>JAJSOF020000039.1:8017307-8489807 GCA_025594305.2 Periplaneta americana
GTGTACGTTAACAGAAAACCACAATTCCAAGTCACACAGAGATTGTGTGCACTCGTTGTGGGTCTCTGGCGTTTCGTCAGCCCACGCGAGTTGTGTGGATATAAAGGGAAAAGTTGAGACGGTGTCGGGTGGAGTTCCCGTGTAGCTCAGTGGTAGAGCGCTGGTACGTTCAACCAGAGGTCCCGGAACAATTTTTCCCTTGAAATTATTCAAATCTGCTTTACAGGGAGCTTCACCTGAAAGACTAGATTTGCACGACATTATTGTTCCTCGGAAAAAAATAAATACTTTCGCATCTGCGCACATCTCACAATTTACGAGCGATGTACAAGGTCACTTCCACTCTTCAGTTAGGTACGAATAAAATGAATACTTCTGAATAATTTCAAGTTATAAATATGACCGAGCATAAAAAGTCGTATGATACTTGCTCTATAATGGTAATTAAGACGCTCGTATGAAAATTATGAAACTCGCTTGCGCTCATTTCATAAACAAACATACTCGCGTCTTAATTACTATCATTATAGGATCGTTGCATAATGTACTATTAGTAGAGATGGGTAAAAAATAACACAACAGTTATTTTGGAACTGTTCCGGTCTCGGAACTGTTGCAAAAATGAACAGTAGGTCGGAACCTCCTGTTCCGAAATAACAGTGTTCCGATTCCGAGCTGCTCACTTGCCAACTGTTGCGGGCTCGCAGTACCGCGTGGCACAAGGTATGTTCCGACTCCCTCGGAAAAAAAAATGAACAGTAGGTCGGAACCTCCTGTTCCGAAATAACAGTGTTCCGACTCCGAGCTGCTCACTTGCCCAGCTGTTGCGGGCTCGCAGTACCGCGTTGCACAAGGTATGTTCCGACTCCGAGATAACAGTCGGAACGTCGGAGCTTGTTCCGATGAACCAACGACAGCTGCAGTTACACTGTACTTGAAACTCTCACGTGGTTGGAGGGCGCATGGAAATTGAAATCCTTGCGGTGGCGCGAACTTTAATATCAACATTTGTAAGACTGGCCAATCATCTGTAATGTTATAGTAAGTATTCAATAATCTGTAATATTGATTCCCGCTTTATGGTTTATTTCACCATTAGTTGACTAATTCTGTTTTATAAACATTCTACAAAGTCATAAAGTACGCATACTATTATTAATGCATTGATCAGCTGATTCTATACAAAGGTTAAAGTCGTAAATGGTAATGAGTGGTTTAGTTACAATGTCTGTATGTCGTTTGTTGAGGTTAAGTCTCACAAGCACAAGTTTTTGTGCTATCTTCTCTGTTATCAAAGAACGACAAAATGTTGTAGCATTATTTGTTGGAAACTACCCATGTAAGTACTGATTTGGAGAGCGAGGTTTAATGCGAAGTTTAAATTACACTTTGGTGAAGATGCGATTCCAACATTTTACTAACCCACTGCGGGGTTTCCAGGTTTCAGTACTGCAATATATATCTTTTTATTTATGAAATTGTAATATTTATTATTATTATTATTATTATTATTATTATTATTATTATTATTATAACTGTGCATTAAGAAAGTAAAAATAAAAATTAATGATTTGTTTTTTTTTATTATGTAATAGAGAGAACAGAAATTACATACCATATGTTTTAAATATTATGTTATTTTTTTTTTAGTTGGCTACCATGTCTTTATAACTTTATGTACGAAAACAAAGTGTTGTATTCTGTCCTTGTAGTCAACAGCTGTGTAATTACTAACATTAAGCTTTTGAGTTCTGTCCGCATGCACAGCAATTTTCCAAAATCGATTCGAATGTGCATTGCAGTGCCATCTATAGATAAGAATGTGTACTATGTCATGCCTATGAGTGCTCCAGTGTGAGCAGCATGGTGAAGAGGGAGGGTACTGTACCGTTCGTTTGAACGACTCCGACTCAACACCACTGGTGACTGTTATTTCGGAACTGTTATTTGGAACATAGTATTTTTTCGGAACCGGAACCGTCGGAACTGTTCCGGGAAAAGAACAACTTCGCCCATCACTAACTATTAGTAAACGCATGTTTTTTTGTTATAGTCATGGATAAATAAAGTTTCTTGTTTCTTCTATGAGATTATACTTTTGACTGAACTCCTCAATTATTGTACTAGACAAACCGAAATCTTATATACTTCAATGACAAAGATTCGTTTGCGTATTAGAAGTGTGTGTGCCGCCATAAAACGAAGTACTTTCAATATATATTATATGCGATTATTAATATTGTTATTTTATATATTTTTCCACTTTCTTCCGTGCTTCACTATTAGCATTCTTCATCCCATTAGAGTTCACACGTTCATTCCAATAACCGAATAATCCTCTCGGGGCCGTAGCTTTCTATTCTGCGTGTGGTTCGAGATTGTCAAATTTATTACCGATTCTTCTTCGATCTGCTTATGGTTTCCTTTCATATTAACTTACGCGAAGTACAAAAGCAGAGGAAATAATAATAATAATAATAATAATAATAATAATAATAATAATAACAATAACAATAATAGTTACTTACTATCTTTTAAGGAACGTGGAGATTCATTACCGCCCTCACATAAGCCCGCCATCGGTCCCTATCCTAAGCAAGATTAATCCAGTCCTATCATCATATACCACCTCCCTCAAATCCATTTTAATATTATCCTCCCATCTACGTCTCGGCCTCCCCAAAGGTCTTTTTCCATCCGGCCTCCCAACTAAACTCTATATGCATTTCTGGGTTCGCCCATACGTGCTACATACATGCCCTGGCCATCTCAAACGTCTGGATTTAATGTTCCTAATTATGTCAGGTGAAGAATATAATTCCTGCAGTTCTGTGTTGTGTAACTTTTCCATTCTCCTGTAACTTCATCCCTCTTAGCCCAAAATATTTTCCTAAGCACCTTATTCTCAAACACCCTTAACTCATGTTCCTCTCTCAAAGTGAGAGTCCAAGTTTTACAACTATAACGAACAACCGGTAATATAACTGTTTTATCAATTCTAACTTTCAGATTTTTTGACAGCAGACTGAATGATAAAAGCTTCGCAACCGAATAATAACAGGCATTTCCCGTATTTATTCTGCGTTTAATTTCCTCCCGAGTATCATTTATATTTGTTACTGTTGCTCCCAGGTATTTGAATTTTTCCACCTCTTCGAAGGATAAATTTCCAATTTTTATATTTCCATTTCGTACAATGTTCTCGTCACGAGACATAATCATATACTTTTCGGGATTTTCGGGATTTACTTCCAAACCTATCTCTTTACTTGCTTTAAGTAAAAATCCCGTGTTTTTCCTAATCGTTTGTGGATTTCCTCCTAACATATTCACGTCAGCCGTATAGACAAGCAGCAGATGTAACCCGTTCAATTCCAAACCCTCTCTGTTATCCTGGACTTTCCTAATGGCATATTCTAGAGCGAAGTTAAAAAGTAAAGGTGATAGTGCTTTAGCCCACAGTGAATACATATATTGGAAACGCATCTGACAGAAACTGACCTATACGGACTCTGCTGTACGTTTCACTGAGACACATTTTAATTAATCGAACTAGTTTCTTGGGAGGCTTATTGTTAGGTTTCGTAACAAGCTGTTTTTTACGGTGATGGGTTATTATTCGGTTGAGAAGCTTTTGTCATCTAGTATGCTGTCAAAAATCTGAAAGTTAGAATTTATAAAACAGTTATATTACCGGTTGTTCTTTATGGTTGTGAAACTTGGACTCTCACTTTGAGAGAGGAACAGAGATTGAGGGTTTTGAGAATAAGGTTCTTAGGAAAATATTTGGGGCTAAGAGGGATGAAGTTACAGGAGAATGGAGAAAGTTACACAACGCAGAGCTGCACGCATTGTATTCTTCACCTGACATAATTAGGAACATAAAATCGAGACGTTTGCGATGTGCAGGGCATGTAGCACATATGGGCGAATCCAGAAATGCATATAGAGCGTTCGTTGGGAGGCCAGAGAGGAAAAGACTTAGGGGAGGCCGAGACGTAGATAGGAGGATAATATTAGGATGGATTTGAGGGAAGTGGGATATGATGATGGAGACTGGATTAATCTTGCTCAGGATAGGGACCAATGGCGGGCTTATGTGAGGGCGGCAATGAACCTCCGGGTTCCTTAAAAGCCAGTAAGTAAGTACTTCACTCCCACCCCTTCTACTAACTAAGTTCAACCGTCCTCCACACAGATCCAAGACCGCATATGCAATCATAGTAGCCTTACGGTCATAGTAAACAGGACGTTCCAAAAATATGTTCGCCTTTTCCAGTGACGAAAGAGCTTTCAATATTGAATCATTTTCGCACTGGTACTGTCGTCCATTTGCCTACGTCGCATCCCGGTTTCCCCCACCAGCTGTTATTCGCCAGCTAGTGGCTGGGCTGTCTTAGCTCTTTTCTGAGAACATTAATTTCTGTTAGGAACTGGACGTCTACGTAATATTATACAGGGACATAATTTTATTTTTACTTCAATTTTTATTGTACCAGAGTTTTTGAATGTACTTCACTCCCACCCCTTCTACTAATGGAGTTCCAGCTCCACACAGAACCAAGACCGCAGATAGTAAGCAGTACTGAGTTACTGAGTATAGTACGTTCCAGAAATATGTTCGCGTTTTCCAGTGACGAAAGAGCTTTCAATATTGAATCATATTTTCGCACAGGTACTGTCCGTTTGCCTACGTCGCATCCCGATTTCCCCCACCTGCTTCTGCTCGCCCCTCTGTAAAAGCTGGGCTGACTTAGCTCATTTCTGAAAACATTATTTCTCTTAGGAATTGGACGTTTACGTAATATTATACAGCTGTTTAATTTAACTTAAATAAAAGGGCCTCGGTAAGTAATTAACTGTCACGTGATTTCCTCCCTTTCTACAATCCTGTGGCATAACCACTTGGACGGACAGTAGATAGCATGTCTGAGTAATTTTATATTTTCGGGTCGGGCAGAAGTGAAGATTGAATTTACAGCACGTAGAGTAGGTACAGAATTATTTCAACATGAGTTACTAGTACGAAGGACGAAACTGGCAATTGGAATCAGATGCAATAGTCTATAGTGCGATAATATGCACAAAAGAACTGAAGCCTGTATCGAAATGAACGGCCACCATTTTCAAAATTGTGTTTAAATATTCATATTATGATTATTTTTCAATTTAACTTCTTTCTCTATATTGTACGCTAATGTGCTGTAGACAGTATACTCTGCATAATGAATACGTTCGCATGGATAACTCACTTCGTGAGTAAAAACACTTATTCTTAATACAGTACTGTACTTTGATTAAAGAAAAACCTAACGAAAATTATCAAACTCAAAATTGTGATATTTCCTAGTTTACGTAAATGGATAAACTACTTTTCTTCCTTCCTATACCTAGTAGAATGATTTGTGTTTTACGCCAGTATCATCAACTCCAGTCTTGGAGGGGGGAGCAAGCGGTGTTTTCGGTTCTCTAAAGGTATAGACAGTTTAATATTAAAAATGTTAGTAAAAATAAAATGATGTCCCTGTACAACTGTTTAAAATAACTTAAATAAAAGGGCTTCGTTAAGTAATTAACTGTCACGTGATTTCCCTCCTTTCTACGACCCTACGAAATAACCACTTGGACGGACAGTAGATAGTATGTCTGTGTAATTTTATCTTTTCGGATCGGGCAGAAGTGAAGATTGAATTTACAGTACGTAAGGTACTTTTTATAGAGTAGGTACAGAATTATTTCAACATGAGTTACTGATACGAAGAACGAAACTGGTAATAGGAATTAAGTACAATAATCTACAGTGCGATAATATGCACATTAGAACTGAAGCCTGTATCGAAATGAACGGCCACCATTTTCAAAAATGTGTTTAAATATCCATATTATGATTATTTTTCAATTTAACTTCATTCTCTATATATTACGCTAATGTGCTGTAGACAGTATAATATACACTGCATAATGAATACGTTCACATGGACAGATCAGTTCGTGAGTAAAAACACTCATTGTTAATACTGTACTGTATTTTGATTAAACAAAAACCTAATGAAAATGATTAAACTCAAAAGCGCGATATTTCCTAGATTACGTAAATGGATTAACTACTTTTCTTCCCTCCTATACCTAGTGAAGTGATTTGTTTGTATATTACGCCAGTATCATCGAACTCGAGTCGTGGAAGGGGGTAGCAAGCGGCGTTGATCCAGAGGTATAGGCAAGTTAATATTAAAATGTTAGTAAAAATAAAATGATGTCCCTGTACGATTCACATGTCGTAACTTCATATTACAATACTGGACTGGTAATCGGCCTCGTTTGACAAATTTCCAATCTCGCATTGTAAAATGAAACGTTACGATGTTTGCATCGTACGGGCTCTTGGTTTGTTTTCCGGAGTTGTGTTTCGTGGCGGACTTGCTCTTCTCTGACGAAGAGAACTGGGAGTCATGCCTAGCTCGTGTGTGTTTGTTCAAAACCCTGCGGAGGGGATCCCTACTTCCATGAGCCGTGAAAAGAGGGGAATAAGAAGGAACGGATGTTGACTGAACGTGTACAGCTATTAATAGCACGCACTGCTACAGCGTCTGGAGGCCAGAGTTCAAAAGCGGAGGGATACAAATGGAATTTCTGGTGGACAATTAATGCGCCTTTGGTGCAACATTCCTCTGGTACAGGAGGACACAAGATTAAGTATTATTGGGGTTTTTGATGAACGGCGACGTTCCTGCGTCTATCCAGCGCAGTACTTGACTGACGGCTCACACGACTCTTGTTTCGTCAAGTGTGTTAGAACAAAACATGGACAACTTTAACAATCACACTTATTTATTTATTTTTATTTATTTATTTTATTTAATACTATACACTTGAGCTACATTAGGCATTGCAGCCCGAAAGAGCAGAAGCTCGTGCTCGGGCGCAGTTCAGATCAGTTATACAAAATATATCACAAAATTAAGAGATTTCATTGAGCACAATAACATTAATAAGTGGTAAAATATATACAACATGTAATAACAGGGTCTATATACAAATAGAAAATACAGAAGTACATGAATATTAGAGTAACAATTTTTAACTCAATTAGCTTAAACATGGGCCGGGTATCGAACCCGGGACCTTTGGTTAAACGTACCAACGCTCTTCCAACTGAGCTACCCGGGAACTCTACCAGACACTGATCCAATTTTTCTCTCTATATCCACAGACCTCAACGTGGACTGACAGTCGTCAAGCAACCAACATTGAGTGCACACTAACTCTGTGTGACTTAAATTGTGGTTTTCTGTTAACGAACAGTGACGTGTATTATGCAAATCAAGATTTCAGGTATAACTCCCTGTAAAGTTGATTTGAATAATTTCGAGGGAAAAATTGTTCATGGGCCGGGCATCGAACCCGGGACCTTTGGTTAAACGTACCAACGCTCTTCCAACTGAGCTACCCGGGAACTCTACCAGACACCGATCCAATTTTTCTCTCTATATCCACAGACCTCAACGTGGACTGACAGTCGTCAAGCAACCAACATTGAGTGCACACTAACTCTGTGTGACTTATAATAATAATAATAATAATAATAATAATAATAATAATAATAATAATAATAATAATAATAATATTTATTAATACTATACACTTGAGCTACATTAGGCATTGCAGCCCGAAAGAGCAGAAGCTCGTGCTCGGGGCACAGTTCAGATCAGTTATACAAAATATATCACAAAATTAAGAGAGTTCATTGAGCACAATAACATTAATAAATGGTAAAATACATACAGCACGTAATAATAGGGTCTATATACAAATAGAAAATACAAAAGTACATGAATATTAGAGTATCAATTTTTAACTTAATTAGCTTAAGGGGAGAGGATGGTATTTTTAAAACTTTTTCCTATTTTTAAAATATTAATTTTTTTTTAGAGAGCTCATAGCTAAAACTCAACCAAATTAATGAATTTTTCTATGTTAGAGAGGTTTAACTACGTTAAACCAAAGGCCCAGGTTCGATACCCGGCTCCGGAACAATTTTTCCTTCGAAATTATTCAAATCAACTTTACAGGGAGTTGGCAACTGAAAATCCAAATAAAAATATTTTGAAAAAAATTATTTGGGGCCCAACTTTGAAAAAAAAAAAATATGCCCAATGCAGGATTGTACTAAAACTGATATATCTAAACCGTTTTTAAAGATAGATTCAAACAGTGTTTTGCAATGTATTTGCAAAAGCATGTTCTACAAACTGTCTGTAACAGAATTTGATATTTGTCCCTACGTTTGTAAATAAACAATTAAAATTTAATAACAATTTCTGATTTCCTTTCTTGCAAACAAACGGACGTATTTTTAAAATGAAATCAATTAACAAAATTCTGTTACAGAGAAAAGTTTCCTAATAGTCTAAAGAATGTGTGTTCTAAATTTAATGCATGTATCTTTAATAGTTCAGAAATTATATCCATTTTTGTCTGGCAATGTAGCAAAAAAATGAAGTTACTGGAAACCGATAAAAGCGGGCGTGTGATTTAAAATTCCATAGCGCAGGAAGTTTAAAAATGACGTCTCAACATCCGATAAGGACAAAAATACATACAAAATGTTATGCAATGCATTCCACACATATCAAAGGGTATTTTAAAGAAAAAACTTTTTTCTTTGAAAATTTAATTTACCGGAAACAACAATAAAAGTGGGCGAGTGATTTAAAAATCCATAACGCAGGAAGTTTAAAAATGGCGACTCAACATCCGATAAGGGCACAAATACCCACAAAATGTTATGCTATGCATTCCACACATATCACAGGGTATTTTAAAGAATTTTTTTGTTTTTTTCAAAATATACTCATTTTTCACTAAAAATTACCATCCTCTCCCCTTAAACAATTAAATAATTAATCTGATTTGTTTCTTAAATCTATGTGTGTTAAGTGTACTTAGCTCAGGGTAAGCTCTAATTAATGCATTATATATTTTGGGTCCAAAATTCATGCTGTGTTTTAATCCAGCACTTGTGTGGGAGTATTTAGAAAGAAACTGTAGTTTTGTCTCGTATGGTATTCGTGAGGATCAAATTTAAATTTATTGTGGTTTTTATGGAAGTAAATCAGCAATGTTTGTTTATAAATTTGTTCTAGATTTGATACACCAAATTCCTGAAAAATTAATTTTGTTGGGTAATCAAAGGGTTTATATAGACAAATTTTTATAATTCTTTTTTGGAGCAAATTTAAAGGATGGAGAGTCCATTTTGCCATTCCTCCCCAACCTAAAATACCATACTGAATTATTGATTGAAACAGAGCTAAGTACACAGTACGCAGAACATAAACAGGTAAATAAGAGCGTAGAATGGAAAATTTGTGGATTGTTTTACGCAATCTGTTACACAGAAAGGAGATATGCTTGTCCCATTTTAAATGTTGGTCAATAATAATGCCTAAATATTTAACTTGTGAGGATTACTCAAAGTGTTACATGAGCAAGAAGGTAGGTTACAATCATGTATTGTTATACTTCTATTATTATTTATTTTTATTTGCTCAAGGCCATGTGATGTTAATGAAAATGGTATTAATTTTGTTTTAGAAACGTTCAAAGAAAGTAAGTGAACATCCAGCCATTCTTTAATAATGCTAATACCACTGTTAGAATTTTGATAAGTTTCATTCCAACTCGAACCGCTAAATATAACCACAGTATCATCAGCATAAGAATACAGAGTACCAGAATATTTCTCAATGTCAATTTTAAGTAAATCGTTGATATATATTAAAAACAAAACAGGACCTAAAATCGTCCCCTGAGGTACACCTATATCAATGTTACGTGATTTACTAAGGTGATCATTTATTTTAGTTGCTTGAGTTCTGTTACTTAAGTAAGATTTAAATAGTTTTAAAGCCATTCCATTAATTCCCAATCTATCCATTTTATTCAAAAGTATATTGTGATTGACTGTATCGAAAGCTTTTTGTAAGTCTAGAAAAATTCCTAGACATTTATTTCCTACATCTAAGTGTTGAATTATTTTTGAAGTAACTGCCATAATAGCATCATCAGTGCACAAATATTTTCTGAAACCAAATTGATTATCATTTAGTAGTTTATTTGTTTCTAAAAATTGTATTAACCGTGTTTTTATACATTTTTCAAATACTTTAGAGAGACTGGGTAATAGTGAAATGGTACTTACACATACAATTTAAATTATAAAGTATGTACAATCGAACACGCTATTTTTAATATTTACATATAATAAAGAATGTAGACCTACATTGATCAAACATTATTTACAATAGGAAACTTATGTACAGTTTTTTATTGGGTTATTTTACGACGCTGTATCAACATCTAGGTTATTTAGCGTCTGATTGAAATGAAGGTGATAATGCCGGTGAAATGAGTCCGGGAACCAGCACCGAAAGTTACCCAGCATTTACTCGTATTGGGTTGAGGGAAAACCCCGGAAAAAACCTCAACCAGGTAACTTGTCCCGACCGGGATTCGAACCCGGGCCACCTGGTTTCGCGGCCAGACGCGCTGACGAGCTTATGTACAGTGTGGTGTATTGTAATGCAAGATATTTTAGCCTACTTATTTTGTAAATTGTGTACAATAGTGTAAATAATGTTTGATCATGTAAGCCTTCATTCTTTATGGCAGTGTAATAGTGAAAATAGCGTATTCTAGTGTATATAGTGTCAGACATTGAATATTTTCAAAAGCCAATTGTCAGAAAGACTGCTTTCGTCTCCAAAATATGATTTTTCTTCAAGTGTTACTTTTGTAGAATATTTATTTTTAATACATCAATAATTTTTCATTGTGTTAATCATTCTTTCGATCAAAATTTTCTTATTTAACACTAAATTGTAACTATTTAACTCTTAGAATAAGTAACTAAACACATCTACATTTTTCTCTTCTTATTATAATTCTTATTCTTATTTATTATCATTATCATTATCATTATCATTATTATTATCATTATCATATATTTATTATATTATTATTATTATTATTATTATTATTATTATTAAGTCAAAAGGAGAATAGCAATGGCAAAGGAAGCTTTTAATAGAAAAAGGAGCATCTTCTGCAGACTTCTGGAAAGAGAACTAAGGAAGAGACCCAGCTTTCTCCAATCTTTTCTATTTTCTGCCTTTCTCTTCGTTTCCTAAATTATGATCCATATATCTTAATGCCGTCTATGATCTGATATCTTCTTCTACCCCGAACTCTTCTCCCCTTCACCATTCCTTCCAGTGAATCTTTCAGTAGGCAGTTTTTCCTCAGCCAGTGACCCAACCAATTCACTTTCCTCTTCCTGATCAGTTTCAGCATCATTCTTTCTTCACCCTCTCTTTCCAACACAGCTTCATTTCTTATTCTGTCTGTCAACTTCAAAAGTTCCATTCTTCTCCATATTCATATTTCAAATGCTTCTAGTGGCTTCTTTTCACTTCGTCGTAATGTCCACGTTTTTGCCCCAAACAATGTCACACTCCATACAAAGCATTTCACTAGTGGTTTCCTTAGTTCTTTTTCCAGAGGTTCGCAGAAAATGCTCTTTTTTCTATTAAAAGCTTCCTTGACCATTGCTGTCCTTTTGACTTCCTGGCAGCAGCTCATGTTACTGTTTATAGTACACCTCAAGTATTTGAAGCTGTCCACTTGCTCTACTGCCTCATTTAGAATTCGCAAATTTACTTTCCTTACTTTTCTTCCTATGACCATGCTCTTCGTCTTATTTGCATTTACCTTCATCCCATACAGCTCACAGCTGTCATTTAGCTCCAGTAGCATATACCTTAGTATCATCTCCTCTTCTGCTAACAACGCCATATCAGCAAATCTTATGTGCCTTATTCTTCTTCCTCCTACTATCACCCCTCCCATGTTCTGAACACAGTTCTTTACTAAATCCTCCAAGCAGATGTTGAACAGGGTAGATCAGGCCTGCAGAACTCGTAAGTAGGGAAATATGACGTCAGCCTCATTCCACTTCTATTGGGGATGATCGACTACCGCGTAGAGTTGTTTATATTCTCTGCCCGTGCAAAGGTCCATCAGTGGCGGCATGTAATTTTCAAAAAAGATTGTAATAAATTCATTGTTTTTATAATGCGTTATCTCGTTTCAAGGTTTATAATTATGCTAGATTTCCTGTCGGTAGTTTCTTTGAGATTTCTTTGTACTTAAGCTGTTTTAGATTTTCGAAAACTTTCCTCCTATCATCACCTACGGAAACATAAATTTGTAGCATTTAAGTAATGAACCTTGAAAGTCACTATTAATTTCAATTCAAAATGAACACAACGAGTGACGTCCTTAATTTAACAGTATATAAATAAATAATCAATATACAGTTCGTAATAATGAACTTACCCGAAAGTTTGTGCATTCCATAATTCTTAATATGGACTTTGTTGAAATGTGGTTTAATATTGAAATGACGAGTAGAAATAAATTGAATTGGTTATTGGTAGAAGGCCCTTTGTCCAAAAATGTTAGTTCTGAATAAATCGAAAAAAACTGTTTTTAAGAAATACTAATCTTCGTAGAGCAATGTGGTGACTGTCCATCATAAAGGTATATTTGTGCTTTCTGGAAGCACAATTTTTATTTTGTTGTCATATGTAGTTTGTATAATATTATTAATTAAAAATTCAAATTTAAGGGCCTTTTAGCAGTGAACTTAAAATAATTTCACATTTGGTTAAAAATGGAGTACTGTAATAAAATACAGGATTGTAAATTAAATAAACTACCATTATTTCAAGTTAAAAGTATATTTCTCTTCTTAAAATATATTTTAATTGCGTATTACAAAGTTTTAGGCCCTTGTTTTAAATCTAACTTGACGATTTCATTCTGTATTTTCTCTATGTTCTGCTAGTGGAGAATTTACAACTTTCTCATAATAAGGTAACTGTTCATGGGGAATGTAGCATAGAATTTTCTTGATATCCTGCATTTTGTCTGGGTTGATTGCAATCAATTCGTCATAAGCAGGACGTTGGGGAAGGACTGTGTTTTCAATTCCAGGTAGACAAAGAGCAAAGGTATGCCTAATACAACCATCAATGAACTTGGATGTTGAAACAATATGAGGAAGAGTGGCATTGTACATATATTCATAATAACTCGCAGGGGCGAATGACAACTTTTGAACACCGAGGTACATTTCTACCATAAGATTCTACAGAAAGACCTCTTTTGTAAAACATGGGCCACCAGTTAATGAGTGACTTTATTTTTGTGCATGCATAAATATTTTATATAGCCTATAAAGATTTTTGTGGCCTAAGGAAATAACATTTTTACGCAATATTCATTTACGTCAGTGATTCAGTGTAAATATTCTGAACTTACCTACAATCCTCACCAGTTCGTCTTTCAGCCACCAATTTCCAGAGTAAGTCACATGTTCAGTGCCTTTAACTTTGGCTTTCTTTAATATATTTCGTTTCCAACTGCAAGTATCACTACATCTCTTTTTGCTTTTCAAACTCTCAGTCTCCATTTTAATTAGCCGAAATTGCGCATAATATAATAATTAGTATTAAAACACAAATAAAGATCAGAGCAGAATAAACAGACCGCTTCAAACAATGAAGATAGCTGATAGTATAGTAAGTATAAAGGTTTGTCAACACCGCTAAATGACAAGTTCACAGCTAGAAGGCCCTCTATCCTGGAGTAAGGGCATTTTAGCATGACACTAAAAATGAAATGCTCAACTGTGCGTGTGTATGAAGGCTTGAGGAAAGTCCTTTTAGCACAGATTGTGTATTTATGTGTAAGGATGTTGAATCTGTAGTTAACTCATTTTTGCAAAAATACGGAGAAAGGGCCTTTTGCAATGACCAATTCAATTGGATGGGACACAGTAAACAAGCAATTTTTTTCGTCTCCAACAACAGAAAAATAATATTCCCATTGCCTTTGGAAGTAGTATTTCTTCCCGGGTTTAGATTTTGCCATGTTCCAGTTCTCTTTAAACTGCAGTACGCGTATTCATTCATTCATTCGTTCATTCATTCATTTATTTGGCTGGAGTGCGTTACAATGTTGAATGACAGCATTGACATCCGGTCATATAGCTATCACTCACTTATCAACGTACAATTTATTTATCGTCCTATTACTAGTAAAACCAGTTAAGACCAGTAATACAAGTTTTGTAAAAACAGGAATTAAAACTTTATTAATGCACGAAAAATCATAATAAATTCTTCAAATAAAGTAATTGGTTTGTTGCCTGCAAGCAACATTTCGGACTTATTTCATTTTAGTAGAATACAGAGCACGGAAAGACAAGTCGGGGACTGTACTTAACTTATTTTACACAAAAAGTGGACTTAATCGGCTTTACTAGTAATAGGACGATATACACATAGGTAGACCTTCTTACATTATATGCACACATACATTTTAAAATTTATTTTACATGTCTTTTAACTTATTTATTTCCCTCATTCATTTTTCTCTTACTTTCTAAAGGTATGTTCCTAAGGATTTTATTATCTGTTCATTTGTAATTCTTGATAGCGTATTGTATACCTGCCGCCGCGAGAATGAATGTTCATGCAGCCGAGCGTAACTAGAACACCATGACCGCACTGGTAGAAAAGGTGGGTGGGGTAAGAAGGGGTAGTAAGGCAGTCGCTCTGAGGAGCTACAGTTCTGCAGGGCTGAGTGTAGGTGATAAAGGACATCTTTGACGTACTCCCCTCCCAATTTCACTTCCTTCTGATATTTCTTTCCCTATCGTGACTTTCACTCTTTCTTTCATATAAAGATTACTGAACAATCTTGTCTCTTTCCAATCCACGCCAATTTTCTTTTGGGTTCCCCATCAATTTATTCCAATCCACTCTGTCAAAAGCCTTTTTTCTATGTCCACAAACAACAGCAATCAGATTTTAAAATTAATCGCGTAATCCGGTTAAATAGAAGGCTCTAACTAAGGTAGGTGTCCCTGATATGGCCATGCTAAGGTTTGAGAATTTTTCTAGCCGCCATTTTGAAAAAAAATGTAAACAACTTTTTTCTTACTCGTTCTCAGTCTAATGGACTTTCTTAAAACAATTTCCTTTCCCCTTAAAAATAGCTTTCATTGTCCAAAAAGTCGCAAATTCCAAAAGTCTACATAGTGGCCATATCAGGAACATATGGCCACCCTTGTTCCATGTTCTATAAATCGTGATAGTTTTCAGTTTGATAGCGCAGTTGTGTTAAAATTAAATAATTTTGGTGTAAAATGAATAAAAATGACACTTAATAATCTTTTTTATAATTCAAAAGTGTAGTCAAAACAGTTGTGTCCATTAAAAAATTAAGTTTTTTTCTTAAAATACAAACTTTTTGCGTAATCCCAGCTATAAGGCATGTAAATTTGTCAGGTGAAAAAATAAAAGTGAAATGAACTTGATATGGCCATATCAGGAGCAGGTAAGCTTTCACGAAAATCGTTTGATTATGAACAACTCGTAAAAGATTACGCCATCAACGACAACACCAATCAAAGGAACATGAAAAGCTGAATGGAGTACGATGGTTTTCATGAAACAAGTCTTTGAAAAACATGCATAAAACAAAGGAGACTTACCAGGGAAAAATAAGAAGAGGTCACATGAAAACCGCAAAACAGGCAACTGACGCCATATTGCTCAACCTGACTGGATGGAAAACGATCAAGTGACATACCAGGATGCCCTTTCACTGGATGCTGCTGCAATTTAGCGGATTTTTTGGTTAACTAACTCACAATAGGGGGGTTGCCATATCAGGAACATGGCCATAACAGGAGCACCTACCTTATTATATTGTAATTGAAGTTGTGTGAAGAAAAGAATCAAATGGTAATTTTAATTCTACATGCGACGTTTTGTAATGTAATAATTAAAGACCGGGGCTGGGACTGGAATAAGAAGTCCCCACGATCACTTAAACAGTGTAGTAGTCAAACCTGTTCAGATGAAAAAATGTCACACGCTGAGATAATTCCTATGTTGGGCTTATTAGCCATGTTGTCTGTTATTAGCTTCATTACCACCCATGATGAATTGCGCCCATTAAAATAACCGTCCCGTACACCACAGCTAGGCTGCGGCTGACTCAATGCAGCGGTTGAGCTGAGCAATTATTCCATTGGTACGAATCACTTTAAAATTCCGTTTGTCTGCGGCGTCTTTGACACAAAGCGCTGAGATCTGTCTCCGTCAACATCGCCCTCTCTGCATCACAATGCAGAATAACTCACTTTATTTTCCCTTTTTAACAGTACACTTTAAACTCGAACACAGTCACCACTTGCGCTTCTTTGTATAGTTTCTCACATAATATCATTTATTTTGAGGTCTTTGTAAACTAGAAATCGGCTAAAGTACATTTCTGTAAAGTGTATACATACAGATGTCTTTACACTGTATTTTTAAATATCAAGAAATTAACACGAATAGACTTAAATATTTTTAATAACAGCATTTATTACTTACTTACTTACTTACTTACAAATTGCTTTTAAGGAACCCGAAGGTTCATTGCCGCCATCACATAAGCCCGCCAGCGGTCCCTATCCTGTGCAAGATTAATCCAGTCTCTATCATCATACCCCACCTCCCTCAAATCCATTTTAATATTATCCTCCCATCTACGTCTCGGCCTCCCTAAAGGTTTTTTTTCCCTCCGGTCTCCCAACTAACACTCTATATGCATTCCTGGATTCGCCCATACGTGCTACATGCCCTGCCCATCTCAAACGTCTGGATTTAATGTTCCTAATTATGTCAGATGAAGAATACAATGCATGCAGTTCTGTGTTGTGTAACTTTCTCCATTCTCCTGTAACTTCATCCTGCTTAGCCCCAAATATTTCCTAAGTACCTTATTCTCAAACACCCTTAACCTATGTTCCTCTCTCAGAGTGAGAGTCCAAGTTTCACAACCATACAGAAGAACTGGTAATATAACTGTTTTATAAATTCTAACTTTCAGATTTTTGGACAGCAGACTGGATGATAACAGCTTCTCAACCGAATAATAACACGCATTTCCCATATTTATTCTGCGTTTAATTTCCTCCCGAGTGTCATTTATATTTGCTACTGTTGCTCCAAGATATTTGAATTTTTCCACCTCTTCGAAGGATAAATCTCCAATTTTTATAGTTCCATTTCGTACAATATTCTGGTCACGAGACATAATCATATACTTTGTCTTTTCGGGATTTACTTCCAAACCGATCGCTTTACTTGCTTCAAGTAAAATTTCCGTGTTTTCCCTAATCGTTTGTGTATTTTCTCCTAACATAATCACTTCATCCGCATAGACAAGAAGCTGATGTAACCCGTTCAATTCCAAACCCTGCCTGTTATCCTGAACTTTCCTAATGGCATATTCTAGAGCGAAGTTAAAAAGTAAAGGTGATAGTGCATCTCCCTGCTTTAGCCCGCAGTGAATTGGAAAAGCATCAGATAGAAACTGGCCTATACGGACTCTGCTGTATGTTTCACTGACACACATTTTAATTAATCGAACTAGTTTCTTGGGAATACCAAATTCAATAAGAATATCATATAGTACTTCCCTCTTAACCGAGTCATATGCCTTTTTAAATCTATGAATAACTGATGTACTGTACCCTTATACTCCCATTTTTTCTCCATTATCTGTGGAATACAAAAAATCTGATCAATAGTCGATCTATTACGCCGAAAACCGCACTGATGATCCCCAATAATTTCATCTACGTACGGAGTTAATCTTCTCAAAAGAATATTGGACAAAATTTTGTACGACGTCAACAAAAGTAACAGCATTTATTATCACGTAATACTGTATCGGTGATGAGGATGGTGGCTATTCATACTAAAATCACAGTCTAGCATATACAGTCACGAAACTCAATACTTACTAAATATGCATTCATAGACAGTTGAAATATGCATCCATAGATAGTTGCTAGCCACCAGGATCCCTACTATCGCCTCATCACAGACTCTTTCCCTAGGAGACGATAAAATGTATTGCACTTTCGATATCGTGTTCTTTTGAAAAAAGTAACACCTTCCTTCCACTACTGAAATATGAAATACATAAAGTCATATATTATTTTCATAAAGCATATATTATAAACTCACCTTCCTGGGTCTTTCGGAAGAAGGATAACTCTGACCTCTTTTTCTTAGAATTTATAGTCCAACAAACGTCTCCTTGTCCCATATTATTATTCAAATTATTGTATTTTAGCCATTTACAGTTATTACAACCGATAACGAACATTTCACAGTTTACACAACTTTTCACAACAAAACGAAATACGGCACAGTCAATGCCTTTTCGATCTAGACCAGGCCGTAATGTATGTTCGGGTTTTCTGTTTCAGTGTATGGAGCTCAGTGAATTATTATATTATAACTTTATTACGTACCATTGCTAAGTTTTATTTAGTGTAATGTGTCCTTAAGTTTCGTGTACTACTTGCTGCATAATATGTTGCAGAAATAATTACAAAACTGTGTTATTTTAATGTGAAGAGAATTTTACATGTTAACATAATCTGTTCGCATCAACATTTTAAGTTAAGAATTGAAGCTATTTTGAGGTTAAATAAAAAAGAATTTACATTGTGATTTTAATTTAGCACATCTACCTTCCTTAATTGTAGACAGAAAATTTATTATACCACTCCTATAAAATTAGTGTACATACGATTGTGTTACTTCGTCTCTTAGGTAGTAGATAAATACAATAATTCAGTTTCAATTGTAGTATTAAAATACAGACAAATAGAATGTGAGGGCTATCATACATGACAGTATGTTTAATTATAATGTATACTTGCGAATATAGGAATATAAGTTAAATATAGTAAACATAACCTATAATTTTCATACGACATAATATACCGGTACATATATAATGGCAGGGCATTGGAGACCATTAAAATTAGACAGAAACGGACAACTGGTACAGTAAACATAACCTATAATTTCAGCATATCTAAATATCCGTGCGGTGCAAATGAAAATTATTGAATCGTGCATAAATGAATGTACAAGAATTTCGCAATATTTAATCGAAATAAAGGCAGGTATTACACGTACGAACAACGTAATTTTCACACATTAACTCTCCAGTGAATTATGTCTGAAATGTCTCATAATCATTGTTTTAAATTTTATTAATGCAATTACACTACATTTGAAAGAAATATATGTTACTCTTTATGCATTCCAACTAATTTATATGGTTGAAACGCCGCCCTTCTTGATCGGGTTAAGGGAGTCACATGGTCTGCCTTACGGCCTGTATTAGATCACAATGGCAATTGCACAGTCTATTGTTCCTAGTACACACAGCGCTCCAAGCGGCTAGCAACTATCGAGAGAAATGCAAAAAAATCATCCCAAGCTTCGCGACTGTATATATTAGACTGTGCTAAAATTCTGTGTAGTTTTCTACGGTATATTCACGTAGTATTTTATTAATTAACATCATAAAAAGTAAAAAGAGTAAAAGAAAACTTATGTTACAACAATTGAAACCTTATTTTTTCCCCTACATCATAATAATTTTTAATAATTGATTTCTTAAAATAAGGAGCATCATAAAATTCAATGTTTGGAAATTTAGTTATCATCTTGTTATAGACTCTTTGATCGAAGTTGCTACTGTGACTATTGATAGGACATAGTGAAAATGGGCTACTACGTAGTATGTATCATGTAATACAATATCAATTGATGAATTTGCTTATAAGCTACAGTTGTGGTACATTTAGGTTCTGCCAAGCATCTTTTAGTTCTATACAGAGTGTAAGTAGTATAAGTGCCATTATTAATTTAACTGATGGTTATTCATGCCATAAAAAAGAAAAAATGTCCTTACAATTTGTTTATAATTGCAATATTTAACTAATTATTAAAGTATACAATATTAGACCTTTGACAACATTGCAGGGGCGGACCAGAACAACTGTTTTTTTTACATAAAACGAGCAGCAAATACAAACTTTCAATCTCATTAATAGAACATAATGACAAATTTCCATTTTATTTAACAATACTGTTCCATTTTTCATTGTACGTCTAAAAAAGAAATGATAATGATTTACTACACAAAATCACACGAACTTTTTTTTTCTGATGCAACATTTTAATCACACTCGCTTCCGTAAAGCAGTATCATTTTTAAACAAATTTCTGGTTGTGTGTGTCGAAACGCGGTAAGAGACTTCTAGTTTCTAACAATCGTTGAGAAACCGCTACAAAAGTATTTTACGGGAGGTCTGGGAACCCTAGTGTGAACATAACTCTTTTCCTCTCAGCGAATTCGTTCTCTATTATTCTATCTCAACTCATTTATTCATATTTTTCTGCCTAACGACAGGTCTTTTACTACAAACCCAGCATTCTCCAATCTTTTCTATTTTCTGCTTTCATCTTAGTCTCCGCATATGATCCATATATCTTAATGTCGTCTATCATCTGATATCTTCTTCTGCCACGAACTCTTTTCTCTTTCCAGTGCATCCTTCAGTTGGCAGTTTCTTCTCAGTCAGTGATCCAACCAATTATTTTTTCTCTTCCCAATCAGTTTCAGCATCATTTACCCACACTTTCCAACACAGCTTCATTTTATCTCAACTAAGGTTTAGAAATCTCGTAGTAAGCTCGTCGTGAAACTAATTTCTAGTTCTATTAATCGCCAAACATAACAGACTTCTGGTCTTCTCGATGACAATGACAGTGTTGCTGATGATGATATTGATTGTGATAATGCTAGTGGTACTGCAAATGTTGATACGAGACGTGTTCTTAAAGTAAGTTCCAAAAGAGTGTAGTACGTAAACGGGAAGATATTTACAAACCATTTTTGTTGCATTGTATTCCCCACACTTCAATTACTTCTCAACATAATCTCCACCATTATTGAAACATTTATCGAGTCGTGGCACAAGTCTTTCTATCCCCTCCTTGTAGAATTCCCCCGCCTGCGATGCGAACCACTCCCGCACTGCTGTTTTCACTTCATCGTCGCCAACGTTGACCACCGAGGAACTTCTTGAGGTGCAGGAAGAAACGAAAGTCACTCGGAGCCAAATCCGGGCTGTAGGGGGGATGGTCAATTTGTTCCCAGCCATAATTCGAGATGAGATTTTGGGTGTCGTCGCCATCAAAAAGTTGACCACCGAGGAACTTCTTGAGGTGCAGGAAGAGATGAAAGTCACTCGGAGCCAAATCCGGCTGTAGGGGGAATGGTCAATTTGTTCCCAGCCAAATTTCGAGATGAGATTTTGGGTGTCGTCGCCACCAAAACGTTGACCACCGAGGAACTTCTTGAGGTGCAGGAATAGATGAAAGTCATTCCGAGCCAAATCCGGGCTGTAGGGGTTATGGTCAATTTGCTCCCAGCCAAATTTCGAGATGAGATTTTTGGTATCGTCGTCATCAAAACGTTGACCACCGAGGAACGTCTTGAGGTGCAGGCAGAGATGAAAGTCACTCGGAGCTAAATCCGGGCTGTAGGGGGGATGGTCAATTTGCTCCCAGCCAAATTTCGAGATGAGATTTTTGGTATCGTCGCCATCAAAACGTTGACTGCCTAGGAACTTCTTGAGGTGCAGGAAGAGATGAAAGTCACTCGGAGCCAAATCCGGGCTGTAGGGGGGATGGTCAATTTGTTCCCAGCCAAATTTCGGGATGAGATTTTGGGTGTCGTCGCCGTCAAAACGTTGACCACCGAGGAACTCCTTGAGGTGCAGGAAGAGATGAAAGTCACTCGGAGCCAAATCCGGGCTGTAGGGGGATGGTCAATTTGTTCCCAGCCAAATTTCGAAATGAGATTTTGAGTATCGTCGCCATCAAAACGTTGACCACCGAGGAACTTCTTGAGGTGCAGGAAGAGGTGAAAGTCACTCGGAGCCAAATCCGGGCTGTAGGGGTTATGGTCAATTTGCTCCCAGCCAAATTTCGAGATGAAATTTTTGGTATCGTCGCCATCAAAACGTTGACTGCCGAGGAACGTCTTGAGGTGCAGGAAGAGATGAAAGTCACTCGGAGCTAAATCCGGGCTGTAGGGGGGATGGTCAATTTGTTCCCAGCCAAATTTCGGGATGAGATTTTGGGTGTCGTCGCCATCAAAACGTTGACCACCGAGGAACTTCTTGAGATACAGGAAGAGATGAAAGTCACTCGGAGCCAAATCCGGGCTGTAGGGGGATGGTCAATTTGTTCAAAGCCAAATTTCGAGACGAGATTTTGGGTGTCGTCGCCATCAAAACGTTGACCACCGAGGAACTTATTGAGGTGCAGGAAGAGATGAAAGTCACTCGGAGCCAAATCCGGGCCGTAGGGGGGATGGTCAATTTGTTCAAAGCCAAATTTCGAGATGAGATTTTGGGTGTCGTCGCCATCAAAACGTTGACCACCGAGGAACTTCTTGAGGTGCAGGAAGAGATGAAAGTCACTCGGAGCCAAATCCGGGCTGTAGGGGGTATGGTCAATTTGTTCCCAGCCAAATTTCGAGATGAGATTTTTGGTATCGTCGCCATCAAAACGTTGACCACCGAGGAACTTCTTGAGGTGCATGAAGAGATGAAAGTCATTCCGAGCCAAATTTTTTCATCGACAGCACGCACCAAATCGTCATTGATCAAATATGGCCGACCGGTACGCTGCTCGTCATGCACAGAGACGTTGAACTTCCTAACCCATCTCCTGACCATTCCATCACTAATGGCATCATCACCATACACCTCACAAAGTTGACGATGAATGTCAGCGGTTTGATGTTTCTCGCATTCAAGAAACGGATAACAGACCGCATCTCACAGTCGGCGGGGTGCTCGATCACTTTAAACATTTCAACTGATCACAACTAACCACACACACGGACTGAAGCTCTGAAACGAGTGTTGCCAACAGTTGTTCGTATAATCCCGCCAGATGGCTTTCGAAAACCCGCGATTTCCTAACAAATATCTCTAGATTTTAATGTATACTTATTATTCAATTCAATAATAATAATAACAATAATAATAATAAATAATAATAATAATAATAATAACGGTCAAGATAGAGCATCCACCCGCCAATATAACGAATACTGCACACTGTTATCATTGCCAATGTGGCGCTATAAAGCAATTTTGAACAATTTTATCACAGACACAACAGATTCAAATTCTTATTGCACGATATATGTTACCGTTAAAATCCAAAATTCGACAAAACCAGTTTCAACTAGTAAAAACTACACTATCTATCAAAAAGTAATTGGTCACTGTTTTTGTCCCTTTAGAACCTCGTGGTACCACCTCTTGTTGCTATAACAGCAGCCACCCTGTCAGGCATGCTCTCCACTAGTTTGTGTAGGATATCCACTGGAATGAGTCGCCATTCCTCTTGCAACATGGCACTCAGTTGGACAGTGGAAGTTGGCCCCATGTTTCGGCGGCTATTATGCAGTGGTATGCAGACAATAATGTTCACCGGTTAGACTGGCCTGCACGGAGTCCTGATCTCAATCCCATTGAGCACCTTTGGGAAGAATTGGACCGGCGATTGAGGTCTCGGGAGATGCGGCCAACTTCCATTGTCCAACTGAGTGCCATGTTGCAAGAGGAATGGCGACGCATTTCAGTGGATATCCTACACAAACTAGTGGAGAGCATGCCTGACAGGGTGGCTGCTGTTATAGCAACAAGAGGTGGTACCACGAGGTTCTAAAGGTTAAAAACAGTGCCCAATTACTTTTTGGTAGATAGTGTAGTTTTAAAGTATAGACATATAGAAAGCGAATTTTCGTAAGATCTAGACTCAATGACAGATCAGGTTTGGTTTGCAAATCAAGATTTCAGGTATAACTCCTTGTAAAGTTGATTTGAATAATTTCGAGGGAAAAATTGTTCCGGAGCCGGGTATCGAACCCGGGACCTTTGGTTTAACGTACCATAATACACGTCACTGTTCGTTAACAGATAACCACAATTTAAGTCACACGGAGTTAGTGTGCACTCGAAGTTGGTTGCTTGACGGTTGTCAGCCCACTTTGAGGTCTGTGGATATAGAGGGAAAAATTGGATCGGTGTCGGTTAGAGTTCCCGAGTAGCTCAGTGGTAGAGCGTTGGTACGTTAAACCAAAGGTCCCGGGTTCGATACCCGGCTCCGGAACAATTTTTCCTCGAAATTATCCAGGTTTGGTTTGGTTAGGTTTTTTTTATTTATTTTTTATTTTTTTAGGCTTTTACCAAACAAAAACCTAAACAAACCAAACCTAACCTGATACTGATTCTAGATCATACGAAAATTCACTTTCTATCTATCTATATTTGCTTAAACTAGTTTTTACTAGTTGAAACTGGTTTCGACAGATTTCGGGTTTTAGCGGCAAGATATGTAATATGGAATTATCACTACATTAACACATTCATTATTTCACAAAACACACACTGAACGAATTAAATGTAAGTATGAAAGCCGCTTATAATGCTAATATGAATTTCATTTCAGAAACTTTAAAGATTAAAAACCGCTAGTATTCCCGCTAAGCGGGATAATATAATTTCACCCGCGAGACGGTTATCCAAAAAAGCTACATTTAGCGGGAAAACCGCTGAATTGGCAACACTGTCTGAAACTGCATGCATAGTTTGTCTGAGGACTCAAGAAGAAAACACGCATGCGCAAAATAACGATTGCGGAGATGCGACGGCTATAATTGAAAACGGAACTTACTTTAAGAACACGCCTCGTAATTTTGATTATGATGATACCACAGTCTAGTATATACAGTCGCGAAGCTCAATACGTAGTAAATATGCAAACATTAGACAGTTGCTCACCACTAGGATCGCTAATATCGCCTCATTACAGGCAATGCAAAATAGAACCGTCACAGTCTATTGTTTCTAGCACCCTCAAAACTCAAGCTTCATGACTGTATATCAGGCGTCTCAAGGCCAACGCATGAAAGTTGTTACACAGAGCAAGTGTAGACAGTGTGGTCAGCTGAAGAGATAAGTGCAATACCCGAAGATAACCGATCGCTGATTCATGTTACAAGCATGAGCGAGCTAAGTCGTAACTGTCGCGGGAGAAATGCCACAAAGCTGCACTTTTGAGTTGTACTGTCACAATAGACGGTTGTTTTCGGAAGGAATAACATTTCTTAAGTAGTTTGCAGTAATAATTATAATAGTAATAATAATAAGAATAATAATAATAAATTTATTTTCTAATGATATATATCAATGAGTAAAAATAAGACATCTGAAGCATGAAGAACCATACATGTTACGTAATTATTTAAGCACAAGGAACTGGCCACCTTACTCCATTATCTCCTGGCCTAGTTGCCTCATAAGTGGTGCCTTGTTGGTATCACTTATGAGGTTCAGACCTGTCTTCGGACAGTTGACAAAACAACAACAATACTTAATTTCTAGTAAATGGTTTTCGGTATCTCTCTTTTTTTAAGTTTATATTACGTATATTAAATGAAATAAAATTCAATTAAATAATAATAAAATTACAATTAAACTTGTTGGTTGTTAAAGTACGTATTGTTATGATACGTCAATATTAATATATTAATTACAATAACAGTTACATAATATAGTTCGTGAGGTTTTCAATGATTAAAAATAACCAAAACATCTTAGAAATTCACAAACAATCTTAAATCTGGTCTCAAATTCTTTTCTCAAGTCCCTCAGTACTTCATTATATTTGTTACACTGATCTTGATTCAAATTAGGTAACAATTTTAGATTAATAAAGTGGTAAAATTTACCCACTGAAACTTGCGACTCCCACAATTTCACTTTCCCTATAAAAGCTTTTATTTCTTCATACATTTGCGGTAATAGGGACATTCTTTCTTCGGAGATGCACACAACATCGTAGCGGTTGCAGATGTCTATTCAAACGTCGCGGTCAATGACGTCATACGGAGATACACGAACTGCTCCCGCATCTTGTTCCACTTTTACATAAAAAAATAGAGAGAGGAGGAAGTGCTCTGAGGAGGCCCTATTGAGACGTCTGCTGTATATAGTAGACTGATGATACGATGATGATTGTGGTGATTATAAACATTCTCAACTCTGGGAAATTAAAACTCATTAGTTAACTTTCTGGGAACTGCAATGTGCCAATAAGCTCACAATATGGTTTTAAGTGACCAACATCACAGTTTTGAATTCACTTTGTCGAGTAAGCACCAATCTTGTTGACTCTGTATATAAAGTCCATATCGCCGTTCGAGATCAGTTTTCAGTCCCTCTATTTGAGAGCAGAGCGACTTTGTGAGGCGTTATGAAACACGATGGCATGAGATTTTGTTCAACATTGTGATAGTCCTCGCTGCCTGATGTCTGCGACTGTTAATAGAGAGTATAATACGCTCTCATGGAGTGGGATTTTATGACCATCGATCAACTTCTGGATTGGGAAATATGAAATGAGTTTGGGGCATGTTTCCTTTCTTTCCTATCAGGTGCATTACTCGGGTGAGTATGAAACGATCGATTCGAAGAGCACGCCATTCAGGTCCAGAAATTCCGAATATGAAGAGAGCTGGTCGGTTGATCTTTTCTGTAACATCGGACGGTGCGGCAAAACAGACTTTTAAATGGGCAAAAATAAAAAAAACCAAAGTCCTGCTTCAATGACAAACCAATGCAGAGCTATTCTGTAATAATCTGGCTATTAGATTGTATAAATATTGTTGAATTCCATTCCAGGAGACTTTGTTACGGGGACACTATGGTGAAATAATGGTGAAAAATTATGGGTAAGAAAATCGATTTAAAAATTCATTGTGGCTCTCTATTTAGACCGAGCTCAAAAAGCTAATTAATTTATGTTCCCATGACTATTTTGAAGCTTTTGAGCTACTATGAATTAAAAATTGTGAAAATTGTGACGCAAGGAGCCTTTTTAGTGACGTCAATATAAAATACATTTAAAAAATATCATTATTAGCCCTAATGGCACATAATTTTGTACAGATGATAGTATTGTAGGTATATTTATGTAGTTTAAAATTCATAAATTTTGGATGAAAATTGTAAAAGTTTTAAAACTCACAGAAGTGTCCCGTTAACATCGTAAAGTTATGGAATCTCTATTGCCAATATACTTCCGTTCTATGAGTTGAATTTAGAGCTGGGGACGGAGCGAGTAGAACTGTTGAGTAACTCGGTTCTATCGGTTTATGTGCTTGGCAGCGGAGCACCGAAGTCACTCGGTTAACCGTAGCCATTACCGGTCAGTTCAGAGTTCACGTGTTTCACTTCTAGCAGACAACGACGTAGGTACTAATGTATTTAAATATTTTCTGCTGCAGGACAAATTATACCCGACAAGAGATCATCCTTATCCCCAAGGCGAGCTGAAACCCTAGTATTTTTTTTTTTTTTACATATTAATGTATATACTAAGGTTGGATAAAAAGTAATGGCAACAGTTCGATATTTCTGACATGACTTTATCCACAGGGGTACAACATTTACGTACCTTCTATACAGTCGCCCCCATTATTTATTACCTTTTGCCAAATGTTTGGAAGGCGTCGTACACCATCAGCGCGTCCATCTTTGTTGATGTTCCGTATTGACAGCCCTATAGCACGGATAAGTTCATCTCTGATCTCTGTACCGGGTCCCTCGCAGTGGTTCTTTCACTTTGGTGAAAAGATCGTAATCGCATGGATCATATCGGGTGAGTGCGGTGGATGTTCCAGTAGTCCGCGTTTTCCGTCTGCCTTGGAGGTACAGCGTGGTGCATTATTACCCCATCAATTCCATACGCCACAATGAACATCACTTTCACATCCCTGCCTTCCCGGAACGCTTTAACCCATCGTGCCACTGTACGATAAGGCAACGCTGCATCGCCACATGCTTCACGCAGTCCCTGAAAACATTCTTGTGCACTACGACCTCGTGCCACTTCAATTTTGATCCAGGAACATTGCTCTAGTTTTGTAAACGTGGTCTTAGGGCGCTCGCGCTGTCCCTATGAAAGTGAACGTTCTACACACTGCAGTAGATTGACAGAGTACTGTCGCCGCTGACTGCACTAACTCATCTAACAGTCCTTGTTCATGTCCACACAGCTGGCAACTCTCGAACGCACCATCGTCACGTGACAGCAGTGTTGCCATTACTTTGTATCCAACCTATGCAATAATAATAATAAATAATAATAATAATAATAATAATAATAATAATATTATTATTATTATTATTATTATTATTATGACGTGACTGTATTACGATAAAATCCATTTGTCATGCATATCGTTTCTGGAGGTTGTGTAATGTTGAAATATATTTGAAATCAATGAAAAGTGTTTACAATTATGTACTCTGGTCTATCCTATATTTATATAAAAAAAATTCCGTTCTCGTTATCGTTTCCGTTGCCGGTTTATTGTGGACCAGACCTTAGCAGATTACAACGGCTGTATAATTTCGCAGGTAAGAAGCCAGGACTTTCAAGACAGGGCAGCGGTTAAGAGAAATGCTGACTGGGCAGGTCACTAACGAACGTAAAACTCGGCCCCAACGTGACACCCCAGCCATTTCCCGCACCCTCACAATTGGCTTATTCAATAGAGTAACTTACTGTAAATCAAATATTGCGGAGGGTCTAAAGTCTTCAATTGAGAGCTGCCAGCAATCAAATCCTCAATACAATGCTCACATCTACTCTCACTCTCTCGTACTGAAGAAATTACTTTTATCGAATTGTCTAGCTAAATGCAAGACTGTCACACTATATGCAGTTGGGCTTGTTTATTATTGAAGTTCAATGTTCCATAAAATGCGTTGAATTTCGATTTGTTTACATTTAAACACATCTTCCTTTGGTGAACGACGTAAAGTTTACATTAACCATTACTTGCTTTCATTTTGTACTTCAGGCTATCTAAAAGCTAATAATCTCACTAGAGGTTTTGATTTATCTAGAGAAAATTAAAACTAGAGTGGGATTTAATTGACTATTACACGATTAGAAGAAACTATGTATATAAAGATTAGAAGTAACAAAGTACTCCAATACAATAAAATATTAACTGACTTACGAAAATACAACTGTCTTCAAATGTATTATTGTACCATCTCAACATTACAAATATTAACTTACGCTAGATGGCAGTAGTGATTTATGATTAGCTGTTTTCTTGTTATCAGTTGTGCCAACTATGGAATTTTCATTGAACTCTGTGGACGGTTACTAGTCAAGAAGGCTTTGTTGATTCAGTTTCATTTTTATTAAAACAGTTGCATTCCACTTCAGTTATCCGGATCCTAATAATCAACGTCACTTGACAGATGATTTTCAATAAATCTTAGTATTAAACAATCTCTGATACGTGACTTCCATAATATCACATAGCAGAAGCTGTAACATAACTTAAATAATATAAATAAGTGTTAGAAAAGTTTTAATTAGGGATGATGAAATAAACAAGAAAAGTTTTAATTAACGATAATGACAAAAAATAAACCTGAATAATTTTAAAAGGAATACTTATTGAAAGTACAATTTTCAAATTTGAATGTTTCAGTGGTTGGTTGTTCAGTTGATGTTATATTGGACGTGTGCGTAAAAGAAGTGAACTCGTTGATGTACATGGTGTATCCCTCAACTTATTCAGGATTTCCGAATGGTGCTCTTCATTTATTTGTAAATAGGATTTCAGGGAAGATGCATAGCTATGACCAGTGATCTTTATGAATTCTTGTTCTTGAATGCCAATGCGAGTCATATTTGAAACTGCTGTGCATCGACTGGAGTGGTTTGTAATTTTCTGTTTTATTTTATTTATTTATTTTTTTGACGTCCAGACCAGTGTAGTTTGAAATGTTGGCAAACAAAGAAACAAATGCTAGGGTAGCGATAAAAATAAACAAATGCTAGGGAAGCGATAAAATTAAACAAATGCTAGGGACGCGATAAAATCGTGCGATAAGCAGCCATGATTGGTTGAAAGACGTCCTTTCGTGCCGTTTTATTGGTCAAAAGTAGTGTGACGTAGTAAAAGTGTGATAGCCAATATAATATATTAAACAATCTCTGATACGTGACTATCCATAATCTCATACCGCAGAAGCTATTACCACAGATCACATATAGATTGCTCATTTCTATGTTAAACTCGGTTGCACTTTGAAGAGAACAACCGCCAGGATCGCCACCCGTCCGCCGTAAACGAACATGAGATGGCAAATCTTTTGCACTTTATTCTTCTTTCTCCTACTATCACTTCTCCCATGTTCTGAAAACATGTTCTTTACTAAATCCTTTAAGCACTCCTCAGCCTTCTATGGCGAGTCCTCGGGCCTCACCTCATCTCACTACATCTCGCCAAAATATTGTAAAAATTGTAAAAAAAATTGTAGAATATTGTAGAAAATTGTAAAATTGTAAAATATTATAAAAAATGTACCTGTAATTGTCATCTTGTAAAATTTTGACTTGTTCCACATCTTAAAGCTTCATTGCTAATGTAAGATCTATGGAATATAATAAATTAAATTAAATGAGATATTGAACAGTGTAGGTGATAAATTACTTATAGTTATAGAGTCGGTGTGTATCTTAAGGGAAAGGTAGTTAAAAATTAAGAAGTTGTGATGGTTATATCACAGTCTAGTACATACAGTCACGAAGCTTGGGATGATTTTTTGCAATTCTCGCGATAGTTGCTAGCCGCTTGGAGCGCTGTGAGTACTAGGAACAATAGACTGTGCCACAGCATCGTGATCTAATACAAACCGTAACGCAGACCATGTGACTCGCTAAACCCGATCTCGAAGGACGGCGTTTCAACCATATAAATTAGTTGGAATGCATAAACAAGTAACATATGTTTCTGTAAAATGTAGTGTAATTCCATTAATACAATTTAAAACAATGATTAGGAAACACTTCAGACATAATTCCTTGCGAGTTAAGATGTAATATTATTTATGGTGTGAAAATTACGTTGTTCGTATGTGTAATACCTGCCTTTATTTCGATTAAATATTGCGAAATTCTTGTACATTCATTTATGCACGATTCAATAATATTCAATTGCACCGCACGGATATTTAGATATGTTGAAATTATAGGTTATGTTTACTGTGCCAGTTGCCCCTTTCTGTCTAAATTTAGTGATCTCCAATGCCTTGCCATTCATATGAAAATTATAGGTTATGTTTACTATATTTAACTTATATTCCTAAATTCTCAATCATACATTATAATTAAGCATAATGTCATGTATGATACCCCGGACATTCAATTTGTCTGTATTTTAATACTACAATTGAGTACTGAATTATTGTATTCATCTACAACCTAAGAGGCGAAGTGACACAATTGTACGTACACTAATTTCATAGGAGGGTATGGTAAATGTTTTGTCTAAAATTAAGGAAGGTAGATGTGCTAAATTGAAATCACAACATAAATTCTTTTTTATTAACCTCAAAATAGCTTCCATTCTAAACTTAAAATGTTGACGCGAACAGATTATGGTAACATGTAAGATTCTCTTCACATTAAAATAACACAGTTTTGTAATTATTTCTGCAACATATCATGCAACAAGAAGTAAAGGGAACTTATGGACACATTACACTAAATAAAGCTTAGGAATGATACGCAATAAAGTTATAATATAATATTTCACTGAGCTACATACACTGAAATAGAAAACCCGAACAAACATTACGGCCTGGTCTAGATCGAAAAGACATTGACTGTGCCGTATTTCGCATTGTTGTGAAAAGTTGTGTAAACTGTGAAATGTTCGTTATCGGTTGTAATAACTGTAAATGGCTAAAATACAATAATTTGAATAATAATAATATGGGACAAGAAGACGTTTGTAGTACTATAAATTGTAAGAAAAATAGGTAAGAGTTATCCTTCTTCCGAAAGATCCAGGAAGGTGAGTTTATAGAATATAATATATACTTTATGAAAATAATATATAAACCTTACGTATTTCATATTTCAATAGAGGAAGGAAGGTGTTAATTTTTTCAAAAGAACACGATATCGAAAGTACAACACATTTTATCGTCTGCTAGGGAAAGAGTCTGTGACGAGGCGATAGTAGCGATCCTGGTGGTGAGCAATTATCTATGTTTGCATATTTGGTAAGTATTGAGCTTCGTGACTGTATATAGTAGACTGTACTGAACTTCTATCTGCATACCTTCCGAATACAAATGAAGTAGTAATAATTCGATTACTACTCGAGGAGGAAAGAGTGCCACATGTAACAAAATCTCTTTACCAGATTGTTTGTTATGGTCAAAATCTCTGAACTGATTTCTGTATCATAACAATACAAACTGTGTAGCGTGACGATTAAGATCAGAGGGAATGCATTTCGAGCCCAGAGCGTGGGAACCACACAGAGAAGCATTGTTCTAACACATTAGTAAATTAATCCATCGCCCGGCGTTTGTTCAAAGGGAATGAATACACCGACATCACACGTGATCGGACCACCACGAGTTCATAACTCTGGTCCGTCCCTCCCACTTGGAATTCAATCGGACGACCAAGTATTGAATTGACGTAATTAGTCGAACCGCTTAACCACAAATGCTGCGGTGCGTAGTCGGCCATGCTTCAAAGCATACCCTGCCAACATAATCGCATTACCCACCGACGGCAACGCCATTAAACTGCCTTCACTTGGTGCGAAATTAAATTGTTGGTAGAAAGGCTTTTATTTTCCTTTATGATATGGTTCTCGCTCAGCGCAGCTTCTCTCGTTTTTGTGGCGGCTAATGGACGTTACAAGGCGAGCTGTTGGTAGACCTGCTGCTATTTCTATGGAGCAGCTATTTTCAACTGGTGTGCCGCGAGAAAATTATAATAGTATTATCACAGTCTAGTACAGTGATATAAATTGATGCCCATATGAGTAAGCGCGCGCTTTAGAGCTCAGGAGAGCCTGAGCGCTTTAAAGCGGAAAGGAAAGAGACAGACGAAAGCGGTAGTATATGCCGCTTGGTCGAGCTATATTCACGGATGACCAGCACTGATTCAATAGATAAAGGGAAGAGAACTTATTAAAACTGTATCCATGGTAATTTTTAGATTTGTCTGAGAAGTATAAGTGCATTATAAGAATGTAAGTTTTAATTTTAATGCTCATTTTTCACAAGTTTCATTTTTTTATTCAAAAGAAATATTTTCTCAACTTCTTTTATAGAAAAGTGAAATTTTCAGATATAGGCCTATTTATTTAGTAGCCTTACAGAATGTTTTCGTAAATCTAATATACGTAAATACATATAACTGAAGATAGTGTATTGAAAATTTTAAAAATATTCGCATGGAAATTGTTTGTAAGGAAATGAATTAGCAAAGCAACTACTGTTACATCATAAGCAAAAGATACGTGCCCATGTGTTGTAAAATTGTCAGCTCTGTAGCTTCAGGAGATTTCGAGAAAATAATTTAATATTCTGATGATAGGAAGTTGCTCACAAATATCATCTTAAAAACATAATACGATAAGAGTTTTGTTATGTAATATTAGTTACACTTAAAACAGATACAGTACCTAGGTAACTTTGCTTTGTACTGTAATATTGTTTTGATTAGTTTATTGATTACTTTTATAAGGCTAAAGATACCATCAATATCAATTCCAACTTATCATGTCATACTCAGTCTCTTCCTTTGGGATATCACTTTCTTTATGAATGATGTGTTTCATCCATTCAGTACAGTATAGTTGTAGGCCTACTACCATGGAATTTATGTGAATATTCCTTCTTTACTCTTTATTATGTTATTAAGATTTAAAACACAACTGCAATATTAAGAAATTGGTATTAGTACTTTTGTTTTACAGACAATATAGATAATATCAAACAGAAAGAAGCCATATAAAAATAACGACATAAAATTTAACGTTCCGTTTGAAGTTTGTGCACCACTGTTTTCTTAATGCAACATGCTCTGCTTATTCATATACACAACCCTTCCTCTTTCCCTACTTAGCGCTTGATGCCCGCGCACGACTTTTTTTTTTTAGACCGGCCAGAGACCGTTTACCAAAGTTATCTTTGTTTTCTGTTTTCGTGTTCACTTGTTTCCTTTGTTTTACTTACACTAATACAAACACAACACCCATGCCCGAGGCGGGACTCGAACCCACAACCCTTCGGACCAAGCGATAGAGACATGCCGTGCCCCTACCGCTTGAGCCATCCGGGCCGGCTTGACGTTAAGGTCAAAAGTGCGCTTGCTTTACATCACTGGTCTAGTATATACAGTCGCGAAGCTCAATACGTAGTAAATATGCATCCATAGATAGTTGCTAACCACTAGGATCGCTACTATCGCCTCATTACACACAATGCGAAATAGTACCGGCACAGTCTATTGTTCCTAGCACCCTCACAACTCAAGGTTCGTGACTGTATATACTAGAATGTGGTATTATACTGGACTCACCTCACCGGCCCTGTGAAGATTTCAAAAGGAATGCAATCACTGTTACTCACTCCAAAGCTATTTGGAAACCATGCCTCTAACAATGGTTAAACATTAAACAATTTCAAAGACAGATTTATGCATTGTTTGGTAGACTGTCGGAATTTAGTAGCGTTCAAAAGCAAGCTTATTAAGCATTTTCTTACTGCGTAGAGTAGGTTTCATTTTTACTTAATCAATAAAAGAAATGCTTCTCTCTTCTTAACTTTTACAATAAACTGTCTAGCTTTTATTAATCAGTTAGGGCCGTATTCATACTGTAGATATTCTTAGCGCGGGCTTCCGGTGGATGATCGGCGAACTAAGTTTTTCGTATTCATAAACCAGTGTTAGCGATATGATATGATATGAATCCTGTACAAGTAATCAGTCGATAGCCGGGGCTAGTTTAGCACGCTCGTAGCGCGGGCTAGCGAAATGTCTATGAATAGCACCCTTAATCTTTTAGTACTTTGATTTTTATTGTATTTGTAAATTTCATTTACTTACTTACTTACTTACAAATGGCTTTTAAGGAACCCGAAGGTTCATTGCCGCCCTCACATAAGCCCGCCATCGGTCCCTATCCTGTGCAAGATTAAGCCAGTCTCTATCATCATACCCCACCTCCCTCAAATCCATTTTAATATTATCCTCCCATCTACGTCTCGGCCTCCCTAAAGGTCTTTTTCCCTCCGGTCTCCCAACTAACACTCTATATGCATTTCTGGATTCGCCCATACGTGCTACATGCCCTGCCCATTTCAAACGTCTGGATTTCAAGTTCCTAATTATGTCAGGTGAAGAATACAATGCGTGCAGTTCTGTGTTGTGTAACTTTCTCCATTCTCCTGTAACTTCATCCCGCTTAGCCCCAAATATTTTCCTAAGCACCTTATTCTCAAACACCCTTAACCTATGTTCCTCTCTCAGAGTGAGAGTCCAAGTTTCACAGCCATATAGAAGAACCGGTAATATAACTGTTTTATAAATTCTAACTTTCAGATTTTTGGACAGCAGACTGGATGATAAGAGCTTCTCAACCGAATAATAACACGCATTTCCCATATTTATTCTGCGTTTAATTTCCTCCCGAGTTTCATGTGATATCTAGGGAACTGATCAAAAGTATGTTCCAATTCCTCATAGAAGCTATCCTTTATATAGTCGTCTTTCTCTTCTGTAGGGGCGTGAGCATTTATAACTATGATGTCGCACCATCTACCCTTAAGTACTAAATACGATAACCTGTCACTGATAAATTCGACCTTTTTTACTGCTGATTTTATTCTTTTATGTACAAAGAATCCTGTTCCTAATTGGTGATTATTGTTTCCTTCCCCATAATACAACAAGTAATGTCCTATTTGTGATATGCCATTCCCATCTAACCTAACTTCTTGTACTCCCACAAAGTATATTCTATATCTAGCTAGTTCTTTTGCTACTAATGTTACCCCTCCTGTTCTATAAAGACTAGTTACGTTCCAAGTCCCAAATCTCAAAACCTTATTCCTTATTTGTAAATTTCATAGTAATTGTAATTATAATTGTAATTCTATTCTTAATATTGTAGTTGTAATCCGCTGGTAGAGGAGAAGAGAAGGCCTGATGGCCTTATCTCTACCACGTTAAATAAATAAATAAATAAATAAATAAATAAATAAATAAATAAATGGGGGCCATTTTGAGCACCTTTCGTAAACCGAAAGTCAACATATGATACAACACAATGATAATTTTGGTTTTAATGAGCTTTCTTGCTAAGTCCATGTATTGCATTACTATGCAGTAAAATTTCAATGGTGCATATTCTACAATGTGTTTTTTTAATTATAAATTTAAATAATGTTAATATTGTTATTCAGCTGTTTTTACTAGCTTCATTAACTTCTTGCTATTAGCTTTTGTCTGCAATTGTTTAATCCAAAGCCTCCTCAAATTGGTGTACTGAAGCATTCAAATTTTCCTTTATTTAGTACACATACATTGTCATCAAAAGAGGTAATTAAAAAAAACCAATGTCTATTCACAGAAACCCAGGAACATTAATGATCTAAGAGTGAAAATTACTCAAGTTTTCCAACAAATCACGCCTCTAATGTTACAACGGACATAGGCTGAATTACATCACCGTTGCAAAGTGCGCTATGAGGGTCTTGTAGAGTTCTTAGAAATCTCCCATATTTCAATTCTCTATACACAAAGTTTCAACAAATAAAGTTCAGTAGTAAATGTTTAACATTGTTTTTATTTTATCCATATCTAAATGGATCACCCTGTGTATTAGTTTATTATTCGCATTTCCAATAATAGAACAAATGAACTAATACCGGATATTTGTTTTTTTTGTCACTATGTTAGAAAATAAAAGAAGGAGATTAAAATGATAAAGATGATGATGATGATGATGATGATAAAAGAGAATACAAATTGGAAAGCAAAAGAGGTAGCCTAATTTAAAAAAAAAAACCAATGTCTATTCACAGAAATCCAGGAACATTGATGATCTAAGAGTGAAAATTACCAAGTTTTCCAACAAATCACCCCTCTAATGTTACAACGGATATGGGCTGAATTACATCACCGTTGCAAAGTGCGTAATGAGGGTCTTGTAGAGTTCTGAGAAATCTCCCATCTTTCAATTCTGTATACACAAAGTTTCAACAAATAAAGTTCAGTAGTAAATGTTTAACAGTGTTTTTATTTCATCCATACCTAAATGAATCACCCTGTATATTAATTTATTATTTGCATTTCCAATAATAGAACAAATGAACTATAGTCGCGACGCTGTTATTCCCGGCGTGACTCCTCCTCTTTGCTTAGGCCTACGTCTTAGGAAATGAAAGCTCTATAAAGTCTAGGTAGCTAGTATCGTTCGCCATTTTTGTTCTTTCGTTGCCGAGCTACCAGACGAGGAATCTATTTGCACACCGTTAAACATTATCATGCCGTAGCTCCTATGATTATAAATGAAACGCACTGTAATTCAGCAAGTAATTGAGCGGCAAATAACGTCCTCGTGTGCTTTCTGCGAACGCCAACGAAAGAGCCAAAATGGCGGGCGATTATATTAAGTATTTATCGAGCCTTAAGAAATGAATGACGTCTTCATCAACGAATTACAAGACGCACACGTTTAAATGTAGCCGATCTGGAATGATGAAACACAATACAAATTGGAAAGCAGGGCTGTGGACTCCACGGCACATTAAGGCTTTAACCTGTCTGCCGCACTTACTACGGCTGGCATTTGGACAATTGTGATTAACACCTGAAGCAATATTTCAGTCTCTGTGACGTAGCTATCAGCGACAGGACAAAAGACGGTGCTTGAAGTTAATAGTGAGCAATTCATCAGCGTAATGGATCTAGCTTCAACGGTCGTTCTGTCGTAAGCGGTCACCATCTCTCATTTTGTGACTCTCCATTGTGGTGTAGTTCGGGAAAGGACAGAAGCCATAAAACTTGTACAGTGCAAATTATTTCCAGTAAAACAGCACACAAAATGACGTGCACAACGCTCAGGTTCCGGTGCGAATTATTTGTGGAAAAGGAGGAAAAAAATGGTTAAAATTAAAATGGCTCCAGTAAATATATGTCTTCATAGAAACTATGTGCAGTGAATAAAATTTTTACTACAATCAGTGTTTATAAAAACTTCAATTATAGGAGTAGACTGACAAACGCCCTACTACAGAAATTTAATTCCGTGGGGGCAAAGTGACTTATTACAGACGTGGACAAATTATTAGCAAAATTGAAGATTTTTATTATATATTTTTACAAAATATGATTCTTCAATTTAGACTACAGTTGACATTTTTGTGTATTTCCAAATAATTAGCCAAATTGAAGATTTGTATTGTATATTTTTCAAAATTTAACTCTTCAATTTGGACTACATTTGATATTTATGAATATTTACAAATTATTAGCAAAACTGAAGGTTTTTATTGTATATTTTTACAAAATCCGATTCTTCAATTTGGACTACAGTTGACATTTTGGATATTTCCAAATTATTAGCAAAACTGAAGATTTTTGTTTTATATTTTTACAAAATTTGGCTCTTCAATGCAGTTGACATTTTTGCTAATTTATGAATTATTAGCTAAATTGAAGATTTTTATTATATATTTTTACAAAACTTGACTCTTCAATTTAAACTACAGTTGACATTTTTGCATATTTCTGTCTACTGTAATGATGGAAATATGCAAAATTGTCAACTGTAGTTTAAATTGAAAAGTCAAATTTTGTAAACAGAATTATCATAAAAATCGTCAATTTTGTTAATAATTTGTCCACGTCTGTATTTGGTGAATAAAAACATTTGTTTTTCTTATTTATGTTTGTCTCAAACCGAAAAGACTAAGTATATGATTATGTCTCGTGACCAGAATATTGTACGAAATGGAACTATAAAAATTGGAGATTTACCCTTCGAAGAGGTGGAAAAATTCAAATATCTTGGAGCAACAGTAACAAATATAAATGACACTCGGGAGGAAATTAAATGCAGAATAAATATGGGAAATGCGTGTTATTATTCGGTTGAGAAGCTTTTGTCATCTAGTCTGCTGTCAAAAAATCTGAAAGTTAAAATTTATAAAACAGTTATATTACCGGTTGTTCTGTATGGTTGTGAAACTTGGACTCTCACTTTGAGAGAGGAACAGAGATTAAGGGTGTTTGAGAATAAGGTTCTTAGGAAAATATTTGGGGCTAAGAGGGGTGAAGTTACAGGAGAATGGAGAAAGTTACACAACGCAGAGCTGCACGCATTGTATCCTTCACCTGACATAATTAGGAACATTAAATCCAGACGTTTGAGATGGGCAGGGCATGTAGAACGTGTGGGCGAATCCAGAAATGCATATAGAGTGTTAGTTGGGAGACCGGCGGGAAAAAGACCTTTGGGGAGGCCGAGACGTAGATAGGAAGATAATATTAAAATGGATTTGAGGGAGGTGGGATATGATGGCAGAGACTGGATTAGTCTTGCTCAGGGTAGGGACCAATGGCGGGCTTATGTGAGGGCGGCAATGAATCTCCGGGTTCCTTAAAAGCCAGTAAGTATGTTTGTCTCAAAAATTCCCAGAGAAATTGACACAATAAATTATAACACTCATAATAAATATGTCAGTAAGTAATTAAAATATTTGTTTTGTAATATATCGATACAATATATACAGATATAGAACTTTTTAATACTTATGCATATCACCGAACACAAATTTAACAATAATTGTGTATTACAGTATATTAAAACATTTTTTCAACTCGATCAAAACTCGGTTAATCTATAGTTTAATCGATTAAATTCAAATAGTTGATCGATTAAATATTTTGATCGATCAACAGCACTAATTAATATGCATAATTAAACTGTAAAGAATTAAGTTCCTAAAGTCGTATGATTTGTAACAATTTTTGTGATAAGTGCGTAAGAATGATGTTATTTTTAGTTAAGAATTGAAAAATAAAATCTACAAAGCAATTAACAACACATTTTTAGCTTCAGAATACCAGTCAATTAAAGGAATGACACTTCTGAACAGGTCATTCTTTATTTGTAATATTTTTTTACTTCATAAAACTAAAGAAATAAGGTATTTTACAAATAACTTCAAATTAGTATAACTTTGAAAATATTGCGGTTAGGACAAATATTTATATGAAATTTTTTGCTCAGAATATCTTCGGAAATAAACTCCGTAAGCGATGGTACATCCTCGTGAATCACCTTGTATATTTTATAATATATTTTTTTATAAAAGATGTTTGTCAAAGAACTTTGATAGTGTAATAAGAGTACACTGCTCGAAAGCGTATTTCTCACTTGTTCACTTATTGTGTGATACTGTATTAGTTCCGTACTGAATGTTAAGATCCATTCACAATGAAAATTAAACAAAATGTAATATAAACACACAAGTTTGCGACCAGGTTACCATTCACAATGATTCACATAAACATTTCCATTAGACGTTAACATGAAAATTTGCGAACTCCAAACTTTCATGCTTATACTTACTTACTTACTGGCTTCTAAAGAACCCGGATGTTCATTGCCGCCCTCACATAAGCCCGTCATTGGTCCCTATCCTGAGCAAAATTAATCCAGCCTCTATCATCATATCCCACCTCCCTCAGATCCATTTTAATATTATCTTCCCATCTACGTCTCGGCCCCCCCAAAGGTCTTTTTCCCTCCGGCCTCCCAACTAACACTCTAGGCCTATATGCATTTCTGGATTCGCCCATACGTGCTACATGCCCTGCCCATCTCAAACGTCTGGATTTAATGTTTCTAATTATGTCAGGTGAAGAATACAATGCGTGCAGTTCTGTGTTGCGTAACTTTCTTCATTCTCCTGTAACTTCATTCCCTCTTAGCCCCAAATATTTTCCTAAGAACCTTATTCTCAAACACCTTTAACCTATGTTCCTCTCTCAAAGTGAGAGTCCAAGTTTCACAGCCATACAGAACAACCGGTAATATAACTGTTTTATAAATTCTAACTTCCAGACTTTTTGACAGCAGACTAGATGGCAAAAGCTTCTCAATCGAATAATAACACGCATTTCCCATATTTATTCTGCGTTTCATTTCCTCTCGAGTGTCATTTATATTTGTTACTGTTGCTCCAAGATATTTGAATTTTTCCACCTCTTCGAAGGATAAATCTCCAATTTTTATATTTCCATTTCGTACAATATTCTGGTCACGAGACATAATCATATACATAGTCTTTTCGGGATTTACTTCCAACCCTATCGCTTTACTTGCTTCAAGTAGCTTTCATTCTTATGCTTACGTGATTTGCAAACAGAACACAATCGTGGAGCGCTGAAGTATACGACAGAATATGAGGAAATGGCGTCGTTGTTATGTTTCCATGGTTACCAAGAATGTTTATGTTCCAATCGTGATTGATGGTATGACTTCTTGATTTTACCGTAACGTTTACATTTTTAAGTTAACGCTTACGTTACGTTTAATTTTCATTGTGAATGAGCCTTTAGTTTGACTAACGTTCATCTCTTTCGTATAGACAAGAACATGTTACCGTTAAAACCTAAAATCCGACAAAACCAGTTTCAACTAGTAAAAGCTAGTTTAAGAAAATATATAGATAGAAAGCGAATTTTCGTAAGATCTAGAATCAGTGACAGGTTAGGTTTGGTTTGTTTAGGTTTTTTTTTTTAGGCTTTTAGCAAACAAAACCTAAACAAACCAAACCTAACCTGACATTGATTCTGGATCATACGAAAACTCACTTTATCTATATATTTTCTTACACTAGCTTTTACTACTTGAAAGTGGTTTTGACGGATTCTCGGGTTTTAAAGGTATATATATATATATATATATATATATATATATATATATATATATATATATATATATACACACACACACATACTAGCTGTACCCGTGCGCTCCGCTGCACTTGTTACAAATAAATACAAAGTAATTACATAATTAAAATAGGACATTGGGTCCAGGGAACATTCGTGTTTGATAGAAGGATAAATCGTTTAATATGTCACTTAATTTAAATTGTATTTAAATAATTAAAATGCGATCATTTTGGTCCAGAGACACTCATTTGGTGCAATGATGATTCCTTCAACATATTTCTTAATTGTTATTACATGTAAATAATTAAAATATGATCATTTGGTTCAGAGAACATCCGTTTTTGGTGTAATTTGGTCCCATAAAAATTTTGCTTGGAAAGAAACGTATCGGAAATCATTTAAAAGAAACTTTTGTTATGCAACATTTTTCACAAAAATTTATAATAAGGAGATATTTCGATTTATTTAATTCAAGCCCTCTTTTAACCCCCTTTTAAATAAAGTATTTTGAATGCCATATAGCCTAAAATATAAGTTAAAACGAACTTAATTTATATTCCAATTTCACATAAATCGGTTCAGTCATTATCGCGTGAAAAGGTAACAAACATCCAGACAGGCAGACATACATACATACAAACAAAAATAAAAAAAAGCGATTTTCGGTTTGATGATGATTAATTATACATGTTAACACCAATTATTTTTGGAAAATCGAAAATTACCAGAAAAATTTTGGCTACAGATTTATTATTAGTATATATATATATATATATATATATATATATATATATATATTGGTTTATTCGTCTCCGGTGCCTGATTTGGAATCCCTTCGGAATCGAATTGTGGCATGTTCTGAGGACATACGCAATACTCCTGGAGTTTGGGATCGTGTTCGCAGGTCAATGAGACATCGATGTGAGGTCTGTATTCAAGCAGGAGGTGGACATTTTGAACATCTTCTGTAATGACAACGACCTGCGGAAAGAAAAAAGTTCCGGTGAATTTCAATGTTGTGAAGGCCATAACTCGGAAATGAAGCATTTCCGGACACATGTTGTGATGAACTATTTTGATTGTCTACATGTGGGAGATACATACCTGAAATTATGCCCCATATTTTTGAAACACCCTGATGTAACTGATTTTGATTACGTGTAATTTTCTACTTTATTTTATATATTATGTAACTGATCTTGTCTATTGTAATTTCCTACTATATTTTATGTAATTCCTAAGTTATTCTCTTTTTTGTTGCTTTGTAATTAAATTTTGTATCTCATGTATTTGTATTATTGAAACCTGGTTGAGTGGAAGAGAAGGCCTCATGGCCTTAACTCTGCTAGGCAAAATAAACGTACTACTACTACTACTATATATATGTGTGGAATTATCACTACATTAACACATCCATTATTTCACAAAACACACACTGAACGAATTAAATGTAATTACGAAAGCCGCTTATAATGCTAATATGAATTTCATTTCAGAAACTTTAAAGATTAAAAACCGCTAGTATTCCCGCTAAGCGGGATGATATAATTTTACCCGCGAGACAGTTATCCAAAAAAGCTAGATTTAGCGGGAAAACCGCTGAATTGGCAACACTGAAGAAAGCATTTCCGTATCATTTGCTTTGTTTATTTGACTGTCATGGAGCGCCTGCGCTCTTATCGTGTAGTAACCCCGTGTTTGGCAAGAGCGCACGCGTGTAATTTCATCTCGCTTTGCATTATGAGCCCACGCACTGCGTTATGAATGGCACAAAGCTCTGGATTGTCCCACATCTCGTTACATAAAGAACCGCTATTCACTGCACACAGTCCATCGCGCTGGTAAGGGAAGCCGTCATAACACGTGGGGCTATTAAGAGAGGCCAAGTAAACTCCACGAGGCAGACAAGACGACGGACGTCTGAGTCCGATTCCTCTCCACACTTCGGACTAGCATTCTGCACCGTGGCCTTTCAGCGGGAGTAATATAACGAGCTAGATGCATTGTTGTCCAAAATTTCGAGGACTCTACATCATTCACAGGTCTTGTTAGGCCTAACACTAGTGTGTAGAGTGGCACTCCTGTTCAACTATTCCCTAAGCCCTAGAACCTGGTTGTTGTTGTTGTTCTTCTTCTTGTATTAGAACTTCGTCCTGCATTTTCTACCCTCGAAGCTCTTAAGAGGCTTTTGAGGCCTTGCCTACCCAAAAATTTCAGTTATTATTCCTAGTAACAGCAAGTCTGTAAGTTCGTAATACCGATGCATCGTAACACTTGGTTGCAGTCCGATCCTTTCCAGGGTATAGCCGGGGCGCTCCCCGGTACCTTTTTCTGCAACCTGGTAGCGCCCTGCTTCTTTATTTTTACTTTTTAAAACAAGTCTTACTGAATTTTGTATAAATATGCATTAGTAGTACCAGTATGTAAGTAAGTAAGACATTACTAATAAATAATACTTACTTACTTACTGGCTTTTAAGAAACCCGGAGGTGTTTAATTTCCTCCCGAGTATCATTGATATTTGTTACTGTTGCTCCAAGATATTTGAACTTCTCCACCTCTTCGAAAGATAAATTTCCAATTTTTACATTTCCATTTCGTACAATATTCTCGTCACGAGACATAATCATATACTTTGTCTTTTCGGGATTTACGTACTTCCCAACCTATCTCTTTACTTGCTTCCAGTAAAATCCCCGTGTTTTCTCTAATGGTTTGTGGATTTTCTCCCAACATATTCACATCATCCGCATAGACAAGCAGCTGATGTAACCCGTTCAATTCCAAACCCTCTCTGTTATCCTGGACTTTCCTAATGGCATACTCTAGAGCAAAATTAAAAAGTAAAGGTGATAGTGCATCTCCTTGCTTTAGCCCACAGTGAATTGGAAACAGAAACTGACCTATAGGGTACGGACTCTGCTGTACGTTTCACTGAGACACATTTTAATTAATCGAACTAGTTTCTTGGGAATACCAAATTCAATAAGAATATCATATAAAACTTCTCTCTTAACCGAGTCTTTTGAAATCTATGAATAACTGATGCACTGTACCCTTATACTCCCATTTTGTTCTCCATTACCTCTCGAATACAAAATAACTGGTCAATAGTTGATCTATTACGCCTAAAACCACACTGATGATCCCCAATAATTTCATCCACATATGGAGTTAATCTTCTCAAAATAATATTGGAAAAATTTTGTACGACGTCAACAAAAGTGATATTCTTCGAAAGTTACTACAGTTAGTCTTGTCCCCCTTCTTAAAGATAGGTACGATTATGGACTTCTTCCATACTAATAAATAATAATAAAAATAATATAAAGTATTGATTAAATGGCAAAATTACTAATGTTAAATTATATAACCACGTGTGGCTAACAGCTGTTTCGGTGCATCCTTCACACCATCATCAGAGCCTACTAGATCCGGCGTCATCTCGGCATCGCTGCCTGTTGTAGTGGTGCGTTTGCGTGTTGAAAAGTGGAGTCGAATAGTGTGTGTGTGCGTCCTGAAATTGATCTATGTTTTGAGAATTTGATTGGGATATGTTTTAGTGTGTCTGTATATTTCATATTGTTCTAGTGTGTTGAGTTTTGGTTTTTGGTTTGTATGTGTAGGATTTCCAGTTCTGTATTTATGTTATTGTATGTATGGTTAGCATTGGTTATGTGTTCGGCATATGTAGATGTATTGTGTCCTCTGGTTATTTGATTAATGTGTTCTTTGTAGCGTGTTTGGAATGTTCTGCCTGTCTGTCCAATGTAGAACTTATCGCAACTATTACATGTGAGTTTGTATACGCCTGTGAAGTTCTATTTATTTGTTTGTGTGTTGAAATGTCTTTGTAGTGTGTTTTCTGTTCTGTATGCTATGTTGTATTTCTGCTTTCTGAATGAAGATGCAATCTTATGTGTGCTTTTGTTTTCGTATGTTAGTGTGATGTATTTCTTGTGTTTGTGTTGTGTTTTGTGTGTTTGTTAAGTTTTTGTTTTGTCTTTCTTATGTTGTTGATTATTATGTTTGGGTTGTAACCATTTTCTTGTGCTATGTATTTGATTGTGTTCACTTCTTCATTTTAGTGTTGTTGGCTCATGGGTATGTTGAGTAATCTGTGTACCATTGTCCTGAATGCAGCATCTTTGTATTGTGTGGGGTGGTTACAAACTCTCATGTAATAGTTGCAAGTTCTACATAGGACAGACAGGCAGATCATTCCAAACACGCTACAAAGAACACATTAATGCAATAACCAGAGGACACAATACATCTACATATGCCTAACACATAACTAATGCTAACCATACATACAATAACATAAATACATATATGGAAATCCTACACATACAACCCATAAACCAAAAACTCAACACACTAGAACAATATGAAATATACAGACACACTAAAACACACCCTAATCAAATCCTCAACACACAGATCAATTTCAGAACACACACACTATTCGACTCCATTTTTCAACACTTTTCAACACGCAAACGCACCCCTACAACAGGCAGCGATGTCGAGATGGCGCCGGAATCTAGGAGGCCCTGATGATGGTGTGAAGGATGCAGGACTCAATTTCTACCAAGGAAAATTAGAGAATCAGACATATATCACAGCCATTAAATAAATGAAAAAGACCACACTACTTGATTAGTAACTATAAAAGTATTTCATTTTTAATAACAATATTGTTACCTTACGTAAGTTTTATAGTTTTCATTAACATACATATAGCCGTTAGTCAGTAAATTATAGAAATGAAGATCTAATATAAAATATTCTTTCTCTGCGTGTACTTACTTAAAGCCCCAAAAGGTTTCACTTTCATATCATCAGTATACCATTATGTGTTGCATTAACTATAATAATATTTCATTTTTAATGGTAATAATGTCATCAAACATTCTTACGTTTTGTAGTTCTTAATATCCAATACACAGCTGTACTCGGAAAACTAAGATCAGAGAATCAGACCTATAAATTATTTTTTATACGTTATCAAACAATTACACAAATGAAGATCGACATATTGGCGTTATGATGTAAAAGAATCTGAGCCATCTGAACTCTAAGTATGTCAGCAATCCTGCAGGTCATGGCCTTCGTATAATAGTCTATTGTTTATTGTAGTGCGTGTTTTGTTTTATTCTCAAATGCAATTAATTACATTACTTATTCTTTTTCAACACCTGACTCTCTTTTAATACTATACTATATATTAGCGAGATCGAAACTCGAATATGCATCTGTAGTTAATTAGTTCTCAAACCTGACGAAAGATGGATTTTGGAAAATAAGAAAATGATGTAGGAAAATTGACATTTCACTATTTTTCTGAAAAACTTGGGTTCCAAGCTTCAAAATGAGGGTTCATTTGTTAAAATCCGTTCAGCCGTTTTCCCGTAATTTCCATTACCAGTTCAAATTATTTATATATATATATAGATTAAGTAATTATATTCATTTATTATTATTCTATTCATTTATTTACATTATTATTCTTATACTAGCCGTAACCGTGCGCTTCGCTGCACCTGTTAGAAATAAATATAAAGTAATTACATAATTAAAATAGGACGTTTGATCCAGGGAACAACTTTTACAACAGCGCAAGATAATCTGCTTCGCTCATTATCCAATTTTTGCATTGCATTTATTGCATATATATTTTATGTATTTTAACACGATTCAATTGAGCATAGTTAAAATTTGAATTATAAAATAATGGATTACTAAGCTAACGTACTATTACTGCATACTAAATCAACACACTCTTGTTGTTCGTTAATTCTCTGAGATTAAAATAAGTGTACATAAATATTATTTTAAGAAATACAGAAAACGAATGTACAAAATAGCCTATCAAATTTTCTGTGCATAAGAAGCTATTTTAATCTTACCTGTCCTCGATTTACTCAGATGTTACTATAATAACATTATAGCATTATGTCCATCTAGAGAAACTACACTTTCCAATGGTGAAATAATAATTAATTATACAAATCGGTTAATTTAGCTTCTGATATTACTTCATACAAACACAGAACATAATCTGTAGGCTATGTTTAATAGCTTTCGATTGTTGATGTCCAAGGCCCCTGTTTCGATTGTTGTTGTCCAAGGCCCCTTATAGACGAAGTCATTTGTTCTTAATTCATTGCACCGTCTTAGATGGCGTTATTTTAATTTTGAAACTCATTTATCTCATTAAATATCAGTCCTATCAAACTTTTGTAAAGAGAACAACTTATCGGAAATCATTTTTAAAGAAACTTTTGTTATGTAACATTTTTCACAAAAAATCAATAATAAGCGAGATTTTTCGATTTATTTAATTCAGGCCCCCTTATAACCCCCTTTTCAATAAAGTATTTTGAATGCCATATAGCCTAAAATCTAAGTTACAACGAACTTAATTTATATTCCAATTTTCATATAAATCGGTTCGGCCATTATCGCGTGAAAAGGTAACAAACATACAGACAGACATACAAACAAAAATGTCAAAAATGCGATTTTCGGTTTCAGGGTGGTTAATTAAATATGTTAGGACCAATTATTTTGGAAAATCGATTTATTATTAGTATAGATTCACAATAACAAACTTTTCACGAAGCGCCTTGGGACTATTTTATTTACCATTAGACCACTGATCCTTCCATATATTGTTAACTGTTGGCAGTCATTCCAGTATGGAGAGTCAATGAACGCCGTTTATGCAGGCCTGCAATAAGCACTGGATCAGAAAGCAGTATTTTATAAACTCCCAAGAAGTATACCTTCACGATCTACACTTATCCTTGGCGTGATGCAGATATACAAGGGGAGACTTCCTTCGTGAAGTAGGCAGAGAGTAAAAGGAAACGAAATTAGGAACCACGCGCCATGGAACTAGACTTCTCATACATTCATGTTACTCCCTCCCTCACTCACAGGGAGGCAACCTCAGACATATGATCACGCAGCAGGCTTATTTCTTGACGTGTGCTTTTTAAGAAGGCAATCTTTCCGTTCAGCTGTACCCGCTTGTTTCTTCCGGATGTTTACGAGCGCACTCCCCTTCACATACGCGCATATTACAAAGTAGGGACCTTCCCCTCAAGTGAGGAACCTAATAATATATTCATTGCTTTTGGAGTATAACTATCAAACGAGGATGAGAAATATCAGGCGTTCTGATTGCTTCTTCTTCGGAACTTTTCATACCACTTCTTTGGCCTTCTATTGGACTGATCCAACAGTAATCAAAGTGACGACTAAGGGGCACAGCGTTAATTCAATTCAATTCAATTCAATTCAATTTATTTTGGCCATTAGACATACAGTTTTAAGGCTCATTCACAATGAAAATTAAACATAACGTAAGCGTTAACTTAAGAATATAAACGTTACGGTAAAATCAAGATCATTCACGATGGGAACATAAACATAACAGCAAACATACTTGGTAACCATGGAAACATAACAACGACGCCATTTCCTCATATTCTGTCGTATACTTCAGCGCTCCACGATTGTGTTCTGTTTGCAAATCACGTAAGCATAAGCAAAACTTTCATGTTAACGTCTTACGGTAATGTTTATGTCAATGCTTATGTGAATCATTGTGAATGATCCCATTTGGTAGCCTGGGCGTAAACTTCCGTGTTCATGTTACGGTTATGTTTAATTTTCATTGTGAATGGGCCTTTACGCTTCGTCAGAATACATTGAAAAACATATAATACATTAAAAAAACAATAATAAGAGAAACAGTGAAATTTAAATAATACAATGAGAACATGAAATAATTTGAAGCTTTTAAATCGAAGAAAACAGTTCACTCTTAATGTATTAATTGTAACCAATTGCAATTAAACGTAATTATTTATTAAAAAACAATTTCATACAAGTTTGTGTTCAAAAACTCAGCGACGGAATAAAAAGGATTATTTAATAACCAATTTGTAAAATCTAGTTTTGAAGCTATTCATTTGTAATTTATAATATTGCCTGGGGAGATTATTATATAATTTCTCTCCCTAATTGAAAATTTTGTGTTGCTCTTGTGTAATCTACAATATGGAATATTAATTTGTTCACTATTTCTAATTTCATGATCATGTATATTGGCCACTAATGAGTGATTGTCGATATTTTGTCGAGTGTAAAGTACTAGAGCATATATATACAAATTTATGATTGTTACAATCCGTGATTGTCTGAAAAGTGGCGGATTCTTACCCTTCCTATACTATGTTTCTGGAATCTGTAGAGTATATGCACTAGAGAGCTGCAAAATAGCGCTTACAACCGGTTTAAATTCGATCGGTTAGAGAACATCTGTCAAAGTCGGGCATCCAACCGAATAGGCCTATTTTATTTTCAACCGGTTACCCCTTATGTTTTACAGACTAGATAGAACACCAAGCGCACTTCATCATACATGAAACTGATATTTTCTGAGTACACAAATGAATAACAATTGAAGGAAATTTACTTTGTCTTATTAAAAAATTTGTTTGCTTGATATAGGCCTAGATCTACAATATATTGATTGTATCTTCATAACTAATACATAAATGAACAAATGGACACTGGTAACAAGAAATAAAATAAGTGTAATGCAAAATATGAAAACAGATGCGTAAAGAAATGCAAGCATAAAATAAATTACAATTGGTTACTAAAGAGAAGAGCAAATAAGTAGATAGGTCTACATTCTAGTGTAATACTTATATTTTAAACTCAAAATGCATACCTCTAAAACAGTAGTTGTTAATATACAGGGTGTTGCAAAACTCCATACTCAAACTTCTAGGGATGGTAGAGGAGCCCAAAACAAATATTTCTTGTTATATAACCATAAGTCGGAAGGCAATACTTACGTCGAACGCAGACATTGCTGACAGGCATTGAGAGTGTGGTAACCATTTAAAATGGTTTTGGTGACATTTTGTTTACAGGTATTGTTCAAACGTGCGGCCTCCTGCTTCAATACATTATGTTCAACGACGTGATAATGTGCCTCTGATACGTTGAAATACTCCATGTTGATGTTGTAAGTGATCGGCAGCTACAAGAATCCGAGCAACGAGGTCCTTCTCTGATACAATTGCCGTTTCATACACTAAACTCTTTAAATGTCCCCACACAAAAAATCTAGTGAGGTAAGGTCAGGAGAACGAGCAGGCCATGCAATGGGCCCACCCGGCCAATCCAATGTTCACCGAATGTGCCACGTAAAACTTGTGTGCAGTCTGCTAATTGCTAATTATGCTGAGTCAAACTTCCATTTGTATGTAAAATTGAATGGAAATTTCAAATATGTAAAATTTAATATAGGGTGTCATTTTAAAAAAAAGTATTTTTTACCACATCCTGTACATGAATCAATTCTTTTGTGAGACAACAGCCACAAGTTTTAGTTATATATGTCCAACAATGTTTGTTTTTGGTATTTTTTCATAAAATGAATATACAACGAGTTATTAGCAATATTTCATACTTAATTAACACACTGTACCAGCTATGCAGTCACTCCTTCAGTCGGTCCAGTTACTCAGTGGCGGCTGATCGACTGAGGCAAGTGAGGCCGGGCCTCAGTCACTTGGCTTAACTGAAATCAAATTTTGTGTTTTATATAATGTATTAGTTATTTGAATTAAGCATATATCGCTGTAGAAGCATTTGAAATCTTTGTGATGTATATAGACCTGTTTTGCAGTAAAATTTGTTCCTGAGGCCAGGATCGCTCGTGCCGGGTCTGGCTTGTGATGTATATAGACCTGTTTTGCAGTAAAATTTGTTCCTGAGGCCAGGATCGCTCGTGCCGGGTCTGGCTTGTGATGTATATAGACCTGTTTTGCAGTAAAATTTGTTCCTGAGGCCAGGATCGCTCGTGCCGGGTCTGGCTTGTAATGTATATAGACCTGTTTTGCAGTAAAATTTGTTCCTGAGGCCAGGATCGCTCGTGCCGGGTCTGGCTTGTGATGTATATAGACCTGTTTTGCAGTAAAATTTGTTCCTGAGGCCAGGATCGCTCGTGCCGGGTCTGGCTTGTGATGTATATAGACCTGTTTTGCAGTAAAATTTGTTCCTGAGGCCAGGATCGCTCATGCCGGATCTGGCTTGATGTATATAGACCTGTTTTGCAGTATAATTTTTCCTGAGGCCAGACCTGTTTTGTAAAATTTGTTCCTGAGGCCAGGAGTAAAGACCTGTTTTGCAGTTCCTGAGGCCAGGATCGCTCATGCCGGATCTGGCTTGTGATGTATATAGACCTGTTTTGCAGTAAAATTTGTTCCTGAGGCCAGGATCGCTCGTGCCGGGTCTGGCTTGTGATGTATATAGACCTGTTTTGCAGTAAAATTTGTTCCTGAGGCCAGGATCGCTCGTGCCGGATCTGGCTTGTGATGTATATAGACCTGTTTTGCAGTAAAATTTGTTCCTGAGGCCAGGATCGCTCATGCCGGGTCTGGCTTGTGATGTATATAGACCTGTTTTGCAGTAAAATTTGTTCCTGAGGCCAGGATCGCTCGTGCCGGGTCTGGCTTGTGATGTATATAGACCTGTTTTGCAGTAAACTCTGTTCCTGAGGCCAGGATCGTTCGTGCCGGGTCTGTCTTCTGAATTTCCTGTTTTGTATTTTCGGGATCGCTCGCGCCGGGTCTTTGATGTATTAGACCTGTTTTGCAGTAAAAAAACGAATTTTGTATTTTAGCGGGGTTTGAGTTTGCGCTTAAAACGTTGTAGCAGAGCACAATTCGTCTGGCCTGGTCAGGTTTCACTCCTCCCATCCATGGGCCGGCCTCAAGGGTAGAGTGGGGTGGGAATAGCAATGTGACTTGTCTTCCTAACTAGGTCATAAATAACACAAATTCCAGCTCTTTGGCAGGCAGAGACCCACACTATTCTCTCCCCTTATGTCTTAGTTTATGACTTAAGCGAGGGTGTTGTACTATTGTACTTGGTAGTACAGTAGTGAATCTGGGCCAATGTTGTTATGTGTTTCGGGAAAATATAAACAGAAACAAATGCGAGAAATGATGTTGGTGTAGTTAATTCATTGTTAGAGTGTCCTTTTTCGAGAAGAAATAATATTGAAAGAAAGGACGTTTTAAATAAAGAGAGATCCTACCGAGATACCTACGACATCGCTGACAATTTTTCTGACAGATAATTAATCTTAAAACGCGAGTTTCTATTGCATCCTGATATGGGCAACATAAATGGTTAAGTGGTAATGTGGTGCAAAATAAACTTCTCTTTTGGCCTTGCCATCAAGGGGAAAAAAAAATAAAAAGAAAAGAAAGAAAGGGGATTTTCAACACATAATATGGGTTGCTTCATCACATTGAAACAATCACTGAAACTCAGAGCATAACTGCTTATTTGGTGAGTGAAATTGTTATTTTTAATTAATAGTAGTAATAATAATACAATAATAATTATATTAATAATATAATAACAATAATAATTAATATCATAAATAAACATTTCCTATCGGAAGCACTTAAACTAGTTGATCTGGCCTCACCGAGGATTTCGATCACCGGCCGCTACTGCAGTTAGTTCTGCCAATTTAGTCGTGTTTAGTTCAGTCACTGAACCCAATCAGTCAGCGTGTCTGTCTTACAGGCTGACAGGAGAGTGATTCAAAACAATCAATCGATAAAACACAAAGACAAATCATTGTACCATCCTAAAGCATTGCATCAAGTCACCAATATATTAAAAACAGTCACTGAATATTTCTCTTGCGAGTTGTTATCAAGGTTGCCATAGCGATGCCATTAAGAATGAGGAAATCCTCCACACCAGAGAGTTCAGCCTCACCTCTCACGCTCTCTGGAAATCGATTTATTCTGTATGTCGGGGATGGAGGTGGGGGATGCAATGTGTTAGTCGCCTCTCCTGTTTATACCGGGGCTGAGTAAGTAAAGGGGAGATTGTTTCAGTTTTCCGAAACTTTAGCGAGGAACAACGTTGGTTTTGTAGAGATGGGGTAGCTTATAATAACCATTTCGCTTCTCTCCTCCAAGAACTAACACGTCAGAGGGCAAACGCCTGCTACAGAAACCTCCAACTCCAACCACCCTTGTCAATTTTAACCCTCCCCATGTTGAATAAAAAGGGAAGAATGTGATGAAGAAAGCACTGTTCACAAAGAAGTACAGGGTGTACAGAGATTGTGTTCACTATTAGCATGTTGCTTGTATTCCAAGAAGCTCAAGATTTTCGAATCCAGCTGTTTTCATCCTTGACTGCCTAGTTCACACTGTAAATTTAATTACACCCGCCATTACTATGTTTGATGTTATACCTGGTAAGGTTTATCTTGTCTCAGTAGCAATAAAACCAAGTCCCTTCAAATGAGGGTGGAGATTATAGGAGGGTTGTAAATTTTCAGGATTCCTTTCAAAACCTTGTTATTGTACAGGCTGCCGGAACTCAGTTTTTTGAAAGACAAGCTCAGTCACGGAACTACACAGTACGAAGAGAGATATTTTGTAATTTTATTTTGTGCTACAGAACGTATCAACTAGTCCCTTCCGCCACTGGATGAATGGACGGCATCGCTCCACTCCTTCATCGCCATAACAATACAGACGAAGTCTAGCTGAAGTAAGACATATCTCCTTTCTCTCTCTTTTCATAGTGAGACAAGATACATCACATAGACTTTAGTTACTATTCAGTTTTAAACGACAGATATATTAAAACACTCTACATAATTTCTTTATCAAATAAAGGTCGAAATTTATACAGACTATTACACTTTCACTATGTTATATTACTTTAAAACGGTACGAAACGACGTGTTTCAACCAATCATGGCTGTTTATCCTACAATTTTTATCACCTCCCTAGCATTTGTTTGTTTGCCAACATTGTACTTTCAATAATTGCACCTTTTAAAATGATTCATGTTATTTCATCATTCTTAATTAAAACTTTTCTATCATTTATCTTGTTTATATTATTTAGGTTATGTTATAGCTTCTGCTGTATGAGATTATGGATAGTAACGTATCAGAGACTGGAAACATTATTCATGATAAAACAGGGACTGCAACTGGAAAACCTTTCTCTCTGCGAACCATAAAGGTGTATATGGATCATCTTACTGCAAATTGGCGGAAAGTAAGTATAAATGTAAAATATAAAATGAAATTATTTTGTAAAATATAAAATTAATGTACAAGCACAGTCCTGTATATACAGTCACGAAGCTCAATATGTAATAAATATGCATCCATAATTAGTTGCTAACCACTAGGATCGCTACTATCGCCTCATTACAGATAATGCGAAATAGTACCTACACAGTCTATTGTTCCTAGCAACCTCAACAACTCAAGCTTCGTGACTGTATATACTAGACCGTGGTACAAGCAAGAAACAAAACAGACTCACAATTCAACAATGGTCTTGACGTATCACACTATGTAGGCCTATATTTGGTTTAATATATGACATGAATAAACATGCATTACTTTTATTAGAGAAGCTAGTTTTTCGCAATCACGATAAATGTGAAATGTGCTCAAAATGCTGTAAAAATAAGTGATTTTATGTTTAAAAGCATGTTAAGTATACTAGTACAGATTTAACTCTCCGATAAAATTCGAAATTTAATACAAAATGCGAAATGTATGTGTTTCTTCCATTTTCCTTGTCTTTATCGTATTCAGTGACAGATGAATGGGCAAAAACTACGTATTTTTATGGCAAAGCCCGCTATTGTAGTTACCGTATCTGGTCACGTGACATTACAGTTTACGGTAACTCTCTAATATCTATATTTATGTATCTACAACTTTTTATGTCTACCAAATTATTTGTTTTCCTTCATATTAATAGTGTAATATGCGGTGTTTTTTCAAGTTGCCTTTTGAATGTCGCTAGAATTTATTTCTGCCAATATTTTTTTGTCACTCGCATTGAATATCCCAACATTTTCGACGTCCTCATTTCTCTTCCAATCACGTCAGCTACAATTCTAAAGAAAACAAATTCAAAAGAAGCATCTTCTCTATCATCGTTTCCCTTCCATATCAGGTTTCTGTTTTCAACATGTTTCGATTGTTGCCTCCCGTTGCGTGGAAATGAAAGGCGGAGAGAAATTCTGTGGCTAGTTTCGTTCTTGAAAAGATATTACTTAGCTTGTGTGATTCCTAACAAACAATAGTGAGACTGAATATTAAAAGTTGCTTCACTTAGCTAAAGAGTTAACACATATTAATCATCCTCCGTTTTTCTAGGTGACAATATTTTCCGTCTCTTGGTTTGGTAACAGTTACCTAATATCATTAATTCATTCACAGTGTTCTGTCCAAGAACAGGTCTTTCACTGCAAACCCAATCTTCCCTATTTCCCGCCTTCTTCTTAGTCTCCGTATATGATATATGTTAATGTCGTCTATCTATCTGTCCCGAACTTTTCTCCCGTTCACCATTCCTTCCAATGCAACCTTCAGTAGGCAGTTTCTTTTCAGCCAGTGACCCAGCCAATTTCGTTTTCTCTTCCTGATCACTTTCAGCATTATTCTTCCTTCATTCACTCTTTTGAACAACGCTTAATTTTTTTTTCTGTCTGTACATTTCACAAGCTCCATTCTTCTCCATATCCACACTTCAAATACTTCATTTGTTTCTCTTCATTTCGTCGTAATATTCATGTTTCTGTCCCTACGCAATGTCACACTCCACACAAAGCACTTCACTAGTATTTTCCTTAGTTCTTTCTCCAGAGGTCCGCAGAAGACGCTCCTTTCTTTGTTAAAAGCTTCCTTTGCCATTGCTATCCTCCTTTTGACTTCCTGACAGCAGCTCATGTTATTGCTTATGGTTTCCCCTCAGTATTTATTTGATTAATGCATGATAAAAATCAGAAATGTGATAGTGTTACATGCGTTCCTTTCAAAAGAGTATGGAGAGCGATATTACGCTATGTACTTTAAATAACCAAAGAATGTGCTAGAACTCGTGAAACACTACAAAACCCACGACCCATTTCCTTTCCAAACGATATCAGTGAATTCAGGTTGAGTGCAAGAAATCCACTCTTACTCAAGCAGGGTTTTGTTCATACTAACAAGATAATCTTATATTTTTATTTTATTGGGTTATTTTACGACGCTGTATCAACATCTCGGTTATTTAGCGTCTGAATGAAATGAAGGTGATAATGCCGGTGAAATGAGTCCGGGGTCCAGCAGAAAGTTACGCAGCATTTGCTCGTATTGGGTTGAGGGAAAACCCTGAAAAAACCTTTCAACCAAATGATTTTCCCGACCGGGATTCGAACAAGCCACCTGGGATAATCTTGTAACTTTTAAACTGACCACGAGTTTCATATTAAGACAGTTTTCGTATTCCGCCCGTTAGTAATTTCTTAACGCTATATTAATGGAGCTTGTGTCATATTACATATGACGTATTGATGACGTATGTATATTAATGTATGGTAGCTATCGCAACACTTGTACTACGTTCGGTAAGTTTGTTTATCGCGTTAATTTATGCATTGATATTCACTATAGCTACCCGACAAGAAAGCAGCTTGATGATGTGTAGGCTAATAGAAACAAGTAAAATATCTTGAAAGTTTAATGACGATTATTGATGTCTTTTCATATGCCTTATTCACAATGAAAACGTTAGTGTTAACTTAAGAATGCAAACATAAATTTAAAAAAATCCTTAACACTATTCACGATGGAAACATAAACCTAACCTCAAAGATACTTGGTAACCAGAACTGCAGAACTGTAGCTCCTCAGAGAGACTGCCTTACTACCCCTTCTTATCCCACCCACCTTTTCTAACAGTGTGGTCATGACGTTCTAGTTACGCTCGGTTGCATCAACATTCATTCTCGCGGCGGCAGGTATACAATACGCTATCAAGAATTACAAATGAACAGATAATAAAATCCTTAGGAACATACCTTAGAAAGTAAGAGAAAATGAATGAGGGAAATAAATAAGCTAAAAGACATGCAAAATAAATTTTAAAATGTGTGCATATTATGTAAGAAGGTCTACCTATGTATATAGGCTAGCGTTATATTACTAGTAAAGCCGATTAAGTCCACTTTTATGTAAAATAAGTTAAGTACAGTCCCCGACTTGTCTTTCCGTGCTCTGTATTCTACTAAAATGAAGTAAGTCCGAAATGTTGCATGCAGGCAACAAACCAATTACTTTATTTGAAGAATTTATTATGATTTTTCGTGCATTAATAAAGTTTTAATTCCTGTTTCTACAAAACTTGTATTACTGGTCTTAACTGGTTTTACTAGTAATAGGACGATAAATAAATTGTACGTTGATAAGTCAGTGATAGCTATATGACCGGATGTCAATGCTATCATTCAACATTGTAACGCACTCCAGCCAAATAAATAAATAAATAAAAAATCGAAAATCTAAAGCAGGTTAGGTGCAAAGAAATCTCAACGAAACTACCGACAGGAAATAACATAATTGTAAACCTTGAAACGAGATAACGCATTATAAATACAATGAATGTATTACAGTCCTTTTTGAAAATTACAGTGCCGCCACTGATGGACCTTGCACGGGCAGAGAATGTAAACAACTCTACGCGGAAGTCGATCATCCCCAATAGAAGTGGAGTGAGGCTGACGTCATATTTCCCCTACTTACGGGTTCTGCAGGCCTGCTTGGTAACCATGGAAACATAACAACGACGTAATTACATTGTAGTCTATTGTATACTTCAGCGCTGTATGATTGTGTGTTGTTTTACAATCACGTCAGCATAATAAAGTTTGGAGTTTGCAAACTTCTATTTTATCGTCTAACGGTAATTTTAAGGCCAATGTTTATGTAATCCATTGTGAATTTCCCTATTAAATAACCTAACTGCAAACTTCTGTGTTTATGTTACATTTATGTTTAATGTTTATTGTGGATGAGCGTTTAGATTTAACTTCAATATTCGCTTATTATGTTGTTTCACACCCATTTGCAACAGTCTCGCGCAGTGAGAATTTCTTTGCTCCCATTTCGTTGTGGCTACAGTCTGTATTCAGACGCGTTATGCAGAATAAAAAGTCACACTGTTGTTCAAGAAGGACAAAACATTCTGTGAATATTGTATGTTTGGGGCATTGTGTGGTGACGCGACATTCCCCATCACATTCAACCATAATGCAGAGTCTCAATTATTCTAAAAGGAGCCCGAGGGACAAACCTACCCTCCTCGCGCGCTGCACCTCCTTCCAAACGTCACCACGACAACCAATTAACATAGAGCTTAACATGCCGAATAAAAGAGCTAATAACTAAGAACTATGCGCGCTTCATTTCTTCTCACAATAACAGAAGCTAGTTTTTATTAGGCTTACGTTGCTGACGGACACAAAATCCAAACATGTTTTATTTTCGTCACAGAAACCGTTCTTTACATATTTAACCATGCATGTATGTAAATATAAAAAAAGTATGAATTCACTATGAAAAACTCAGAAATTCCAAATGAAATTACTGTATATATACAAAAATAAAGTTACGATTCCTGTCATTAAAGTGTCAAGTTGACATACAGAGGTTCGTTCTGAAAGTCATAGCCATAAGCAACACATTGCTATAATTTCAATTTCAACAATGTAACAAAACCGATTGTATAATCATAATCTACAGACTTTACACTATGTATTGACATATTGTGATGTCATTAACTTCTATCATGTGACCACAGGCAATGTTTGCAAAATGGTCGACAACTATTGTTCGTTTCGACAGCGTGCTGTCATTAAATTCCTTGTTAAAGAAGAAAATCTGCTGCTGAAATTCACCTCAGACTTCAGCGTGCATGGGCGCCAGCAGTGTTAGGAGATGGTGAAACATTTCAACACGAGCATCCAAGATGAGCCTCGTAGCGGTCGCCCTCGAACTGCCTCCACGGAACGCAACAAGGAAAGAGTTGACGAGTTCTGGGATGCATTTTGGTTGAATTTCTTGAACCTGGACAGACCATAAATGCTGTCCGCTATAATCAGACAGTTTTGAAGCTCTGTCGTGCATTGCACGAGAAACAGCCTGGAAATATCATCCTGCAACACAATAACGCGTGGCCTCACACTGATCATGTTACCGTGGAGAAAATCAGAATATTTGAGTAGGAAATTCTTCCGCAATCTCCCTACAGTCCTGACTTGGCACCCTCCGACTACCATGTTTTCGGTTCTGTAAAGGAGCAGTTGCGAGGCCAACGCTACGAGACGCTGGAGGACATCCGGAAAGCAGTGCGTCAGTGTCTTCGGGAAGATGAAACGGACTTCTACAGCAAGGGGATTTTCAACCTTACAGAACGGCGGGAAAAATGAGTACAAAGAAATGGAGATTATGTTGAAAAGCGACAGAAAAGTATGTAGACTAAGATGATGTACCTGGTTTGTTTAAAAATAAAAATTAAGATTTATAAAAAATGGGTTGCTTATGACTTTCAGTACGACCTTCGTAGATCCATGAACTACTTAATAAATTCTGGGAGACAGGGTGTCTTAACGTAAAAGAGTAGACATCATTGTAGGGACTTCAATGAGGAAAATTTGACGTAAATATCTTAGTCGTTTCTCGCAGAAAATGGATACGGCCTATTGCGTGTTTGTGGAAAAACATTACATAATTATTGGGTTGAAAACCATGAAAGAACTCCGAGTGAAAAAAAAGGGATGCACCATTGAATTGTAAAAATCTATTAAGTTTTAACCAATCAAACCAACTATCAACTATAATCGTGTCGAAACAATCGTGTCGCACCTAATGCGCATTTGTTTAATATCTTGTTGCACCTGATGTTCAGTTATTAAAATATATTTTCATCGTTTCTTAACAATACAGTGGGCCGTGATATTGCGTGATGACCGCTGTTGCAAACGTATTAAATTATCTTAATTTATAATATAATCTGTTTCTGTGTGTTTTTAATTATTTATCAATATATTTATGAAATAGTCTTATTTAAAAAATTTATAAGAATTCTCATGTTGTCGATAATTCACTAGTTCAAAATAAAATATTACAACCTGTAACATTAAATTTGTTTAATTTTGCTGTTTTACTAATCATGAGTTATACAGCTACTGTCAAATGTTTTCCACGAATTTCATACTGCAGAAGGCCAAGACCAAGCCGGATCAATGAAGTGTACAATTTTTAGAAGTAAGAAGTAAATTTAATCCCTCATATTTTCATTTTCTACACGATCTTGAAAATCTTGGCACAGGCTTATTACACAAGAAACGGGATTTTTTGCATCACCATGACAATGGATTTGTTTATGATCGTTCTGGTGGTCATGTTATCAAGAGGCACTTTCCTGTAAATGTTGACCTGCAAGACAGCCAGATATTAACCCAGCAGATTATTGGTTGTGGGGTTACCGCAAGAGTGTTCTTGAGCAAACCTACAACAATTGATGAGTTGAAGGACTCCATCGCACACACTGTGGCAGATATTCCAGAACATGAACTTAGAGCTGCTGTATACAGCATTGAAGAGAGGCTGTTATTATAAGAGAACAAAATGGTGGACACATATAACATTTACTTTGAGGTTATGGCAATGGGTGGTGATGCAACAAATTCCATTTCTTGTGTAGTATACAGTGCCAGAATTCTTAAGACTGTGGAGAATATAAGCAATTAAAGTTATTTCTTACTTTTAAAGAAACCTATATATTGTCAGGATATTAAATATCGTATTTAATAGTAATGTAATAATGTTATCTTCTTCATAGGATATTAATTATTTATTATTATCATTCCCGAAATAGTCTTATTCAAATATCACGAGAGTTTTCATTTTTTCTAATATAATTCACTTTCACATATTCTATAGTTTAAATATTGCGTTTTTTTAATATATTACATCACAAGATTTGATATAACATTAGTATCATTGATTGTAATTTAATCTTTTGGTCTGAAAATCATTTTCCTGTTCTTACGATAAACGACTGAGAAAATAACTGAATGTATAACTTAGCAGCACTTTAATACTTTATTTCTGTAACTGTCTCGCTTCTTCTTCTACTTTATTTCTGTTGCAGCAAGAAACTACTATTTCGGTAGTATGATTTCGGAAAAATTGACCCTTTCTCGTGAATCATCCTCTACTTTAGGGTGACCAGACGTCCCATTTTTAACGGGATTATCCATTTTTTCAGCATTTTGTCCCCTGTCCCGAGAAAAGTATGCTCGGGACGCTAAATGTCCCGTTTTTTTAAAAATGGTGTCCGTTTCCCTAAATTATTGATATATATTTTTTTATTTTTTTAAATCACGTAAAACATTAAATAATGTTATATTGTTTCCATCAGATGTCAACGTAATGAATCCAATAAAGGCCATATTAATCACAAAATGTAATTTCAAAAAGTGTCTTGCATGGACTTCTATAGTTTCCTGAAGGAAAGGCCAACACTTCTAAAGAAAATTCACTCATCAGAGAAATATGATGCTGATTGTACAGTTCAACTTCATCAAGAATACAGTGACATGGATAGCCAGTGGTTAACAATGACTTAAGTCAAGTACCCATGCTACTCTAATGTACGAGTATAATTATTAGGCCCATGGCCTAGTTATTGTAAACAGTGTAGTATTTATTACTTTATAAAAATAAAACTGGACCTTATTGATCACTGACATTACACCGGGACATCATTTTATTTTTACTAACATTCCTAAAATTAACCTGGCTATACCTTTGGATTAACGGTTGAGAACCGGAAACACCGTTTGCTACCCCCTTCCACGACCGGAGATTGATGATACTGGTGTAAAATACAAACACATCACTTTACTAGGTAGAGGAGAGCAGAAAAGTAGTGCATCCATTTACGTAAAGTAGGAACTATTACGATTGATAATTTTTGTTAGGCTTGTATTTACTCAAAACTCATTAACAATAAGTGTTTTACTCACTAACTGAACTATCTGGGCGGACGTATTCATTATGCCATGTATAATATACTGCCTACAGCACATTAGCATACAATATAGAGAGTACATTTAAATTGAAAAATAATCAAAATCTGTATATTTAAACAAATTGTTAAAAATGATGGCCGTTCATTTCTATACGGGCTTCAGTTCTTTTGTATACAGCACATAATATTATCGAAAACGTTTTTAAGCATGTCTTCTGAAATTGATTGTATTGTTTCTGGAATGTAATTCTTTAATTCTTCTATTGTTGTAGGATGCTTAACAAACACAACTGTTTTATATCACTCGACACTGAGAGGAGGCATAATCCTGTGCCTCTTGAAATAATAATTCTGTAGCTACTCTATAACAGAGTACCTTACTTACGTATTGTAATCACTTAACTTCTGCCCGATTCACACAGATAAATTTACTCAGATTGTTGTGTACTGTCCGTCCAAGTAGTTATGTCGCAGGGTCGTAGAAAGGAGGAAATCACGTGACAGATATTTAACGAGGCCCTTTTATTTAAATGATTTTGAACAGTTGTATAGGCCTAGTATTACGCAGCCGTTCAATTCCTGACAGCAAATGTTTTCAAAATAGAGTAAAGGCTCATTCACAATGAAAATTAAACATAACGTAAGCGTTAACTTAACGTTACAGTAAAATCAAGAAGTCATACCATCATTCACGATGGGAACATAAACATAACAGCAAAGATACTTGGTAACCATGGAAACATAACAACAACGCCATTTCCTCATTTTCTGTCGTATACTTCAGCGCTCCACGATTGTGTTCTGTTTGCAAATCACGTAAGCATAAGCATGAAAGTTTGGAGTTTGCAAACTTTCATGTTAACATCTCACGGTAATGTTTATGTGAATCATTGTGAATGATCCCATTTGGTAGCCTAGGCGCAAACTTCTGTGTTTATGTTACGGTTATGTTTAATTTTCATTGTGAATGGGCCTTAAGACAGCCAAGTCACTAGCCTATCAGAGGAGCCAGTAAAACGGATGTTGAAACAGGGAAGCGACGTAACCAAACGGATACAGTACCTGGGCGAAAGTATGATTCAATCATGAATGCACTTTATTCACTGGAAAATGTGACTATATTTCTGGAACGTACTATACTCACTCACTCACTACTCTATACTGTGACCGTAAGAAGGCTTTGACTGCATATGTGGCCTTGAGTGGAAGTTCACTAGTAGAAGGGTTGAGAGTGAAGTACACATTCAAAAACTCAGGTAGGCTGTAATAAAAATTGAAGTAGAAATAAAACGATGCCATGTATAAACACAAGTAATAATGAATGTTTAGATAAAATGTTGATTCATGTCAACTTTAATAAGTGTCCCGTTTTCTTTTTAATTTACGAATCTGGTCACCTAGTCTACTTCCGTTCACTTTTATCAGCGTTGAACTAAACTGAATAATCATGAGCGAACGTACCGAGGCGGTGTGTGGTAGGATATACGAATAATTATTCGGATCATACTGATGTGGCCAACATTTATACACAGCACGATAATCAACCATCCACAATGTAGGCATAGCTACGGCATTACTTTAAAGCTGCTCTCTGCTATCACTACATAATCAGTAAATATACGTTATACGCTCCAGTCGACAAAAGACAACGCAGGTTTTATTTGCATAGTTACGAGTATAATTGATCAGGTTGCCACCGTCAGAATTATGTAACAGTGTCTTGTGTCTAACAAAACACGACTGGCTTCATTTTTGCTAGGTGGCTATAGACAAAATCGATTCTTTTTTTCTTTCCAATGGCCAATATTTATGAAGAGAAGTTCGCTATTCTGTAACGGAGGGGAGAATACATTACAACACGGAACTGAAGAAGCAGCGAAACACAAGACGGTCTGAAAGCTTCCGAGAGAGGGCAATATGCAGAAGAGATAAATCTGACAAGCATTTCGGCACAGTATTTCTTCTTCAATCTTGTGTTTATTCATATACCTTCAGATATACAGGGTGTAACAACTTTAATGTTTAGAATTTCTGGAACATGTTCCCTGACACGTTCTACATTGATTAAACCTAACATACCTATATCCGAAATTGAGAGGTTACAGAGATAACAGAGCTGGAAAAAATAGAACTTCTTGCAGCTCCAAGCATTATACGTTTATACAAGGCCTATTTTATGGCATTACTAAGTAGAGATACATAAGAAGCATTTGAAAAGCAGTGAATGAAGGAAATTTTGCTTTTAAGAGAAATTAAATTAAAATTGTTTAGGTTGCTAAGGAAATGAAACAGACAACTGTTTAAAATAACAGTTGTGAGAAAAATAAACCGTATTGTGACTAGTCTTTTTATTGAGTTTTGACCATTAAAACATGCCTTTTGTGTACACACATCAGGAATACGCCGACATAGCTTATGTGTATGGACTGTGTGATGGCAATGCAACAGCATATCAAGCACGGTTCCCAAATCGTAGGATTCCTAGTGCACAGGTATTTTCACGTGCCTATTGGCAAATTTCAAGAAGTACAGTGTTTGGAATCTTAAGGACATTTTTTCAATTTTGCACTGCTTCTTTCATACTCACAAGTAGTTGATATTAAAATGTAATATGATACTAATAAAAATAATGACATAGACATGTCACTTTCGGAAATTGGTGTTACTTCTTTCAGTATTCAGCGATAAAATTAAACTCAAAAATTTAACTTTGGGGTACAAATACTCCAAACCTATAGAACTTTGGATATAAGTATGTTAGGTTTAATCGACGTAGAACGTGTCAGGGAACATGTTCCAGAAATTCTAAACATTAAAGTTGTTACACCCTGTATACAGGGCTAGTTAAAGTCCCGCACCACCTAAATAACTTTTGAAGCATATGGTTCAGTGACATGAAACTTGGTATGTGGGGATAACTATATACTAAGAACTCAATAATGGTATTACCGAGTTTTTTCTTTAACCGGAAGTAACTCCAACTCTCTTATTTTAAATGGAACACCCAATATATTTTTTATTTTTTGAATAAAACTCATTAAGAGCTTTTCAAAAGTATCCACATTTGATACTTCTGTACAAATTCAGTGTTGCTAACTCAAGAAAACAGAAAAGTGTATCGAATATTAAAATAATAAAAGCACCACCTAAATAACTTTTGAAGCATATGGTTCAGTGACATGAAACTTGGTATGTGAGGATAACCATATGCTAAGAACTCAATAATGGAACTATCGAGTTTTTTCTACTTCCGGTTTAACCGGAAGTAACTCCAACTCTCTTATTCTAAATTGAACACCCAATATATATATATTTTTTATTTTTGATATAAAGCTCATTAAGAATTTTTAAAAAGTACCCACATTTGATACTTCTGTACAAATTCAGTGTTGCTAAATAAAAATGGAAGTGGTGCAAGATATTCCTAAAGCCTGGTTAAATCATTCGTTAAATGGTTTCTATGATCGAGTGACACATTGTAAAGCAGCTGAGGGCTACCAATTTGAACACATAATTTAGAAGGTGAGCTAGCTTTGTTTTGTTTTTGTTAAGGAAGGAGTATTTTATTATTTTAATATTCGATACACTTTTCTGTTTTCTTGACTTAGCAATACTGAATTTGTACAGAACTATCGAGTGTGGGTACGTTTTGAAAAGCTTTTAATGAGCACTATTCAAAAATAAAAATATATATTGGGTGTTCCATTTAAAATAGGAGAGTTAGAGTTACTTCCGGTTAAACCGGAAGTAGAAAAACTCGGTAATATCAATATTGAGTTCTTAGTATATGGTTATCCTCACATACCAAGTTTCATATCACTGAACCGTATGCTTCAAAAGTTATTTAGGTGGTGCTTTTTATTATTTTAATATTCGATAGCCTACACTTTTCTGTTTTCTTGACTTAGTAACACTGAATTTGTACAGAAGTGTCAAGTGTAGGTAATTTTTGAAAAGCTCTTAATGAGTACTATTCATAAATAAAATAATATATTGGGTGTTCCATTTAAGATAAGAGAGTTGGAGTTACTTCCGGTTAAACCGGAAGTAGAAAACTCGGAATACCATTATTGAGTTCTTAGTATATGGTTGTCCTCACATACCAAGTTTCATGTCACTGAACAGTATGTTCAAAAGTTATTTAGGTGGTGCGTTTACTATTTTAATATTCGATAGCCTACACTTTTCTGTTTTCTTGACTTAGTAACACTGAATTTGTACAGAAGTATCAAGTGTGGGTAATTTTTTAAAAGCTCTTAATGAGTACTATTCAAAAATAAAATAATATATTGGGTGTTCCATTTAAAATAAGAGAGTTGGAGTTACTTCCGGTTAAACCGGAAGTAGAAAAAACTCGGTAATACCATTATTGAGTTCTTAGCATATGGTTATCCTCACATACCAAGTTTCATGTCACTGAACCGTATGCTTCAAAAGTTATTTAGGTTTTTGCGAGACTTTTAACTAATCCTGTATAAAAATTCATCTTCTGAATTATCTAGCCATCCGACCGTGTGCCTACCTAATCTAATCTAATCTAAAACTAATGTATCTACACGCATCTATTTACGCGTATTTATCTACCCACTTACGCGTATTTACCTTCTTTATGGTTGCCTTAACCTGGAAGCTTCCCAGTTCACTTCTTCTTTCTCCTTAAGCGCTAGAAGGTTTCACGAAATACCGAATAGCTTATAGTTACCTGGCTTCGCAACTACTCACTGTATGTAATAATTAGAGATGAACAACGAGCGAGAATGCAAGACTAACAGCGCCCGCAAAGCCGAAAACCCGCACGACGTATTGACTGTCGTTGACTGCTTGCAAGCAAACGTTTCAAGACATCGGGACTTCGGGAGTTATCAACTGTCGAACGTCAAACAGCCTTCAATTGCCACAGTTGTTTATACCTGACTGAACTTTTATCTGTTTTGACAACTGTTTTACAGTGGCGGTTCCTCCATGGAACAGAGGGAACAGGCTGTTCCCTTCCTCCCTGCCCCCTTAACTGAGATTGTGAGATATACTTCATTCTAAAGGATAGGCCTACTTGCAGTTTCCGAAAAGCGAAAACAGCTATCGTTAGCAGGTTTATTGCAGTGAAGTGAAAACGACTCGAGCCCTTCTCGTCTGCTGTGCGTGATGATGTGATGGGAGTCGCAAGCAATGTTTTCTTCGAAGCAGGCCGAGCGGACACGAACTTACCCGAGTATCGCTGGAAGCTGTAAGGTTACCTCTTCCCTCGCGGAGTATTGAGAAGTGTAGCATATACTGTTTCATCAAGCTAGTTTATTTATATAGTGATAATTCGGAAAACAATGAAGTTCGAAGAGTTTTTCGTGTGACATAATATTGTGTGTGAAATTATACAATAGGTCTTAAAAAATTCGTACGATTTACGCATTCACGGCCGGAGTTAAACCTGACGAAATAATGGCAATGGAACAGGTGACTGCTGCCTGTTCCAACTTCAACGAGACCGAGCGCGAGAGCCCTGATGCGAACCAAGACAACGAGTGTTGTGTTAACGATCAGCTGAAGTCGAGAGCGTTTAGTTTGATCAATGTTGCTGAGAAAAGCGCGGTTATTTTGAATGGCAAACCTACTCCTCTCCTTACAGAACTTAAAACTAAAACAAAATCTTATACAAGACATTTTCAAAGTAGTTACTATAATTCTGTGAAATGGTTAACTGGGTGCTCTTCAAGCTGTAAACTGTAGGTTTAATTGAGATTTATTTATTTTTAGTTAACTGTATTATATATTTAGGCCTAATAATAATAATAATAATAATAATAATAATAATAATAATAATAATAATAATAATATATCATTAATTTGTTTCACATTAACATATTCTTTTTTTGATTAAGTTGTAAATGAAGTAAAAAAAAGAATTGGTAATGTTGCTTATTATTATTATTATTATTATTATTATAATTATAATTACTTATTATTATTATTATTATTATTATTATTATTATTACAAATGGCTTTTAAGGAACCCGCAGGTTCATTGCCGCCCTCACATAAGCCCGCCATCGGTCCCTATCCTGAGCAAGATTAATCCAGTCTCTATTATCATATCCCACCTCCCTCAAACCATTTTAATCTTATCCTCCTATCTACGTCTCGGCCTCCCAACTAACACTCTATATGCATTAACAGATTATTATTATTATTATTATTATTATTATTATTATTATTATCATTATTATCTTTATTATTATTATTACTATTATTAGTGTTGTTTCTGACCTGTTCCCCATCGAGAAATAGCACCGCACGCCACTGCTGTTATATATGTATAAACAATTAAGTAGCCTATTTGAAACATCATCTCTACCTTATAGTGTAGCAATCCGTTGCCCAATCTTTATTTAATTGTAAATCCATGGCGCTACAGTCCTGAAAGGCCAAATCCGACCAGCCGGCTGCTGGCCTCACGCCCTCGTGCCGAAGCAGAGGTGGACGATCATCCAACCAGAATGGAGGTATCGTGTGGTTAGCACGATGATCCAGCCGTTATAGCTGGCTTGCTGAACCGGATTTCGCTACCTATCGTAGCTCTCAAAGTGCATCACGATGCTGGGTGGGCACCGGTCCCATACACTGGCCGAAATTTCATGAGAAAATTTCTTCCCCCATGAGGACTCGAACCAGCGCGCATTCCGTAACGCGAGTCCTAGGCAGGATGCCTTAGGCCGCGACGCCACGGCACGGGACCTTTATTTAATTACTAGGCCCTTATTAAAAGACTACGAAATTTTTTTCGTATGTTTGAGATCAAGTATACAATCTGAAGTAAAAAAAAACGCTTTATTTAACGTTATGTTTTATGTTTATTCGAAATTTAGATTTATTTGAGAATGTTGTTTTATTTATACAGTGTGTTTCAGAAATACTTTGACAAACCTTAGGGGCATATTCCTCACACCAAAACAAGAAAAAAAGTTCATATAAACATATGTCCGAAAATCCTTAGTTTTTTAGTTATTAATGAAAGAACATAATGAGACATTGTCAGATATTGTCAGCTAGGCAGCAAATGTTGCAACTTTAATAAATTCAGAAACTCATAACAAATGTTCAAATGACAAATGACTGCAGTACAGAAGTCTCCTTGGCAACACATAGCCATCTAGGATACAATGAGTACATCAGCAGACTTGTATTCATAACAACATTCGATTATCTAACAAAATGAATTATTCAAATCAAGATTTCAGGTATAACTAACTGTAAAGTTGATTTGAATAATTTCGAGGGAAAAATTGTTCCGGAGCCGGGTATCGAACCCGGGACCTTTGGTTTAACGTACCAACGCTCTACCACTGAGCTACTCGGGAACTCTAACCGACACCGATCCAATTTTTCCCTCTATATCCACAGACCTCAAAGTGGGCTGACAACCGTCAAGCAACCAACATTGAGTGCACACTAACTCTGTGTGACTTAAATTGTGGTTTTCTGTTACCTGAAATCTTGATTTGCATAATACACGTCACTGTTCGTTAACAGAAAACCACAATTTAAGTCACACGGGGTTAGTGTGCACTCGAAGTTGGTTGCTTGACGGTTGTCAGCCCACTTTGAGGTCTGTGGATATAGAGGTAAAATTGGATCGGTGTCGGTTAGGAGTTCCCGAGTAGCTCAGTGGTAGAGCGTTAGTACGTTAAACCAAAGATCCCGGGTTCGATACCCGGCTCCGGAACAATTTTTCCCTCGAAATTATTCAAAATGAATTATTATCGGTTACAAACTTAAGTTGTTGGATTATACGTCAAAACGAGTTGAACATAAACTTTCATTGTTACGAGTTTCTGAATTGATTAAAGTTGCAACACTTGCTACCAAGCTGACAATATCTAACAGATGTTTCATTATGTTCTTTCATTAATTACTAAACAACTAGGGATTTCCGGACAAAATTTAGAGGAACTTTTTTTCTTGTTTTGTTGTGCGGAACATGCTCACAAGATTTGTCAAAGTATTTCTGAAACACCCTGTATAACCATAAGTAATATCTGATAACAGAACACAACATTTTGATAACTGTGATACTGTTTTCTTTTGTCTTTTTGTATTAATTAAATATATCTAATGTTATTTATTTCTATGATGTATGTTATTCAAAGTTACGAAATCTTTCCACGCCGACCAAATGCCATTTCGAGAATGACGAGCAATTCTCCAAACACACAAGAGTTACGAGACGAGACTCGAAAGACAAGTGCAACGAACACAGCGAGCGAGAGCGGCAGTTAGTTTTGTTCATCTCTAATAATAATCATACCCTAGAGGCTTAGGTTGCTATTCATAAACATTTCGCTACGAGCGTGCTAAACTAGCCCCGGCTATCCACTGATTACTTGTACAGGATTCATATCATATCATATCGCTAACACTGGTTTATGAATACGAAAAACGTTAGTTCGCTGATCATCCACCGGAAGTCCGCGCTAAGAATGTCTATCAATACGGCCCCTAGACCGTAGACTAGACAGAGCGCTTTGCGTGCCTTAATAGTTGCATACATAGCGCGGCTGAACTTTCCATTTAGACACACTCATAATTATCGAGTAGCCTATTTCGTGAAGGCTCGTAACAACATAGCCTCCTGATGGTCGCGGTTTTCAGAAATATCAAGCAGGAGCATTGAACCCGCTTTACGTGGAAAATCGGAATGGAGTGTTGCTGCCATGCCGGGCGTCACGATTTCTATGCGCGTGGACATGCGGGAGTCTTTGGCTGTGAACTTTCCGCCAGTCCCTGTCATTTGAACAACTCTGTTTTCGGAAGTTTCAATTTCATTCGTGACAGCCCAGAATAGAAGTTATGTGCAGCCGTTATGGTAATTATGGAATATTTAGTAAAAGCTTGTGTCACGTAAGAACGTCCCGGGTGTAAGCAATATCTGTTTGTAAATATAGTAGCATCAGAATTATTCGGGCTAAGCAGTTATAGATTTAAATATATTCCTATTAATTTAAATAATGAATGATATTTACAACATACTGTATACTGGGTGTTCATTTCAAAGTGTGTCATGACGTCACTGTTGATGAGTCAGATTTAAAAGCGATTTAATTTTATGTCAGGAAGTTGCCTAATTCAAGGCGTTCAATCTGAACTTGAGGAGCGTGTACGGTTTTCCTATAAAGTCGTAGCAACGGATGGTGTCTTACGGTCTGTGTGCTACCATAACTTTCAGGGATTTCGAACTGTGTTTTGCGCGGCCAAGTCGTACGCAGGAAAATATGTTATCATTGTTTGAAAAAAAGAACAAAAAGTATTACAACACAAATCAAATTCCGTCGTCCATTTGACCCTACAAAATGAATGTCAACAAATAATAAGTAATTTTCTTAACCCTCGCCCCATATCTCGACAGTTAAGATAAAAAAACTCACCTGTCAGTACGATGTTTGCCAGCTGTGTGGACATGAACAAGTTTACATTCCTGCCACCACCGGCGTCACCGTCAATCGTATCGGTAGAACGTTTACTTTCTGAATGAACGCCGTAAGACCATCCTTACAAAACGTAGGCAATTCACTCTGCGGAAGTTGAAATGGAAGATTGAATTCCCAAGGCTCATCAGGGACTAGCCACATGACGGCATACAGCGAGCCATGACGCACAGTTTGAACTAAACCCTATTTATTGCATTTTAAAATGTAACCATTTCTGTCAGAATATAAAACGCCATTGTAATTTCTCAAGAGACAGGAACTAAGTCAACTTCTAACATTAGTATCAGGTTCTTCTCATTAGGAAGAAAGTGCGCTTTCCTATAAATTCTAAAGATGTTCGGAATGGCGTTACAAATTTCAGGGATGATGGGGACCACGCTGTATCAATTTGAGAAACGCGGACCCTGGAACATCCGTACTCACCCGAATGAGTCCTGATTACGATCTTTTCGAAAGTTAAAGAACCAAAAATAGGAGGATATTGTTCGTCAAAAAGACGATCAGAAAAGATGGACGCGCTACTTATATTTATACTTTGAATTACGTCAATATCTATTTTATTACAAAATAATTATGATAAAAATAATAATGATTTTACAGGTAGCTACATATGAAAGCCAAGGGAACTACAATTATTATCAAAATACATATTTACATTCGCACATCGATCTCTCGATTTACTAGCAACCTGTGAGCAAAGACCATAACAAGGAGGAACAAAGAGCGTTATGATCGTTGACAAAGAGTATATTCTGTCGATATTGCTGCCACCAAATTACTTGAAAAAGGCGTCAAAGTAGATAATTTCAAAAAATCATCATGCAAGCTATGAAAAGGAGGGCATTTCTTGATTTTTAAAAATTCGCCCGGACCCCGGACATGAAATGTCCGGACAAAAGAGGACGTCTGATCACCCTAGGAATACAGAATCCAGATCTGAGAAGCTACTTCCTGAGAAACAGGTATTTTTATCGCTTATTTTTTACTTTGTAACTACTGAAACATATTTAAATTCTATGTTCAACTTTGTTATAAATCATCTCCCGACCTCCCTCAGCTACTTACACAACCCCCCCAAAGGGTCGCGACCCCCACTTTGTAAACCACTGCTTTAAGGTATACATCGACTCTTAGGATAAAAAAAAATCTACATTTTTTTAATGTCTGTCAAAGTTTGGTGACATGGCTCTTGAGAGTAATCTAATCAATTCCTATAATTCAAACTTGAAAATCGAATTTGAGGGATCAAAGGAAATTCGTTTTTAGTTAATAAAATTTTGGATAGACCTAACTCCATTAGAACGTTTGTCCGTGAAACAAGCGGACCCGGGTTCAAATCCTCGTTGGGAAAAGTTACCTGGTTGGGGTTTTTTCCGGGTTTTCCCTCAACCAATTGAAGCAGAAATTATCGTAACCTCCGGCGTTGGACCTCGGATTCATTTCGCAATCATTAATTCACATAACATCATCATCATCCATAACATTGCCCGGCTTACGTTCACGGTGCGGCGTGCTGTACTTGTACAAGAGCGCGGCCGTTAGACTACACAGAATAGGAGTGGTAAGCACAATAATCCTCAGGCTGCAGTGCAAGCCTTCGGGTCCCTCCTCCGTACAAGGTAAAGAAACTCCATTAGAAATTGACCTAGGGTAGAAATTATTTTGCCAAAATGATTCCCTACATATGGAGAATGTTATGCACTAAAATTATTTATCTTGAACCATTCAAAATATATGCCACATTATAAGCACTTTAGAAAAAAAAAATATGTATATTTTTGGGAAAAAATAATTATAATCGATTGAAAATAATAATTTTAGTTTACAACATAGCCATATGTTTAAGCTTTAATTTGGTACCCCAATGAAGTCTTTTGTCCAAATGGAAGTTTACTTTTTGTCCATCGGAAAGATAATAAATGTCGGAAAATGTGAAATAGGAGAAAACAAACACTGAAGATGGCGAAAGGTATAGGAAGTATAGTGCGCTTATATTATGAATGCTCAAATAATTATTCAATTATTGAGATAATTGGTATAAGTTATATATTTTTGAAAACTAGATGAAATGAGCTTCCAGATGAGGCAAAGACATTATTTACCAAAATTTTGAACAAATCAAACATTACTAGAGTCGGTGTATTTCTTAAGGGAAATATAGTGCCCGTGGCACGATCCTACGAGAAACTTTAAATCAACTTAAACAATTTAAAATTTTTGATGCAACGATTGATGCCATAGGATCTCATGTGTTAAAATCATCCTTACCTATAATTAGTAATCATTTGTACTCAACAAACTTTTATTGTAAATGATTTCCTATTTATCTTAATGTTTTCCTTTTTCTTTCAAATTGTCACACAATTGTTTTTAATGATTATTCTTCATGCTCGGCCATGCCGAAATGTAGTAATTATACACCTGGTAGCAGACCTTTAATGCATGTCATTAAAGTACACCTACTCATTAAAGGTCAGGTCTTTCAGCCAATGACGACTCAGGTTATAACTGTTCAGCCAATGACAGGTCAGCTTTCTACCGTTATAAAACCGCAAGTATCGATTATTCTCGGATATGCAATCGAAAGAGAATTAGCGAAAAGTCACGGAGGCTGGAAATCCAATACTGTCGCAGAAGGTTATGTTCTGTTACTATAATAATTAGCGTTAATTGTAAATAATATTCAAATAAATTCAATTTGTCATCTTGTTTTTCAATGTCTAATTTTATTTCAATGTTATCTCTGTAGGTTCTTATGGCCTAGCAAGGTCAATGTGGACATCTGTTCCTCGGAAAAAAATCAATACTTTCGCGTCTGCGCACATCTCACAACATACGGGACATTGCTCCAGGTCAGATACAATACAATTAATAATATCAAGTTAGAAATATGGTCGAGCATAAAAAGTCGTATGATACTCGCCTATAATGGTAATTAAGAAGCTCGTATGAAAATTATGAAACTCGCTTGCGCTCGTTTCATAAGTATCCATGCTCACTTCTTAATTACCTTCATTATAGGCTCGTTGCATAATGTACCAGTATGAATTGATTAGTAGGCCGATTTATTCGAACCCTTATTTAGGGCGGCTTTTTTTTTGTAAACAATTACTATTAAGAAGTTGTGATGGTTATGTGTTGCAGGGAGAAGAGTGTACTGTCTCCTGATTGACCACGTTGCTAGTAATAATAATAATAATAATAATAATAATAATAATAATAATAATAATAACATGCTCGAAATACTGGGTGTTCAGTTCAAAATGTGTCTTGGCTCGCTGTATGCCGTCATGTGGCTAGCTGATGAGCCTAGAGAATTCAATCTTCCTACACTTCCGCAGATCAGGTGTATAATCTAAGAGGCAGAGAAGTTGGCTAACAAGTACGGCGTTCATTCTGAAGAGTACGTACCGATACGTACGGTAACGCCGGTAGTGGCAGGAATGTGAACTGTTTGGAAATACGTACTGTCGGGATATGGGGAGAGGGTTAAGACGATTACTTACGTATTTGTTGACATTAACTTCGACGGTCAACATGGACACGGAACATTTTATTTGTGTTGTGGAATGTTACCGTACGCAACCGATGATAACAAATACCCTGCGTACGACTTGCCGGCGCAAAACACAGTTCGAAAGAGGTTATGGTAGCACACAGACCGTACAGACCGCCATCTGTTGCTACGACGTTCAAGTTATACCGTACACGTTCTCAAGTTCAGACTGAAGAACGCCTTAAATAATAGGCAACTTCTCTAACATATAAGCTGAAACTCGCTTCAAATCGGTGACCCAACAACAGTGACGTCATGACACACTTTGAAATGAACACCCAGTAGATATAATAAATAATTCCATTAAATTGGACGTAATCTTGTGTGAATATCTGCAGAGCAAGTCAACTGGAGAAGGCGTATTTTATTCCATCAATAATTTTGCGATCGGGCATGAAATTGGTCGGGATAAATGTGTTGACGTATGCAGTGACGAATGGGCGAGCGATGGTGGGGCAGATACAGAGAGTAACGTAGCCCAGCTGAAACTACACGAATTACGACAAGCCATCGCGACGAAATAATCCAGCAGTCATAAAAAATGTATTTGATGATGCGGCACAAATTATTAATTTCGTCAAACCTTGGACATTCAAATCCAGGCCATTTAAAATTCTGTACAAGGAAATGTCACAAAATGCATTTACATGCGACGCTTTTTGAACTTGTCGTGAACTGCCAGTAGAATTTAAGGCATAAATTTGAGAATTTTAACCTCAAAGACATTATTAATAAATTCATCCTGACTGAAAAAAAAATGCCTACATTTAACATTTTTTTGCAAAATTGAATGAAACTAGTCTTTCACTGTAACAAAAGGACGTCATCAATTTTGTTTCAATTTTCTATTTGTTTTATATCGCAAAGCTACAATTCTGATAAAATAAATAAATCAACCGAGAATTAAAACAAATAATTTTCCCAAAAAAGTTTCTTAAACATTTTTTAAAAGAATGGGAATTTGGTAAAACTTTGTACCCTAAAGAAATTTGATTAAAAGCTGTTATTAGAAATGTTTAATTTTTTTCCGTACCGTAAGTTACTGAGTCATGCTGAGAAAAAAAATAGGTTTTCTTTTTGTCTAGTTGAATAAGTACAGTAAGTTATGTATATCTTTACTAAACTGAAATAATATAATATTGCTATGTATTAAATTGACTATTACACTCTTACTACGTCATACTACTTTTGACCAATAAAACGGTACGAAAGGACGCATTTCAACCAATCATGGCTGCTTATCGCACAATTTTATCGCGACCCTAGCTTTTGTTTAATTTTATCGCGTCCCTAGCATTTGTTTAATTTTATCGCGTCCCTAGCATTTGTTTCTTTGTTTGCCAACATTTGAAACTGCGCTGGTCTGGACGTCAAAAAAATATATATATAAAAAATTACAAACCACTCCAGTCGATGCACAGCAGTTTCAAATATGACTCGCATTGGCATTCAAGAACAAGAATTAATAAAAATCACTGATCATACCTATGCATCTTCTGAAATCCGATTTACAAATAAATGAAGAGCACAATTCCGAAATCCTGAATAAGTTGAATACACCATGTGGGCCTAAATCAACGAGTTCCACTTCTATTACGCACACGTCCAATATAACATCAATTGAACCACCAACCACATTCAAATTTGAAAATTGTACATTCAATAATTATTCCTTTTAAAATTATTCATGTTTATTTTTTATGTCGTCGTCGTTAATTAAAACTTTTCTAACACTTGTGTATATTAGTTAGGTTATGTTATAGCTTCTGCTATATGATATTATGGATAGTCACGTATCAAATTGTTTAATATTAAGATTTATTGAAAATCGTCTGTCATGTGACGTTGATTACTGGGATTCGGATAATTGAAGTGGAATGTTGCATTTTAATAAAAATGAAACTGAATCAACAAAGCCTTCTTGACTAGTAACATTGCCATCGTGTATAATAGATCGAGAACTTCTCGACGAGAAGGCATTGCTCACTACTGCCATCTAGCATGCATCTAGCGTAATATTTGTAATGTTGAGATGGTACAATAATACAGAATTGAAGACAGTTGTATTTTCGTAAGTCAATTAATATTTTATTGAATTGAGTACTTTGTTACTTCTAATCTTTATATACTTTCTTCTAATCGTGTAATAGTCAATTAAATCCCACTCGAGTGTTGATTTTCTCTAGATAAATCAAAACGTCTAGTGAGATTACTGTTGATAATATCTTTGTGCATACTGTACATGAAAATAGCAGCACTTAATTTCACTATTGAACTTATGGGATAAATTTGCCATATTGGCCAATAAAGTTTCAGAACCGCCTTAAAATCACAGTTGTTTCTTGATAAGATGCCTCGTGCAATACTGGACATGTAATCCCACTGCTATCCCTCTACCTCCAGCTCAGTCCAGTCCACTTCAGCGTCAATCACAGAAAATCAAGTAATGCCAACAAAATTTAACATTTAACTTTGCGTTTGCAATAACTGTAATTTCAAGTAATAAATAAATGTCTGTAAAAACCTTTCATGTTTTTATTCTCTTAATGTAACATTTCATGTACATAGGCCAAATAGAAATGATCGGGACGAAAATTTGAAATACAAACTGCTGGGCTCATTTAAATGAAGAACCCACGCTTTCAAAAAGAAGTCGAAATTGCGATAGAAAATCTGAAAAGACAAGTCTCAGGTGTTGCCAAATTCCAGCAGAATTAATACAAGAGGGTGGAAGTGCATTATTTCATCGTTAATTTATAAACTTGTACTTGCTATTTGGGAAACGGACAAGAAATTGATTCCAGAACAATGGAAGGAGTCCATAATTGTACCTATTTTTAAAAAGGGGGACAAAACCAACTGTGATAACTTTCGAGGAATATCACTTTTGTTGACGTCGTACAAAGTTTTGTCCAATATTCTTTTAAGAAGATTAACTCCGTACGTAGATGAAATTATTGGGGATCATAAGTGCGGTTTTAGGCGTAATAGATCGACATTGATCAGATTTTTGTATTCAGATAATGGAGAAATAATGGAACGATGGCACCGAGTACATCAGTTATTCATACATTTCAAAAGGCATTGACTCCGTTAAGAGGGATATTATATGATATTACTAATCCAAGAGTTGTTTTTGATCTTCACTGTAAGTTACCACTCCTTTGCTTTTTTGCGGGCTAAAGGAAGACGACTATCATCTTTACTTTTTAACTTCGATTTAGAATATGCCATTAGGAAAGTTCGGGATAACAGGCAGGGTTTGGAACTGAAAGGTTTCATCAGCTTCTTGTCTATGCGGATGACGTGAATATGTTAGGAGAAAATCCACAAACGATTAGGAAAATCACGGAAATTTCAAGAAGCAAGTAAAGCGATCGGTTTGGAAGTAAAACCCGAAAAGACTAAAAAGTATATGATTATGTCTCGTGACCAGAATATTGTACGAAATGGAAATATAAAAATTTGAGATTTATCCTTCCAAGAGGTGGAAAAATTCAAATATCTTGGAGCAACAGTAACAAATATAAATGACATATCGGAAAAATTAAACGCAGAATTATGGGAAATACATTCTGCTCACTCTCAGAAAAATCTGAAGTTAGAATTTATAAAACGGAGTTATAAACGGGTTTGTTCTGTATGATTGTGAAACTTGGACTCTCACTTTGATATTGAGAAGAACATATATTAAGGGTGTTTGAGAATAAGGTGCTTAGGAAAATATTTGGGGCTAAGCGGGATGAGGTTCAATCACAAAATGGAGAAAGTTATCAGGAACGCAGAACTGCACGCATTTTATTCTGCACCTGACGTATTCTTATAAACATTAAATCCAGACGTTTGAGAAATATTACATCATCATGGGCGATTTCAGAAATGCATATAGAGTGTTAGTTGGGAGACCAAAAAGACTTTCCTTTAGGTATCCGAGACATAGATGGGAGGATAATATTAAATGGATTTGATGGAGGTGGGATATGATGAGCTGACTGGTTTAAAATTTATTTTGTTTCAGTATTTCCGCTCTGAGTAGCTGGCAATAGTATTTAGTATGCCGTGCTAGATTGCAGTTTTAAAAGCCATTTAACTTCATTAAGTAAATGTAATAATTTCATTGTTTTTTTTAATTATTACCTTTTTAAGTATCGATTTTGAAAGTTATTTCCGCTCTGAGTATTTGCAATTTAGTATTTTTTATGCCGTGCTAGATTGCAGTTTTACCTTTTTCAAAATCGCATGAAATAAACATAAAATGCCTATTGCTGTGTTTTATAATGAATTTTACCTTTTACGTCCAGTAATTCGATTTTGTGCAAAGATTATTTAATTATCTTTATTATTACTATTTTTCTCCTATTGTTAAATTGTTTAGTTAAAATGTTGAATTTCTCTTGTAATCAAGAAGACTAATACATTTTCAACATAATGTCCGAATACACTATTTCTTCTCTCAGTATGAGGAACTTACGTAGTGTTTGGAAACATTTACCACATATTATAAAGCTAGAGGTGACTTTTGTATAATTATCTAGTTTATAATTTCTTGCTACACGTCAAACTTCGCCGTGTCACTCGTTTTTCAAGTCAATACCTTTCAGATATTTTCATAACTTTCCCGTCGTTTGGTTCTCGCGCTTGGTTGACATTTCCCCCCGTCTTAATATCAGCCAGATGTACGCACGCACAGAAGTATTCCCGTTATATGAGTGCTTCAAACTTGAGTGGAAGGAAGAGGATGCTTCCTCCTCCATCAGAGTACGATTTACGTCTTTCCTCTCGTCACTCACGGCAAGCGAGATACACAAATTTCACAAAATACTCCAGACGCTGCAGTATCTCATATTTGTTAAACTATTGTAGCTCAGATATGGGGCTTTAATGGATCGTTCCATATTTTCTTGTATAAAATGTTTTATACCAAACAATCGTAAAACTGTTATAGACTGTAGTTTCAGAGCGGGAGTTGTTGCATTTTAAAACTCAATGGGCTGAATTGTTTACATTTACGAGCAAATACATTATTTTCAACTCTTCGTTTGAATGCATGACAGATATTCAGCGTTCTTTACAGAATAACAAAACAAGTAAAACCTTTTATCACCTGGTATAAATTGTACTCCATGGTTTATGTAGCTTTTCGAGGGTCAGATTGGAATTGTCATGCACAGAGGCTTGGGATCGAACCCGGGTCCTTGGTTCTGCGTACCAAGCGCTCTGACCACTGAGCTACGCCGAATTCAATCCACAGCACCGGATCGAACCCTCCTCCTTCAGTGTTTCCCTTTGTGGCCTGACTCCAAGTTAGGCATATATGTTGACGTGTATGTCCAATGTCAACTGCCATTATACTAGGAGCGCACTCAGTTGAGTGACTTTTGGCCGGGATTCCGCAGTTAAGTGCACAGTAATTTGTACCAATATATGCACTGCAGCTATGAGAATATTATAGATTTATTAATTTATCATACAGAATAATATCTGTAATATTGACAATGAATATTTGAGGAGAAAATTTCGCTCCGGCGACGGGGATCGAACCCGGGTCCTTGGTTCTACGTACCAAGCGCTCTGACCACTGAGCTACGCCGAATTCAATCCACAGTACCGAACCGAACACTCCTACTTTAATGTTTCCCTTTGTGGCCGATCGTGTTTTTTAACGACTTCATCTATATTCTTAGTAGGCCTTGTAAATTAAACTTACAGCATACGTCCGGTAAGTAAATAACAAAAGAATAACAGCTATCGACAAATACGAATAAAAACAAATAAATGACACCTACCGACAATTAACAGACTAAAATGATTAATAATAATTTATTTATTTATTTCAGCCAAAATAGTAATATGCGTTACAAGAGCGGTATGTTGAAGTTTTCATCTTCGAGGAAAAGTTTGAAAAAGCGAAACGTAGTTGAGCTTTTTTAATTTCTGAAAATTGAAAGAAAACATACCGCTCGTGTATCGTACATTATTTTGTGCGAAGATCGTTTATTACATACCTGAAAGAGGAATTTCTAATTAGATGCAATGAAATCTCCATCTTGGTTTCTGTTCAATGACGGCAAATTTGTAAAACAAAAATATCTATCTTCAACATTGTTGCTTTAAAATGTTTTCTGTGTTTACTATACTCCAGCAAGCCGTTTTACACGTCTGTCTTTTTTTCCCCCCCAGTCCATAAATGCGAACTTAAAACAAACGGTAAGGTTATGTAATGATTTATTTTTCATTTTAATATTTTAACAATATTATTTATATAACATATTGCAGTAATAACATCCGCATCTGGAATCTTGTTGATTTTTTTACGGCTTCCTTAATGTTACTTGTATCAGGAATGCAATAAGTTTCGTAGAGTAGTAGACTTTACTTAATTTTTGCAAATATTTAAAAACAATAATTAACATTGCAATTTAGGTGAAATTGCAGTGGTAAGTTTCCAATTTATAATTATTACTATGTTAAACGTCTCTAAAAATAATATGTTAAAAGCCTAAAGCAGTAAAATGAATGTCGCGCTTAAGAGGTAACAAAAGGGAAATTGTTATGTGTGTTACGTTGGGAATACTGAATGTGGTGTTTCACACTTACCGCCTATTGGTTCTGTGCGGAAAACAAGCAAATACGCACGATCTCGCACAAAATAATATGCAATGCATGTGTGTTAAGTCTTACAGAAACTTTAAGATTGAAAGGACTCGACTTCGTCTCGGTTTTTCAAACTTTTCCTCGTTTCTGTAAATCTCACTTACGACACTTGTATCGCAATATACTATAAGACAATAATTATAAAAGTAACAGTGAAATTTCACTCTCAGCTGTGGCAGATAAAACGTGACATAGTACTGCACGCAAGAGTAATGGAATTCTGGAGCTGATCCGTTGCAAATCTAGGACAGATAGACTAACGAAGGAATGTAAGGACCCTTTAACATCATTATAACACATAAGCTATATAAAAACTGAAAAAAACACATTCAGTACTCAGAATAAAAAATCACACCAACATACGTTTTATGATCGCAGATGCACTTCGATCCAAAAACCTAGACGTTCACGAGGAAGTTCAATGTATTGCTGATGGTGGGAGCAATCGTAGGATCGATATCATAGATATAAATAGGAATAAACAGCCAGCCGAAATAATTCATCCTACGATCAGATTTGAAACCTCAGCCACTCAACCATCTGAAGTGAACGAAGAGAAAAAGAAAATGTATGAGCCCACGATTCAGTACCTATCAGCGAAATACAACATAGAAAAAATCACAGTTACCGGTCTCTTCTTCGGAGCGAGAGGCACCATCCCGAAAGCCTTTGTAAAGTGGAGGGAAAAATACAAGCTGACGAGAGATCTTCAAGATGCCATCGTCACTATCATAATAAAATTTTCTGTAGCGATATTTCGTCAGCATCTTTATGGTGTACGCTGAAATTAAATTGTACTAGGTTTTATCTTTTTCTACTACTGTATGTCATAATCTCTTTTGTTTGAAACCTGTTTATATAATTTTTCATTTTAAATTTTATTGTGAGCTATTCTGTATCGCTAGGCAAACCCAAAATATTGCGTCAGACTATTAAAATAATAATAATAATAATAATAATAATAATAATAATAATAGTAATAATAGTAGTAGTAGTAGTAGTAGTAGTAATAATAGTAATAGTAATGATGATGATAATAATAATAATACTAATAATAGTGATGATAATAATAATAATAGTAATAGTAGTAATAATAATAATAATAATAGTAATGATGATAATAATAATATAGTAGTAGTAGTAGTAGTAATAATAGTAATAGTAATGATTATGATAATAATAATAATACTAATAATAGTGATGATGATAATAATAATAATAGTAATAGTAGTAATAATAATAATAATAATAATAGTAATGATAATAATAATAGTAATAGTAGTAGTAGTATAATGATGATGATAATAATAGTAGGCCTAATAATGATGATAATTTATTTATTTTATTTATTTATTTAGAATATTAACGTGCAAAATAACAGCGCAAGCTAATAATAATAATAATAATAATAATAATAATAATAATAATAATGATAATAATAATAATAGTATAGTAATAATAATAATAATAATAATAATAATAGTAACAGTAATGATGATAATAAATAATAGTAGTAATGATAATAATAATAGTAATGATAATAATAATAACAATAATAATAATAATAGGAATAATAGTAGTAGTAGTAATAATAATAATAATAGTAATGATGATAATAATAATAATAGTAATAATGGTGATGATCAGGAACGGATTTATATGGACTAAAAAATATATGAAATATGTAAATATATATGTAGTTATTTTTACCAAAATATGGAATTAAATATGGATTTTTACCAAAATATGGAATTAAATATGGACTTAAAATTATAAAAATGACTATGTACGTTAAATATTGGTACATTTTAATCAAACTAAACAAAAATATAATGGACGTACCTTATCTTCCAATGTAGTTTCAACAAAACACAATTTTTATTGTCTGTTACCATAACAATAGGTTACAAACATTTCTTTCAAGTGCTGAAAAGTGAATAATTGTCTCTCTGAGGATAGATTTATACTGACTAAAAGAGCGTTCGACGTCACAAGAAGTAACTGGTACATAATTCAATTTCACAATGTCTGCTGGGGATAAGTCCAAGTTAATCTTCACTGTTGATTCACCACTCATCACAGCAACAACCTTTTGTAGTTCTTCATATCCAGGGTTTTTGAAAGTAAGCTCTTACTGCATCTGCAACTTTACCTCTACCACGATTCAGTTGTTCCACAGTACTATTTATAATTTCAAAACTTTCAGATAGTGAAAGGTGCCTATTTTGGAGACTTTTGAGCGTTTTTATGATGCATGAAAATGTATGCTGAATGTGAGCTAAGTCATTCTTCACACTTATGTCACAGGTAACTGTTTTCGCAGTATCAATTGAGACTGCATCTTCAGAGTCCAATGCAAGGAGAACATTGTTAATAGAGTCTATATGTTCGGCATAATATTCAACTGCTTCTAGCCATGTACCCCATCTAGTTAAAATTGGCTTTGGTGGCAATGGAATTTCAGGGTACATTTCTTTCAACACGTTAACTCTACTGGGAGCTTTGAGAAATACTTTTTCACTGATGAAATCAACAAATCTACTTTAGGAAATTGTCTCTGACCACTTCTGCCACAATGAAATGCAGCCACACAAGTAAAATGAGTCAATTTAGGATATACAACAGATAATGCTTGTCCAGCTTTGACCATATAAGGGGCAGCATAATAAAGAATAACACATTATCGTACATAATACCCTTTGGCCACAGGATACCCATAGCTTCGTTGAACAGTTTAACTATAGTTTTGTTATTGCACTTTTCTAGAACATCACAATGTAAAAGAATTCGTTCAGAATATTGTTCACTTAACAAACCGATAATACATTACCAACAAGTCTACCTTCTTTGTCGGGAGTCTCATCAATGGAAACCCAAATTGAACTATCTTTAATTTCATCTCTTATCTTCTGTATTGTCTCATCGTAGATGGATGGAGCATACGTCTTCCTAAGTGTTGACTCATCCGGGATTGTATGTTGAGTATATTTTTCAAGGAAATGAAGACCTTATTCTTTAGTTTGTAGAGAGGAATATCAGCAGAGATGAAGAAATAATCGATGTTAAACTCAGATACATTCGATGTTGTTGGTTGTGTTAAAAACAATTGTCTCTGCTTGGAATTTAGTTGTTTGTTGGCCTGATGTTTACTAGTTGTAATGTGTTGTTGCACCAGGAACTTTTGTGTAGATGATACTGCACACTGACACAAATTACAAAATAATATTTTATTGTCAGTTGATAAACCATCTTCTTTAAATTCTGAAATGTAACTTGTTAGTTTTATTTTAAATTGACTGAATTTACTTTTGGCATATTTACCGTCTTTATTATGATTTACAAAATTTATTGTACTCTGAATATTTAACTGTTGCAAAACTGAAGTCTGTTAAAAATTTTAAATTAAATTAATACAGTTTTGTAACTTACTTTCCCATTGTTGATAGGACTGCTAATTTTCAAAAACTGATGTTAAAGGGAACAAAATGTGTTTAAACTATTGTTGAAATGTATTTTTGTTAATGGAATTTTGTTTTGTTTTATTGTTAAACCTAATATAATATGGACTGTTTTATATGAAATATGGAAAATATATGAAAATATGTACTAAACTCTAAAATATGGAAAAATATGGAAAATAAAAGTAGGAAACCCTACACATTGTGAAACATAAAGATAATGCAAAATATAAATTATATTAGCTTTATAATAAATAATTTAATAAATGGTGATGATGATAATAATAATAATAATAATAATAATAATAATAATACTTTACTGCCAGAACAAAGATACGTATTGATTTTTTATATAAGAACTCTCTAGCACCCCCAGAAGGAGTAAGTAAGTAATACATTTTATATCTAACGACTGAATGAGGACAATGTTTTCGAAACAAGTTTTAAAATGAACACAATTTAAAAACTAGGGAGTTACAGTATACTGGAAGGAAAGAAGAGATAGATAAATGAAAAGAATTAAGAGTTGAGAGAATATAAGCCTGGAGATTGAGTTACATAGAGAAATGTTGAAAACCATCGCTGTGACATGAAAGCAATCTCGTTACCAATATTGCAATGTCATTTTATCTTCTCTGCCTTGAATGGATCGTTACTTAAACAGAGATATCCTGCGTTTGTCTTCATGTGTAAATAGCTTCATAATAAGGTACTCTGACAATCCTAAATTCTGAATCTACCAAGTAATTAATTAGAACAGTATATGCAATTTATGTATAACAGTAGACGCTTTCGGTTAGAAACATATTCACTTAGGAATGTATTCAGCAAAACCACTTGAGAAGCTAATCTCCTGCAAGACAGTTCGCAGCAAGATTGAAGATGAAGCAAAGTAACAATGTAGCTAACTCAGGAAGCTAATCCCCAAGCTTCACTGCGACTGATTGTCTATAGTGCTTTGCCCCGGAGAAGTTTAATCACGCTGGAAAACCCATACCGAATCTGCGATCTTTCACGCAATAATCTCTCAGGAGGGATATCATGTCCGTATCTTGCTAATCAATCGTTGTGCACTTGAAACAGACCATTCTCGCTCAGCGTAGTTCCTTACAATTTGACGGTCAGATAAATTATCATATTGGTGCAAATGTGTAATGAAAATCTTGTCTTCGTTCGTTAAGCGACCCATTATTCACAAAATGAGAACTCAAAACGGAAGAAAACAAATGATGATAGCACAACAAACGGCTTGGCCTGCTGAACTCGGAAGACCATAATGCTTAGTTCGGCATAAACGGTCGATTTTGCACTGTCTTACAAAACATAAGAAATAATGTTTAATAAATGGTAATAGTACATTATGCAACGAGCCTATAATGGTAGTAATTAAGACGCGAGTATGTTTATGAAACGAGCGCAAGCGAGTTTCATAATTTTCATACGAGCGTCTTAATTACCATTATAGTCAAGTTTCATACGACTTTTTATGCTCGACCATATTTCTAACTTGAAATTATTCATAAGTATTCATGTTATTCTTATCTGACTGAGGAGCGGAACTGACCTTGTGCAATACCTCGTAAATTGTGAGATGTGCGCAGACGCGAAAGTATTGATTTTTTCCGAGAAACAAATGTCGACATTGACCTTGATATAATCTAGACAGTAAAATAAACATTAATCTTGATATAACTTTAAAATTGAATTAGACATTGAAAAACGAGATGACAAATTGAATTTATTTGAATATTATTTACAATTAACGCTAATTATTAATCTAATCTCGCGCTAGTTTTCTTTCGATTGCATATCCGAGAATAATCGATACTTGCGCTTTCATATTGCTACAATGGTATTTTCTGATTGGTGGAACACCTGAACTTTAATGAATAGGTGTACTTTAATGAGGTCCATTAAAGGGTTGCTACCAGGTGTATAATTACTACATTTCGGCATGGTCGAGCATAAACAATTAAATATTACAGTACTTTCCCGATCTACAAGGACTGTGAAATTTGCCTGTGAAATAAACTTTCAAGTGAAATCATTAGCTACTGGAATATAACCATTTAAATTTTGTGCCGTCTTTCTTGGCCCACTTTATAAAAATATCTTAATTATAAAGTTAACGATTTTTCTGCCTCTCGGTGTACTTTTTTACTGTCTTAGAGAATTATCTTCTAACATGTTTTCATTGATTTGTTGAGCACTCTGAACTTACTTTAGCCTACTCTACGCATTCAGTTCGTTTCTGTGTAAAATGTCAGGGGTTCGTGCAATATTTGAAACGATACGCATGCACAATTGCATGTTTATTTTATGGATTACGTTTGCACGTTTGTACGTGTCGTTAGCTCCATACCATTTACATGTGTTCTAGGAAATTCTACACCATCTATTATGCAGAAGGTTTCTGTATTAACAAAAAGGTAAGTTTTATACAGTCTATAGGATAATGAACATCACTGGCATTGATCAATTATTTAAATAAACTCATAACGATCATCCTGTTCTTTAGTCCTGGGTACATTACAGTCTATTAGCTTATGCTTCGACATTTTTATACAGTACATTCACTGTTGGAACACTAGAAACAGACGGATCAGATAGAAATGACAAACGCTGTTATGGTGTAACTGCATACTCAGCCTTGGAATTTCCCGGGTCACTTCATACAAACTGGGAGGTGTTGTTGGAGTTTGAAAGCCATCGGAATCATACCTTCATTTATGTTCTGGACATAATGTCCATCCCCTTTTAATAAAAGTAGGGACTTTCATTTTCCGTTGTTTGGATGCTATCCATCATAATGGAAATGTTTCTGAGAACAAAAGGCAACCATTTGACGGTGGAGGATTAGAAATAACAGTAGAGTAGTGTGCCTGAGAACTGAATGTCAACCCTTCGACGGTGGAGTGAGATAAGGTCGTCACGCGTTGCCTGGATTTACAGTACAGCTCATTGTCTAGGAATTACTAATCCTACCTTTGTCCTTGTTTTTAAGTAGGTTATTTTACGACGTTGCATCAACATCTTAGGTTATTTAGCGTCTGAATGAGATGAAGGTGATAATGCCGGTGAAATGAGTCCAAGGACCCAGCATCGAAAGTTACCCAGCATTTGCTCGTATTGGGTTGAGGGAAAACCCTGGAAAAAACCTCAACTAGGTAACTTACCCCGACCGGGACTCGAACCCGGGCCACCTGATTTCGCGGCCAGACGTGCTGAACTGTTACTCCACAGGTATGGACTTGTCCTTGTTGTTCTCAACACATTTTATACAAGAAGGCCTGACTTCAAATAAAAATTTATCAGGATACAACTCTTGTAACTTCAATTTTTAAGGTTCACTATAACCGAAGTGAGGGTTCACTATAAACGGAAATATTAATGCACTCTTTAATGTATGCGGGTCGGGACCAACGATTTAGGTTCACTATAGCCGAATGTTCACTATAACCGAGTTCACTATATCCAGAGTTAACTGTACAATCTTTATATTAAAATCATATCGCGAAATTAGGGTTATTTAGAAGATTCGATATATTGCTCTGTGACACAACATTACGAATCAAACAATTACGAACACATTTTTCTCTAATGGGATTAGAAAATATTCCACTGCTGAGAAATTATCGTACCACCAAGAGGGCATCAAAATCAGCTTCGTTAACGTCGGTCTTGGAGTTAACGAGTATCAGATCTGGAACACTTAAAATTAATTTTCATGCAATCGTGAATAATGAATGAATAAAAGTCAAGTTAGTAATTAATTTTATCCTCGACCATGCCGAAATGTACTAATTATACACCTGGTAGCAGTCCTTTAATGCATGTCATTAAAGTACACCTACTCATTAAAGTACAGGTCTTCAGCCAATGATAACTCAGCTTACATGTGTTCAGCCAATGAGAACTCAGCTTTGTACCGTTATAAAACCGCAAATATCGATTATTCTCGGATATGCAATCGAAAGAGAATTAGCGAAAAGTCACGGAGGCTGAAATCCAATACTTTCGCAGAAGGTTATGTTCTGTTACTATAATAATTAGCGTTAATTGTAAATAATATTCAAATAAATTCAATTTGTCATCTCGTTTTTCAATGTCGAATTCAATAATCAAAGTTATACCACGTTTAACGGGATTACACAAGGTCAATGACATTATTGTTCCTCGGAAAAAATCAATACTTTCGCGTCTGCGCACATCTCACAATTCACGACCTAGAACAAGGTCACTTCCGATCTTGTCAGATACAAATAAAATGTATACATCTGAATACCGGTAATTTCAAGTTAGAAATATGGTCGAGGATAAAAAGTAGTATGAAAGTCGCCTATAATGGTAATTAAGAAGCTCGTATGAAAATTATGAAACTCGCTAGCGCTCGTTTCATAAACATCCATACTCGCTTTCTTAATTACTATCATTATAGGCTCGTTGCATAATGTACTATTATAAACTAACGTTAATATCGTGCCAGATAAATGCACGAAATCGCTATCAAATTGATGGATGATAGAACTGTTATGTAGATCATTAATCAAAACACTTCTTGAGCACCGCGTGTTCTTAGCTTCCGGTAGCTGGGCGCTAGAGCGTGGACTTCGCATTACAAGAACACGCGTTCGATACCCGACGAGCTGACTGGAGTGATGCTGGTGGAAAATAAGTTTGGGGGTGGAACTTTGTCGGATTTCTCTCGTTACCCCGACATTACAAATCGCAGCATTCACATCTACTTCTATGGAACATTTAGGCCCAGTTTCGCCAACCCTTGTTAAATATTTAACATGTCGTTAAGACAGTTTAACAGTAAACTTAACAGAAGAGATGTTTCATCAACTGTTGTTACTGATAACATCATGTTAAACTCACTGTTAAATTAACATAGCATACTCCCTCAGTTAAATCCTTAACGTCCTGTTATAGCGTGAATCATGGCTGCCAGAGAACATATGTTGCAAGCCGCATTATTATATCGAGATATATTTGCAGTGACTATTACACTCTTACTACGTCATACAACTTTTGACCAATAAAACGCTACGAAAGAACGTATTTCAACCAATCATGGCTGCTTATCGCACAATTTTATCGCGTCCCTAGCATTTGTTTAATTTATCGCGTCCCTAGCATTTGTTTCATTTTATCGCGTCCCTAGCATTTGTTTCTTTGTTTGCCAACATTTGAAAAAAAAAAAAAAAATAGAAAATTACAAACCATTCCAGTCGATGCACAGCAGTTTTAAATATGACTCGCATTGGCATTCAAGAACAAGAATTAATAAAAATCACTGATCATACCTATGCATCTTCTGAAATCCGATTTACAAATAAATGAAGAGCACAATTCGGAAATCCTGAATAAGTTGAATACACCATGTAGGCCTAAATCAACGAGTTCCACTTCTATTACGCACACGTCCAATATAACATCAATTGAACCACCAACCACATTCAAATTTGAAAATTGTACATTCAATAATTATTCCTTTTAAAATTATTCATGTTTATTTTTTATGTCATCGTCGTTAATTAAAACTTTCCTAACACTTGTGTATATTAGTTAGGTTATGTTATAGCTTCTGCTATATGATATTATGGATAGTCACGTATCAGAAATTGTTTAATATTAAGATTTATTGAAAATCATCTGTCAAGTGACGTTGATTACTGGGATTCGGATAACTGAAGTGGAATTTTGCATTTTAATAAAATGAAACTGAATCAACAAAGCCTTATTGACTAGTAACATTGCCATCGTGTATAATAGATCGAGAACTTCTCTACGAGAAGGCATTGCTCACTACTGCCATCTAGCATGCATCTAGCGTAATATTTGTAATGTTGAGATGGTACAATAATACATTTGAAGACAGTTGTATTTTCGTAAGTCAATTAATATTTTATTGTATTGGAGTACTTCGTTACTTCTAATCTTTATATACTTTCTTCTAATCGTGTAATAGTCAATTAAATCCCACTCGAGTTTTGATTTCTCTAGATAAATCAAAACGTCTAGTGAGATTACTGTTGAAAACAATTAGCTGCAATCACTACTTCAGCATTTTTAGTTATTCAGAATAGATATGTTCATAAATACTAAAATGATTCATATTAATATTACCACTGCATCCACAGTAAAGAGAAGATATGTACTTATTAACGTCAGGATTTCTGTGATTATTATTTCGTATTAATACTGAGATATAATTATTGCAGATTTTCAAAACGATATTTCTTTATTTCACTGATTTAAGAGTTCACATGTAATTATGACCAATGATGTGTGAAGACAAGTTTGATACATAAGATATGAAAATAATGGTAACGCTTACCATTGTAGTATTCAGCATCACAATTATTTTCATTTTGTATTGGTTCTATTTGATCCTGGATGATTGAAACAATCCTCGTACAAATATCAACTTTGAGAGTGAAAGTATCACCGTCATTTTTCAAATGTTCCACTGTATCTTGTGCATGACCCGTCTTAGCATTTCTTTTAATATTTTCATAACATTCATTTGTTTCATAGTTTGCGTTTTCGCATCCAAATGGCGATTGAAAATATTGAGTTAAAGAGACTCATGCTTGTTCCTTTTTCCTAATGAAAGTTCCATCACTACGTTTGAGTTCATTACATTCATATAATTGCTTGATCTACTAAAATAATTATATTTTTTCATATGAGGTAAAATTACTGCTCCTTACACTTTCTTTTTCTCGATTTCCGTTGTAATTATGTTAGTCTCCAATACGTCCGCTAAAACAAATGACTACACCAACTAAAGGCATTTTCAATAAAATTTCATACAATCACTGCTTCTTTGATTCCTGTTACATTACTCTTAACATCATGTTACTAACCAAAGTACTTCAAATGGTTGGTGAAACACTATTACACTAACAGGATGTTTAATTTTTTAACAACACGTTAGTTAACATGCTGTTAGCGTTATTTTAACGACGTTTGGTGAAACTGGGCCTGAAACTTTTATCACAAATAACTATTATTCTTTTCCTTTGTACATGTTTTTTGTATGTTTTGATGTGAACCACATCGTTATCAATGAACTGAAGTGTGCGTGCAATTCTATTAAATATTTAACATATACTATTTATGTAATGTCAATTGCATTTACATATTAAACTAGTGGCTTGTGCAGCAAATGCTGCAAACTAAGTTCATTAGACGTTCAAATAAACATTTTTCAGATTTATTTCAATGAAGAGTACCAGACATTCGGAAACTTATTTGCTTCTATAACAATGAAAGATACTCTCTCTCGAGCCAATACTGAAGAGAACCACGCATATAAATATCTACACCACACCGCCATTAAATATATGAAAAAGACCCAACCCCACTCGATTAATAACTATAAAAATATTTGATTTTTAATAATATTACTATCTTACGTAAGTTTTATAGCTTTCAGTAACATATACTATACAGGGTGTTTCAAAAATACGGGGCATAATTTCAGGTATGTATTTCCCACATGTAGACAATCAAAATAGTTCATTACAACATGTGTCCGGAAATGGTTCATTTCCGAGTTATGGCCTTCACAACATTGAAATTCACCGGAACGTTTTTCTTTCCGCAGGTCGTTGTCATTACAGAAGATGTTCAAAATGTCCACCTCCTGCTTGAATACAGACCTCACATCGATGTCTCATTGACCTGCGAACACGATCCCAAACTCCAGGAGTATTGCGTATGTCCTCAGAACATGCCACAATTCGATTCCGAAGGGATTCCAAATCAGGCACCGGAGACGAATAAACCAATGATTTTAAATGGCCCCACAAGTAGAAATCGAGAAGGTTCAGATCAGGTGAGCGTGGAGGCCAAGCAACTGGGCCACCTCTACCTATCCATCGATCAGGAAACCTTCAATCCAAGTACCGGCGAGTCGTACGACTGAAGTGTGCAGGAGAGTTAAATTTTCCATACTCACACAGACGGTAATGGAGACGTACAAATGTCTTCCGATCTGGACATTGTCGCTGTGGGTACCTCTCCTGGTACAAACGACGAGCCAGCGCACCATTGCCGTCCGCCTTACCGTACATGAAGTGTATCTCTGCCAGCTCTTGATTTGAATACATGTCGCACAGTCTAACGCCTACACAACACTGAATGTAACCTTCGCCTCGGAATGAACTGTCAGAGTGCCCTCTTAATGTCTCCTTTGACGGCAACGACCTGCGGAAAGAAAAACGTTCCGGTGAATTTCAATGTTGTGAAGGCCATAACTCGGAAATAAAGCATTTCCGGACACATGTTGTAATGAACTATTTTGATTGTCTACATGTGGGAAATACATACCTGAAATTATGCCCCGTATTTTTTAAACAGCCTGTATATATTATATAGCCGTCACTCAGTAAAATATAGAAATTAAAATCTAATTTAAGTTATTCTCTACATCTACTTATATAACCCCAAAACGTATCACTTTCATATCATCAATATAGCATTAAATGTATAATTAATGAAAAATAATCAAATCATGGCATTAACTACAATATTATTTATTTTCTAATGGTAATAATGTGATCAAACCAACTCAAGTTTTGTAGTTTTTAATATCCAATACACAGTTGTACCCAGAAAATACACACCACAGAATCGAACCTGTAAATTATTTTTAGTAAGTTAAGTTAATAATCAATTTAATTTGAGCTCTAAATATGTCAGCATTCTTGCAGATCATGGCCTTCGTGTAATATTGTTTACTGTAGTGTGTGTTTTGTTTTATTCTGAATGCAATTAGCTAGTTCTCAAAATTGACGACAGATGGATTTTGAAAATAGGAAAATTATGTTGAAAAATTGACATTTCACTGAAAACTACTAATTTTCTGATAAAGGTTGGGTTCCAAGCTTCAAAATGAGGGGTCATTTATTAAAATCCGTCCAGCCGTTTTCCCGTAATTTCCATTACCAGTTCAAATTATATATATATATATATATAGAAAGTGGTGAAATGGATACCGTTGTCTCACTTCTTTGTTCATTTAAAATATTCAGAAATCTTAACACTATCTTCTTTCAGTCACGGTGACAAAACAAGTATGCAAAATAGCTCCTGGTTGCTGAAACGCCATCTTGTTTGAGTTATTTAAGATGATGTGGTTTATGGTTCACTCAAGTAGGCTGCAGGTGATACCCCCCTCCTTCCCTCATTCCCATACTGGTCTCGTAACAAGTGAATTACGTTAGCAAAGTTGACACATTGCTTTCCGCCAGGTTTGAAATGCAACACCTCCATCTGAGAAGCATGGGATCAAGGTCTTCTATTAATAAAGATACTTCAATATGGGAACTTATATGAGCTGTGAACTATTTTCTCAACAACTTATCACTTGTATCACTAACCGCCTTTCCATCACTGGTGAAGACCTCGAAAATGTTATATAAACATCGGTCCGGAAATTGATAATTATTGAGATATCAGACAATGAAGTATTTTATGTTAGTACAGACTCAGAATCAAAATTTGGACCAGCTGAATTTTCCAAGTTCCAGTTATAACATATTACACATGCCCAAATTTTGTTTCTGGGTGTGACTGAAGTATGAAGACGCTAAAAAATGCCTAGTGTTATAAAGGATGATTCTTCATAAACTACATTTTCTTCGTACACTACATTTTCCTTATGCATTTATCACAAATCACACCACTCTTGTAAATTCTTTAAGACTGTACATTAGGATGCATAATTAAACTGTAAAGAATCAAGTTATTAAAGTCATCTGATTTGTAACAGTTTTTGTGATAAGTGAGTAAGAATAATGTAATTTTTAGGGCTTCAGAACACTAGCCAATTAAAGAAATGATACTCCTGAATAGTTCATTCTCTATTTGTAACATTCTTTTACCCTTAAAATTAAAGAAAATAGTAATATGCGTTACAAGAGCGGTATGTTGAAGTTTTCATGTTCGAGGAAAAGTTTGAAAAAGCGAGAATTGAAAGAAAACATACCGCTCGTGTATCGTACATTATTTTGTGCGAAGATCGTTTATTACACACCTGAAAGAGGAATTTCTAATTAGTTGCAATGAAATCTCCATCTTGGTTTCTGTTCAATGACGGCAAATTTGCAAAACAAATATATCTATCTTCAACATTGTTGCTTTAAAATGTTTTCTGTGTTTACTATATTCCAGCAGGCCGTGATATACGTCTGTCTTTTTTCCCCAGTCTATAAATGCGAACTTAAAACAAACGGTAAGGTTATGTAATGATTTATTTTTCATTTTAATATTTTAACAATATATAACATATTGCAGTAATAACATCGGCATCTGGAATCTTGTTGATTTTTTCACGGCTTCCTTAATGTTACTTGCATTACAAATGCAGTAACTTTTGTGGTGTTGTAGAGTTTACTTAATTTTTGCAAATATTTAAAAACAATAATTAACATTGCAATTTAGGTGAAATTGCAGTGGTAAGTTTCAATTTATAATTATTACCAGGGAAAGGATTTATATGTAAATACATATTTACTTATAAAGCTAATATAATTTATATTTTGCATTATCTTTATGTTTCACAATGTGTAGGGTTGAAAAATCCTACTTTTATTTTCCATATTTTTCCATATTTTAGAGTTTAGTACATATTTTCGTTAATTTCCATATATTTTCCATATTTCATATAAAACAGTCCATATTATATTAGGTTTAACAATAAAACAAAACAAAATTCCATTAACTTTTAAAAATACATTTCAACAATAGAGATTTAAACACATGTTCAGTAATCCCTTTAACATCAGAGTTATTTGAAAATTAGCAGTCCTATCAACAATGGGAAAGTAAGTTACAAAACTGTATTAATTTAATTTAAAATTTTTAACAGACTTCAGTTGTGCAGCTCAACAGTTAAATGCCAGTCAGAGTACACATAGGTTCAGTTTTGTAAATCATACTATAAAGACGGTAAATATGCCAAAAGTACGTCATTCAGTCAATTTAAAATCAAAACTAACAAGTTACATTTCAGAATTTAAAGAAGATGGTTTATCAACTGACAATAAAATATTATTTTGTAATTTGTGTCAGTGTGCAGTATCATCTACACAAAAGTTCCTGGTGCAACAACACATTACAACTAGTAAACATCAGGCCAACAAACAACTAAATTCCAAGCAGAGACAATTGTTTTTAACACAACCAACAACATCGAATGTTAAGATCTGAGTTTAACATCGACCTGTGCCGTTCTCTCATCTCTGCTGATATTCCTCTCTACAAACTAAAGAATAAGGTCTTCAGGGAATTCCTTGAAAAATATACTCAACATACAATCCCGGATGAGTCAACACTTAGGAAGACGTATGCTCCATCCATCTACGATGAGACAATACAGAAGATAAGAGATGAAATTAAAGATAGTTCAATTTGGGTTTCCATTGATGAGACTCCCGACAAAGAAGGTAGACTTGTTGGTAATGTAGTTATCGGTTTGTTAAGTGAACAATATTCTGAACGAATTCTTTTACATTGTGATGTTCTAGAAAAGTGCAATAACAAAACTATAGTTAAACTGTTCAACGAAGCTATGGGTATCCTGTGGCCAAAGGGTATTATGTACGATAATGTGTTATTCTTTATTAGCGATGCTGCCCTTATATGGTCAAAGCTGGACAAGCATTATCTGTTGTATATCCTAAATTGACTCATTTTACTTGTGTGGCGCATGCATTTCATCGTGTGGCAGAAGTGGTCAGAGACAATTTCCCTAAAGTAGATTTGTTGATTTCATCAGTGAAAAAGTATTTCTCAAAGCTCCCAGTAGAGTTAACGTGTTGAAAGAAATGTACCCTGAAATTCCATTGCCACCAAAGCCAATTTTAACTAGATGGGGTACATGGCTAGAAGCAGTTGAATATTATGCCGAACATATAGACTCTATTAACAATGTTCTCCTTGCATTGGACTCTGAAGATGCAGTCTCAATTGATACTGCGAAAACAGTTACCTGTGACATAAGTGTGAAGAATGACTTAGCTCACATTCAGCATACATTTTCATGCATCATAAAAACGCTCAAAAGTCTCCAAAATAGGCACCTTTCACTATCTGAAAGTTTTGAAATTATAAATAGTACTGTGGAACAACTGAATCGTGGTAGAGGTAAAGTTGCAGATGCAGTAAGAGCTAAGGTGGACACTGTACTTTCAAAAAACCCTGGATATGAAGAACTACAAAAGGTTGTTGCTGTGATGAGTGGTGAATCAACAGTGAAGATTAACTTGGACTTATCCCCAGCAGACATTGTGAAATTGAATTATGTACCAGTTACTTCTTGTGACGTCGAACGCTCTTTTAGTCAGTATAAATCTATCCTCAGAGACAATAGAAGAAGATTCACTTTTCAGCACTTGAAAGAAATGTTTGTAACCTATTGTTATGGTAACAGACAATAAAAATTGTGTTTTGTTGAAACTACATTGGAAGATAAGGTACGTCCATTATATTTTTTGTTTAGTTTGATTAAAATGTACCAATATTTAACGTACATAGTCATTTTTATAATTTTAAGTCCATATTTAATTCCATATTTTGGTAAAAATCCATATTTAATTCCATATTTTGGTAAAAATAACTACATATATATTTACATATTTCATATATTTTTAGTCCATATAAATCCGTTCCTGATTATTACTATGTTAAACGTCTCTAAAAATAATATGTTAAAAGCCTAAAGCAGTAAAATGAATATGGCGCTTAAGCGGTAAGAAGAGGGAAATTGTTATGTGTGTTACGTTGGGAATACTGAATGTGGTATTTCACACTTACCCCGTATTGGTTTTGTGCGGAAAGCAAGAAAATACGCACGATCTCGCACAAAAGTATTTTACAAACGACTTAAAATTAGTATAACTTTGAAAATATCGAGATTAGGACACACGTTAAATACAGGGTCATCACTTTATTTTTACCAACATTTTTAACATTAACCTGGCTATACTCGGAAACACTGTTACCCCCTTCCATTACAGGAGTTTGGTGTTACTAGTGCAATATGTAAACAAATCATTTTACTAGCTATAGGAGGAGAGAAAAGTAGTGTATCCATTTATGTTACAGGGAAATACATTATTAGGATTTTCAGTTTGATCATTACTTTTACGGTATTTTATCAAGATACAGTAGAGTAGTAACATTTTTTTCCACAAACTCAACTCCTCAGGCGGTTTTATTCATTATATAATGGCTACTTTATTCAGCATATTACCGTACTTTCGGTAACTCTACACTTCTGCACAGTCCACACAGATAAAGTTATTCAGTCATGCTACACACAGTACCTGTGCGAAATAAGCAGGGGGCGGGTATTTACGGAGATCGCGAAAATCACGACATAATAGATATACAATAGATTTTTACTAATCTTTACGAGCGAATAAAACAATCACGGCAAATCGCGAAATAGAGTTCTAATAGCGAAATATGAACACTTTCGTGAATTATTATTATTATTATTATTATTATTATTATTATTATTATTATTATTATTATTATTGTGTCGTTTTATAGCGAATTTCAGATTCTGAGTTCTTTTTTGGACTTTTTTCATTTGGATTTGTTGCACATTCAAGTAGGCTACATTACATTGTATTCCAGGTGTTCTAATTACATTAGTGAATTCAAAAGACAGAGAATTCAACATTTCACTAATAATTTGAAAGTATTATTTGAGGGTTGCAAGTTTTTTTTTTTCCGTTTTTAATGAATGTTTGTTAAATACAGTCTCAATCCAACAAATTTTGTCTATTAGCCATACCGCACCTTTACCAGAATCCAATGAACCTTTAATGTTAATTATTTGGAAAGTAATATTCATACTGAGTGAATACTCCAATTTCAAAATAGTTGTATTTTCCAAAATGTCCATTAATATCCAACAAGAGTACAAATCAATCTCCAACAATCTCCGCCGACACCAATATTAAAAAACACAAATGATAAAATAAAGTAAATACCTGCCCCTGGAAATAAGCTTTAATAATATAGGCTCTCCCTTCTATGGAAAACGCAACCATATTTCTGAAACACACTATACTCTGTACTGTTTACGTCACTGCTAGCAGACTTGTTTGCTACAGCGGCCGTAAGTTTGTGTGGCTGACGGGAGCAAGAACATTAGTGAAAGGGGTGGGAGTCAAGTACATTCAGAAACGCAGGTACAATAAAAATGCAAGTAAAAAAAGTGATGTCCCTGTATAATATTTTTTTGCTCAGAATTTCTTTGGAAATAAGCTCTGTGACAGTAAATACTCGAGAATCACCCTGTATATGTACTGTTTGACAACCTCGTACAATTCTTGCATTAAGTGTTGCTTCATCCTCCACAGCAGTCGAGTATATCAACCACTTTAAGTACCCCAAACAAGAAAGTCCAACGGGTTTATATCAGGTGAGAGTGGACTTTCATCTAGGTGTTCACGGACATTAAGACTAAAATGTGCAGGGGCATCATAGTGCATGAAATACACCTATTGCCTACTGCTAGTAGAATCTTGTCCACAGTACAATAATGGTGAGTCCAGCGTATCCCGTGTTTGAACTACTACAATCCAACTACGAGTGCTAACAGATTCCGTTCAGCACTGATCTTTGTCAGCCACGACTAGCTAATGTACTGTATTAAGTTATTTTGTACCATTATTTTCCAGCACTAACATATTTCCATGTTTGATATCTCAATAATTATCAATCCATATTTATAGAGATGCATTTTATTACAGATAATTTAAATATAAACAAAGGAAAGTACGTATACAATATATCAAAACAGTAATTAAATATAGGCCTAATCATAAAATAAGATATTATACTTCGTACAATGAAAACAATATATATATATATATATATATATATATATATATATTCTCTGTACATAAAAACTATTCCCCGAAATTAAAAATATGAGTTTAACAATAAATTTTACAATTTGAACAATACAGTATATAAAACTAAATACAAATACAAATATTTACATACGGAATACTAAATAAATTTTATGCTCGACCATGCCGAAATGCAGTAATTATACACCTGGTAGCAGTCCTTTAATGCATGCCATTAAAGTACACCTACTCATTAAAGTTCAGGTGTTCAGCCAATGACAAGTCAGCTTTGTACCGTTATATCGATTATTCTCGGATATGAAATCGAAAGACAATTAGCGAAAAATCACGGAGGCTGGAAATCCAATACTGTCGCAGAAGGTTATGTTCTGTTACTATAATAATTAGCGTTAATTGTAAATAATATTCAAATAAATTCAATTTGTCATCTCGTTTTTTCAAATCTAAATCAATTTCCAGGTTATATCAGAGTAATCTTCATCTTATTCTCTGCCAAGGTCAATGACATTCGGCCTTGGAAAAAATCAATACTTTCGCGTCTGTGCACATCTCACAATTCAGGTCAGTTCGCACATAACCATAAGAAGACCTAATTTTAAATAATTTCAAGTTAGAAATATGATCGAGCATAAAAAGTCGCATGAAACTTGCCTATAATGGTAGTAATTAAGACGCAAGTATGATTGTTTATGAAACGAGCGCAAGCATAATGTACTATTACAAGATAAAGAGTTCATCCAAAGGGCTGGACTCGGGAAGAGTACCCAAAACGCTCATTGCATTTTCGCGTTGAATTGCAATACTTAAACGTTGACGCAAATAAGTAGTACAACGACGATCACCAGTAATGGAGATCAAAATATGGCCTATCTCAGAAACCAAAACTTTAGCGTCATGACTCCAATGACCGAAGGTCTTCACAGATATAATTGTTTAATAGATTAGCATATTTATTGACTTCATTTTTCACGGCTAATTCAGCAGAAGATGCTGCGCGTCTGGAGGTATTCGGTAAGTGAGATGGAGCTAGAGTGTCAACGCAAGTGGAGTCCCAAATTAAAGATTTTCCTCTGGACCATGGAATTAAGGTGAGACCATCGGGTCGTTTACCATCCGCGCGACTAAATATAACATTTATGCTCGACCATCCCGAAATGTAGTAATTATACACCTGGTAGCAACCCTTTAATGGACCTCATTAAAGTACACCTATTCATTAAAGTTCAGGTGTTCCACCAATCAGAAAACACCGTTGTAGCAATATGAAAGAGCAAGTATCGATTATTCTCGGATATTCAATCGAAAGACAACTAGCGAAACGTCACGGAGATTGGAAATCCAATACTGTCGCAGAAGGTTAGGTTGTTACTACGTATAATAATTAGCGTTAATTGTAAATAATATTCAAATAAATTCAATTTGTCATCTCGTTTTTCAATGTCTAAAAAATTTCAAGGTTATATCAAGATTAATCTTTATTTTACTCTCTAGATTATATCAAGGTCAATGACATTTGTTTCTAGGAAAAATCAATACTTTCGCGTCTGCGCATATCTCACAATTTACTATATATTGCACAAGGTCAGTTCCGCTCCCCAGTCAGATAAGAATAACATGAATATTTATGAATAATTTCAAGTTAGAAACATGGTCGAGCATAAAAAGTCGTATGAAACTTGCCTATAATGGTAATTAAGACGCTCGTAGGAAAATTATGAAACTCGTTTGCGCTCGTTTCATAAACATACTCGCGTCTTAATTACTACCATTATAGGCTCGTTGCATAATGTACTATTGTATTATTTTCATCAGCGTCTGCATTTCGTTTTTTTGTATTTATATGTGCTATCTAGTAGGATGGCAGAGAAGGCCTTATGGCCTTAATCCTGTCAGATTAAAAAAATAAACTATTCTATATATCTTTTTTCAAATATTGTACTTATCTTTTACACTAACTCACAATTGTTTGTAAACGTATCTGAAATTTGTATTCTACTCGGGACCTCTGTGGTCAGCTGCAAGGGTAGACGAACGTCTAGAAAGTACATCCACTGCATAGCTCTTCCTCCTGACTTTTCATTACGTTGATCACACATTGACGATCAGGTATTGAAAAACTACAAAATATATCTGCACTGCATGTAAAATGATAGCATGTTTAGCCCACCTGTCAAACATAAAGCATATCTAGAAGTTCTTCATGGATAAAAAATGCGTCTTCCCCATACATATTTTTAAAGTTCAATCTGTGGAAAAAGCAATGGAAGACGAACACGGGGAAAGGAAAGAATAGATAAGTAGAAATCGGGGAAGAAAGGGGATTGCGACAGGGAATAATAGATAAGGATGCGGGGGGAGTCTACAAAAAGTAAAATATACACGGAACGAAGAGGGTGAAATGAAGTACCCAGTGGAAGGGATGTTCAAAATATTGTCACTGGATCCATGAGGGTGGGAGAATAATCGATAGGGAACCTTCTGATATTCCCATCCTCTGGATTTGTGTCCCCACGGTAGGTCGATGCACAACTAGAAGTTGCTACACAGATGCTTCCAAGTTTCCAGCTGAATCGATAAATAAACGTGAATTCAGTAATCTAATATGAAGGATACTCTTAGAATACATTCTTTCATGTCTCGTTATTCCTTAAGTCTTGAGAGAATTATTTAATTTTCTTCATTAGTAACTCGCCGAAACTGTGATATACAGGCTCTTTCCTATCTTAGGGTAGCACCACAGTCTACTATATACAGTCGCGAAGCTCAATATGTAGTAAAAATGCAAACATGGGTAGTTGCCCACCACTAGGATCGCTACTATCGCCTCATCATCGCAGATCTCTCTCCTAGTAGACGACAAAATATGTTACACTTTCGTTGTGTTCTTTTGGAAAAATTAACACCTTCCTTCCATTATTGAAATATTAAATGCATAAAGTTAATTTATTTTAATGAAGTATATTAAATTCCACCATAAACTCGAAGAAATAGGTTAATATTATTTTGGTTTGTGCAAAACGAACTGAAATTTACTATAATCGTTTCACTCATTCAAGATTATAGCGATAATTAACTATGAAACCAATAAATATTAATTTTCATTTCCCTTTACAACAATAATAATGGAAATATGAATTAATGGAGTAACTTACGTGTACCGGTACTTGTAGTGTAGGCTTACGTAGTTAACAAAGTGGGATGAGGTTAAGCAATAATAATCACACCAGAATTGGAAATAAAACGTGATCAATAAATTTTATTGTAACAGACTTTTTCTACGTCTCTAGTAAAGTAACAAATAAAAATAACAATAAAATTAACAGCTATAATTAAAAACATATCCTTTGAAAAAAAAAAAGTAGGCCTAAGCAATAATAATCCCACCAGAATTGAAAATAAAACGTGATCAATAAATTTTATTGTAACAGACTTTTCTACGTCTCTAGTAAAGTAACAAATAAAAATAACAATAAAATTAACAGCTATAATTAAAAACATATCCTTTGAAAAAAAAGTAGGCCTAAGCAATAATAATCCCACCAGAATTGAAAATAAAACGTCATCAATAAATTTTATTGTAACAGACTTTTTCTACGTCTCTAGTAAAGTAACAAATAAAAATAACAACAAAATTAACAGCTATAATTAAAAACATATCCTTTGAAAAAAAAGTAGGCCTAAGCAATAATAATCCCACCAGAATTGAAAATAAAACGTCATCAATAAATTTTATTGTAACAGACTTTTTCTACGTCTCTAGTAAAGTAACAAATAAAAATAACAACAAAATTAACAGCTATAATTAAAAACATATCCTTTGAAAAAAAAAAAAAAGTAGGCCTAAGCAATAATAATCACAATAGAATTGAAAATAAAACGTGATCAATAAATTTGATTGCAACAGACTTACTTTTTCTACGTCTCTAGTAAAGTAACAAATAAAAATAACAACAAAATTAACAGCTATAATTAAAAACATATCCTTTGAAAAAAAAAGTAGGCCTAAGCAATAATAATCTCACCAGAATTGAAAATAAAACGTGATCAATAAATTTTATTGTAACAGACTTACTTTTTCTACGTCTCTAGTAAAGTAACAAATAAAAATAACAACAAAATTAACATCTATAATTAAAAACATATCCTTTGAAAAAAAAAATAAGCCTAAGCAATAATAATCACACCAGATTTGGAAATAAAACGTGATCAATAAATTTTATTGCAACAGACTTTTTCTACGTCTGTAGTAAAGCAACAAATAAAAATAACAACAAAATTAACAGCTATAATTAAAAACATATCCTTTAAAAAAAAAAGTAGGCCTAAGCAATAATAATCTCACCAGAATTGAAAATAAAACGTGATCAATAAATTTTATTGTAACAGACTTACTTTTTCTACGTCTCTAGTAAAGTAACAAATAAAAATAACAACAAAATTAACAGCTATAATTAAAAACATATCCTTTGAAAAAAAAGTAAGCCTAAGCAATAATAATCACGCCAGATTTGGAAATAAAACGTGGTCAATAAATTTTATTGCAACAGACTTTTTCTACGTCTGTAGTAAAGCAACAAATAAAAATAACAACAAAATTAACAGCTATAATTAAAAACATATCCTTTGAAAAAAAGTAGGCCTAAGCAATAATAATCTCACCAGAATTGAAAATAAAACGTGATCAATAAATTTTATTGTAACAGACTTACTTTTCTACGTCTCTAGTAAAGTAACAAATAAAAATAACAACAAAATTAACAGCTATAATTAAAAACATATCCTTTGAAAAAAAAAGTAGGCCTAAGCAATAATAATCTCACCAGAATTGAAAATAAAACGTGATCAATAAATTTTATTGTAACAGACTTACTTTTTCTACGTCTCTAGTAAAGTAACAAATAAAAATAACAAAAAATTAACAGCTATAATTAAAAACATATCCTTTGAAAAAAGTAGGCCTAAGCAATAATAATCTCACCAGAATTGAAAATAAAACGTGATCAATAAATTTTATTGTAACAGACTTACTTTTTCTACGTCTCTAGTAAAGTAACAAATAAAAATAACAACAAAATTAACAGCTATAATTAAAAACATATCCTTTGAAAAAAGTAGGCCTAAGCAATAATAATCTCACCAGAATTGAAAATAAAACGTGATCAATAAATTTTATTGTAACAGACTTACTTTTTCTACGTCTCTAGTAAAGTAACAAATAAAAATAACAACAAGATTAACAGCTATAATTAAAAACATATCCTTTGAAAAAAAAGTAGGCCTAAGCAATAATAATCCCACCAGAATTGAAAATAAAACGTGATCAATAAATTTCATTAAAACAAACTTTATGTTTCTACGTCTGTAGTAAAATATTATTATTCCAATTACTGTACTTTAGCCATTAACATTTTCATTACAACCAATAACTAACATTTCACAAGCATCAATGTGAAATAAGCAGCGAGCTAGCACTCGATGGAAATACAACACAGTCCAAAGTCGACCGTGGACAGTCTATTGTTTCTAGTTGCTAACCGCTTGGAGCGCTTTATCACGAGATTTGCAAAAATCACCTCAAGCTTCGCGACTGTATATAGTAGAGTGTGGTAGCACACAAAGGAAGCAGGTTTCCCGCTTTCAGGTTGCCGGCGCCGACATGCGCTTACCAGCGCCAAGAAGTTTTACGTGTTAGCTAATGAGGTCCGAACAGAAAGGAAGCAGGTTCGTACTTGTCAACGCGTGCAACAAGCGCCTACAAGTTTACCGGAATGAATCTTTAATTCCTGCTCGCTGGTTGTTGACGCCTGTATTCTGTATTATCGGTACACAGTAGACAGCATAGACAAATAAATAGAAAGTAAAATGAATAGTGATCCATTAATTGCTGCTGTTTATAACAATCCCGTATTCCGAATCTCACCGGTCCGGTGGGATCAATGACGTCACGTTGCAACGAAAATAAGGAACAAAACTGTTGGAAGAATCGATGCTGTCATGACGACTGTGTAATTGGTTATCTGTGCTACGCCAGCAAAATTTTGCGAAATTTTCGTACTGTCATCTCGTTCAAAGAAAATAGATCATAAACAACTTATTTCTTGAACCGGTAGTAATAACTGGTCCGTTGACATGTTCGCTCATAAGCCATTAACATATTGTTTTTACGTTGTGCTCATTACAAACAATACAGCAGAACTAAAGCAGAACACACCGCCATGACACAACAGTGCACGATGTCATTCGTCTGCTAATTCCCGCCCTATACAAGAACCAATCAGATTCACTGATGGCGGCTGATGGAGACTGCCACCACCTCTGCAAGTTGATGGCACCGGTGCGACACCGGTGGAGCATCAATGACGTCATCGGTGGAATTCGGAACACCGTGATGCCATCGGATTGCTCACCGGTGAGATTCGGAATACGCTCATAGTTAAAGGAATGTAGTAATTGTGTAGTCAACTGTCCGAAGAAAGGTCTCAACCTCACAATTGATACAAAAAGCATCATTTATGAGGAAACTAGGCCAGGAGATAATGGGGTAGTGTGGCCAGTTCCTTTCCCCCCTCCATTGCATACATCGCCGATTAGTGAAGAATAAAGTTGTTGGAAAGGGATAAGTGCAGAAATGAAACAGGACGGTAAGTAAATTATCTCAAGATAAGAATAGAAAATGTTTCACAATAATTGAGGAGTTTCCAGATTAAACATCACGTCACAAAAATTTATTTTTAAAAAGTTTATATGATCCTAATCGGGAAATTAGACTAAGCAGACTATTAGAAACCTTTAAATGGGGAATTTCTTAAAAATATTTTACAAACATTTTTTTCTATAGGTAAGATGGGATTACGTTTTTAAAATGTTTTCTGAAAAATCTTACCGATTAATTTGATAACTTTTATCTTCCAACATTTCGGTTTTTGATTTGATTGCTTACGAAATGTTACATTAGAGCTAATTAATTCTCACTTATATCACTCTTCTTAGAAACAAAGCTGAGGATGATATGGAAGTATAGGCTACTATAAGAGATTAGTTTGCAGTCCATTAGTGTAATACGTTTCTAGTTAGCGATGTATGCAAAGGACGGGAAAACGAACTGCCCACCCTACCCCTTTATCGTCTAGCTTAGTTTCCTCATGAGTGATACCTTATTGGTGTTACTTAATGAGGTTTATATCTGTCTTCGAACACTTAACTAAACAATAAACAATTTTGTCGTCAAACGTGGGAAAATTCCACCTTCTCGATGTGGAGACCCTGGTAACTGCAGCGATCACACAGTAAAAAGATCACATTTTTGAAGCTATGAAGTTCCTTAACATGTAGTGAAGCCCAGGGAATTTGAGCAAAGTGTCTGTAGCTCCTGGTAATCCAGACGAGACACAATTCTCGGCAGCGACTGAATTCGACGACCCTCACCGAACAGAGAGGATATTAGTAACATTAAGCCAATTTTTTCCACAGAATGATGACTAGATTTCGGATTTTTAGGCATTTAAAAACTGACTTTTAGGCACCTAAAATAGGTCCTGAATTTATCAAATTAGGCACTAAAAACATGGATTTAGGCAACTAAAAATACAATTTCAAGTAGCTAAAATTACTATTTTATGCAGCTAAAATGTAATTTCTAGCCACACGAACTACAGTGACTATAAAAATGCAATTAATTAGTGAGTATTGAATATTACGGCATAGAGAGACAAAACAGTAAGAAAAATATTGCGGTTAGAAACTTGATTTCTGTCAAGTCTTAAATTCTGAATACCGGTACATAATTTTTAAATAATTCATCGGCCTCAGTGCTCTAAGGCTGCTAATACATAAGTGCTTATATTACAATTAAATTAATTAATTTACCAATTAATTTACAGTTAAAACATCATTCATAATTGGCATTTCAATACATAACTACGTTTTTCTCTAATTTTCTATCGTTAAACTTGGCCTTTTCTTAGATAGAACCATTTTATAATGGAAGAAATGCTTCTCAATGATACTGAAGCAATGGATACCTATTTAAATCTAGCAATATTTACCATGCTGATTTCTTTAGGGAGAACTACGTACACCCTCCCTATTCTTCACATTTCTACTGTCTGTTCAACAAAACCAGTCCTTCCAGGAATTTCTTCTTTCCTACAACCAAACTGTTACAGGACACACGAAAATTTAAAAATATATAGACCTACGTAACAAAGAGAAATGGACAATTTTACGCTCTAAAACCTTAAAAATAGGCATTTTTAAGAACCATAAAACCGCTTTCAAATATTCATATTGTACATAAAATATGAAGATATGTAACTAGTTTTGATTTATCTCTACAGATAAAAATAGGTATTTAAGCTAAAATCCGAGATCTAACGATAACCCACGGCCTACTGTGTCAGAGTCCCTGATATTAGGCCTACTACAACGTTTTTGGATATTGACGTAATTTAAAATATAATATAGGCCTAAGTCTACATGAGCACATATTTTCTGTCCCCTTTTTTCGAATAATGTCCTCCTTTTTGAAGCGGTGTGTCCTCTTTTCTATCGATGTGAATGTAGTCACCCTAGACAAAGAGGAAGACAGAAAATAGAAAAGGTTGGAGAAAGCTGGGTTTGCAGTGAAAGACCTGCCCTGTGAATGAATTTATCACACAAATAAACCAACAAGAGTACCAACACTACGGAGGAGGAAAATACATTCTCTTCAATACATATTCTCTGCACTATTGGGTCTGGAATAATGAGTATAAAATGCTTAATTTCGAACAGATTCCTAAAGTATTCCTCAGATGGAACATTTCTAAAATAATAGTTCAGAATAATTCGGTATACAAATAAGTTTCGTAATAGACTACAGAGTCAGATAGTCTACATATTTCTTAGTAAGTTATTTTGTCAGTCAGATTTCTTCTACGAATGTAAAGCTGCGTATTGAAACAAAGCATTCTTTCTGTCCCGCTACAAATATCACGCTTACTTTGTTTGGTTTTGTAAATTACATTTATTGGTCTGGCTTTCAAGCTTCGGACCTCATATATCGATTTAAAATAAATTGTTTATTGTTACGCGTGTATACATATATCATGAGTTACGCCCGAATGGCTTCGGTGGCTGGTTGTTTGGTATATTGCTCGGAACGAATTTCATAACGATACATTACTGAATATTTCTCCGATAGAAAACATCCAGCGTAAAACTTCTGAAATATACACATACGAAAATAAATTGACTTTTATACCGTTCTTGTTGATACTTCACCAACCACACATTTTACGAGAAAATGTCTCAAAATGCTCACTACACACTGAAAGAAGAACTATACTTACTTACTTAACTTACTTACTGGCTTTTAAGGAACCCGGAGGTTCATTGCCGCCCTCACATAAGCCCGCCATTGGTCCCTATCCTGAGCAAGATTAATCCAGTCTCTATCATCATATCTCACCTCCCTCAAATCCATTTTAATATTATCTTCCCATCTACGTCTCGGCCTCCCCAAAGGTCTTTTTCCCTCCGGCCTCCCAACTAACACTCTATATTTATTTATTTATTTAAATTCAAATATATAGAATAAAAAAATATAATTACAAAACAAACAAAGAGAAATACAAATAAAATAATACAAGCAATATAAAAAGAAGATACAGTAGTATTAACAAAATTTGAGACCGAATGAGCAGCGCTCGTGCTCGGTCGCAGTTCAGATATAATATTAAAATAAAAAAAAATAATAATATAAATAAATAAGTAAAATAAAATAGGAACCAAAGTATAATTACAGCGGCAATGGAATTATATAATATAATATTAACACTATAGAAGAATAATATCGCACGTGAAAAGTAGGACTAATATATATTTCAAAATTATAGAATACAAATATAATATAGGTTGATTAATTCATACACATAGGCTATAAATTTATTTAATCAAATTGAAGATATTAACACGTTTCTAATTTTCTTGTTATATGTTAGTGGGTTACATGTTAGAAGTTCTGGGTGTAATTTAGTTAAAGCATTGTACAACCGAGGGCCAAAATTAATGCTATGCTTTAGACCAGCAGATGTGAGACATTTAGGTTCTACTAATGTTGAATTAATATTTCGTCTTGTGTCATAATTGTGTGTCTGTAATACAAACTTATTACGATTTTTATGATAAAATTTTAACAGCGTATACTTATAAATTTGTTCAATATTAAATACATTAAATTCAGAATAAATTAATTTAGTTGGATAATCGAAACGTTTAGTTGGATAATCGAAACGTTTCTGCATTTCTGGATTCGCCCATATGTGCTACATGCCCTGCCCATCTCAAACGTCTGGATTTAAGAAAGAAGAACTATTTCTCTTCATAAAATATGTGACTATAAAACGTTGTGTCTACAGAGGGTTCAAATAAATGGAAAATAAGTAAATAAGTACGGTAAATAAAAATAAGTAAAAAATAAAAATAAATATAAATAAATAAAAAATATAAAAAAAAAAATTAATAAATATTAATAAATAATAAATAAATAAAAAATAAATACAAATAAATGAATAGACGTTCACGAGGAAGTTCACTGTATTACTGATGGTGGGAGCAATCGTAGGATCGATATCATAGCTATAAATAGGAATAAACAGCCAGCCGAAATAATTGATCCTACAATCACATTTGATCTCAGATCTCAGCCACTCAACCATCTGAAATGAACAAAGAGAAAAAGAAAATCTACGAGCCCACGATTCAGTACCTATCAGCGTAATACAACATAGAAAAAATCACAGTTACCGGTCTCTTCTTCGGAACGAGAGGCACCATTCCGAAAGCCTTTGTAAAGTGGAGGGAAAAATACAAACTGACGAGAGATCTTCAAAATGCCATCGTCACCACCATAATAAAATTTTCTGTAGCGATATTTCGTCAGCATCTTTATGGTGTACACTCAAGTTAAATTATACTGGGTTCTATTTTTTTTCTTATATCTTAATCTCTTTTGTTTGAAACCTGTTTATATAATTTTTCATTTTAAATTTTATTGTGAGCTATTCTGTGTCGCAGGGCAAACCCAAAATATTGGGTCAGACTAATAAATTAAATAATAAATAAAAATAAATAAATAAAAATAAAAATAAATACAAAAACACGTATATAAATAATTATAAATAAATAAATAAAAATACAAATTAATAAATATAGGTGTCGCAAGCACGGATTACCGACGGAAGGAATGCGAATCAAACAATGCGATAAGGAAGAGCGGGCGACAAGAAAGGTCACGAGATAGCTTGAATGATATTCAAGAGTACAGTCGGAAGAGAAATGGAATCGATAGAATCAGTCTTGCGTTGTGATAGTTACATTACGACTTTAGTTTGTTCCATTGCATGTGAATACGTGTCTTGTATCGCACGGTATTATTTTTCATTCGTAAACATATGTTGCGCGTTTAATTAACTTCGAATTTTTCTCTTGCTACGTTCTTTATTTTCACAGCGATGTCCTCATTTGTTCATCTTCTTGGAAGAGACAGTATTTCCATCGGCTCGCACCTCTCCCCCCTCGGCGTGCCTACATACACACGTCAAAACAGACAGCAACGCCATCATTCATTCATTCATTCATTTATTTTATTCCATAGATCTTACATGAGCAATGAAGCTTTAAGATGTGGAATATGTCAACATTTTACAATATTACAATTACAATTTTTACAAATTTTTATAGTTTTACAATTTAGTAATTTTCTACAATTTTTACAATTTTGTAGAATTTTTTTTACATTTTGGCGAGATGTAGTGAGATGAGATGAGGTCCGAGGATTCGCCAAAATATTACCCGGCATTTGCCTTTTCGGTGGGGGAAACCTCGGAAAAACCCAACCAGGTAATCAAATCAAAGGGGTAATCAAATCAAAGGGGTTGATGCCAAGGACTCGCCATAGACCATCCGGCTTCAGTCCCACGGCTGGGGAAAACCTCCGAAGAAACCAGAGTCTAAAGGGGGATCCAACCAAGCCCGAACGCAGCTCCGGATCAGCAGCCCAGCGAGTCTGCCGACTGAAGCTACATCGATGGCTCTACTAAAAGTATACAATACATAGCCAATCAGATTATTAAATTTACAAACGCAAACGATCATTCATAAGTTGAGGTATATTATAATACAAAACAATTTAATTAAATTTAAGGCATAAACAATTCAACCAGTTGTGATATACAGAAATTGATAATATATATCATGCAAACTACTTCAAATTACAAACACTAACAATTTATCAGTAGAGCTATGCAGATGACGATTGCTTTTCGGTAATCGTTTCTTGCGCGAGCTATAAAATTATATAAATGAAAATTAATAAATAAAAATAAATAAATAAGTAAGTAACTAAGTAAATAAATGAATAAAAATAAATAAACAAAGAAATATTACCTCAAACTTTCCAGCAATATCCTTAATATTTAAGCCGTTTTCTATACGCCTTGAATAATATTTACTTTGCCAAGAATACTCAGACGTGAACGTGTTTGTGACATGATGCTTTACTGGTATGCAGGGACATGGATTCCCGTCACAACAGACAACACTGTACTGTTTTGTTGCTTTCTTTAAATTCAATCGCATTCTAAATAATCTACGGAGTAGTGTAATCTCCAAAGCCGATTTTAGGCCTACAGAAAAACCAACTTCTTCTTCTTCTTCTTCTCCCTTCAAGGTTTAGGTGATATCACCTGTTCCGGTCTCTATCGTCCAGCCACCTCTTGCGAGGTCTACCCAGATCCCTTTTCCCGATCGGGCGATAATTCATTATCTTCTTTGGTAGCCTATTCTCTGCCATTCTGTCAACATGATCTTTCCATTTTGTTTTATTTTCTTCTACCATGTCGTGTACTGAGAAAATATTGAGATCTGATCTTATTGTTTCATTTTTTATTTTATCGGCTTTAGTGCATCTTCTTACGTATCTCATAAATTTCATCTCTGCTGATTGTATACAGTGATTCTTCTTTTTTGTTATTGTCCATGATTCAGAGCCATATATAAGAGTAGGTACAGCCATAACTTTATAAAATTTCATTTGAGTTTCTTTTCTCGCTTTTCTTCCTAAAGTTCTTCCAATTGTTCCACATATCATCTGAAATCTATTAACTTTCTTCTCAATATCTTTCTCATAATTAAAACTAATATCACATCCTAGATAATTGAAGTGGGATACTTGTTCTAAAATGTTTCCATTTACTATTATCTTAGATCTAACAGGATTTTTCCTTTAAAAGCCATTATCTTTGTTTTGTTTGCAGATATAGTTAGATTGTAAAATATTGCGTTTTGGCTTAATCTATACACTGCTCTTTGTAGGTTATCTTCTGTTTCCTGGATAATTATTTGATCATCAGCGTATAGTAAAGTATTTAAAGGTGTGTTAGATTCTATTTTAATCGCAGTCTGTATTTCATCTTTCCACTTCAAAACTAGATCGTCAATATATAAATTAAACAGAGTGGGTGATAAACTGCACCCTTGTCGAACACCTAAATTTGTTAAAATTGCTTCTGACACTTTAAAACCTGAGCTAATAACTATTTTGGTATTTACATATAAACTCTTAACGGCACTAATAAGGTGCTTAGGAAAGCCTCTTATTTCCAGTATTTTCCATAAAAGGGGTCTTTTCACTTTATCGAAAGCTTTTTCATAGTCAATGAATGCTTTGGGTTTCAAACCAAACTCTCGACGTTTTTCAATAATCTGCCTCATTATAAATATATTATCACTAGATGAGCGTCCTTTTCTAAAGCCTGATTGTTCCTCTGATATTACTACATCAGCAATAGCTTGTAATCTTTGATTAAGAATTTTTCCATAGATTTTATATCCTGCATCTAATAAGGTTATTCCTCTATAGTTTCCTGTGTCATTTCTATTACCTTTCTTGAATAGGGAAATAACTTTGGCTGTATTCCATTCCATGGGCACTGAACAATTTTTCCAACACATGTTCAGAAAACTTGATCGCCTTAATGTGGTCTCACAGACTCCAAGTTCCATATCCCAAAATGTCGTGTAGAGCATCCTCTAATTACTGCTTACTTCTGCACTATTTTACTAAATCACGCGGTATAGTTTCTTTTTTGTTATAGTTAATTGCAGTTGTGATAAATATTAAAACGAGCAAGAAGTGACACCTAAGTTAACTTCTTTACATACTGTAAAAGCTCGTACAACAGTATCTATATATATAATTTGAACTGGTAATGAAAATTACAAGAAAACGGCTGAATGGATTTTAATGAATGACCCGTCATTTTGAAGCTTGGCATCCATGGACTTTCAGAAAAATAGTAACTTTCAGTGAAGCGTTAATTTTCCTATATAATTTTCCTATTTTCCAAAACCCATCTTTCGTCAGTTTTGAGAACTAATGGCATTTCCGAATAAAACAAAACACACAGTGCAATAAACAATATTACACGAAGGCCATGACCTGTAGGATTTCTGACATATTTAGAGCAAATCAGAGCAAATTCTGTGACATAATGACAACAATATGTCGATCTTCATTTGTGTAATTTTTATAACGTCTCTATAATTGGTTGTTAAAAACTTTCAAGACTTTACTAAAAATAACTTACAGGTCTGATTCTGTGGTGTGTAATTTTCTGGGTACAGCTGTGTATTGGATATTAAAAACTACGAAACTTGAAATGGTTTGATGACATTATCACCATTAAAAGTGAAATATTATTATAGTTAATGCCATTATGTATTTGTCACTAATATACATATTAATTATATAGCCTATTGATGATATGAAACTCAAACCTTTTGGGGTTATATAGCTAAGTAGACGTAGAGAATACCTTAGATTTTCATTTGTATAACTTACTAAGTGACGGCTGTATAATATATAAAGTACATGTTACTAAAAACTACAAAACTTACGTAAGTTAAAATTATTGTTACTAAAAATGACATATTTTTATAGTTATTAATCAAGTAGTGTGGGTCTTTTTCATATATTTAATGGCGTATGATGTGGATATTTATATTTATTTATATCATTTATTAATATTGATGTTAATTTATATTGACATACATCAAGGAAATTATTTCAGTGTAAAAACTTCACAATGTCCTACTGCATGTAATTGTATGTAAGTATTTATTAACACTACAATTGGGTATACACCCGGTGGCAGTGATATATAATATACAATGGCAATGCGTGATTCTCTCCAGTATTGTCTGGAGAGAGCGCAAAAATTAGTTCCTAAAGAAAGACCAAAAAAAAAAAAAAATCGTTTCCTCAGAGCTTCTGTGGCTTCACACCCGACAAAATGTGGTGTGATGTCTCGCCTTTACCGCAAAGAGGACATATTCTTGCCCCCTCTTCGTTGACGGTTTTAAGTGCCCTCCAGGCTCCTAGACGAAACCAGATTAAACCCAGTCTACCTTCTGTGCTACCTCCATAGAGATATAGTTCGGCCCCCAATTTGTTTTGATCATCGATTGGATCTCCAGAGCAACCTTATCCCTACATTCCCCACAGTCTACTATATACAGTCGCGAAGCTTGAGGTGTTTTTTTGCAAATCTCGTGATAAAGCGCTCCAAGCGGTTAGCAACTAGAAACAATAGACTGTCCATGGTCGACTTTGCACTGTGTCGTATTTCTATCGAGTGCTAGCTCGTTGCGTATTTCACATTGATGCTTGTGAAATGTTCGTTATTGGTTGTAATGAAAATGTTAATGGTTAAAATATAATAATTGGAATAATAATTTGGGACAAAGAGGAGACGTTTGTAGTGCTATAAATTGTAGCAACAGTAAGAGAAAGAGGCCAGAGTTATCCTTTTTCCGATTTCCGAAAGATTCAGAAAGGTTCCTGGGTTTCCACAAGAATGCTGTGCAGAAACAAAACTCTTAATTTTGAAGTTCTTTGTGACTGTTAGAATACATTACATCCTTAAATTTCACAATGAAATGTTTCAATCTAACCGAAAGGACATTAGATACCGGTTAAAGTTCTGTCACTTGGGCTGCTAAATTTCAAGAGAAATAAAGGTTATATTTTTTTTTCAGAGGATATATTTTTAATTGTAGCTATTAATTTTGTTATTATTTTTATGTGTTATTTTACTAAAGACGTAGAAAAATTAAGTTTGTTTTAATGAAATTTATTGATCACGTTTTATTTTCAATTCTGGTAGGTTTATTATTGCTTAGGCCTAGATTTTTCTTTTCAAAGGACATGTTTTTAATCATAGCTGTTAATTTTGTTTCTTTTTCAAAGGACATGTTTTTAATCACAGCTGTTAATTTTGTTGTTATTTTTATTTGTTGCTTTACTAGAGACGTAGAAAAAGCCTGTTACAATAAAAATTTATTGATCACGTTTTATTTCCAATTCTGGTGTGATTATTATTCTTAACCTCATCCCACTTTGTTAACTACGTAAGCCTACACTACAAGTACCGGTACACGTAAGTTACTCCATTAATACATATTTCCATTATTATTGTTTAAAGGGAAATGCAAATTAATATTTATTGTTTCATAGTTAATTATCGCTATAATCTTGAATGAGTGAAGCTATTATAGTAAATTTCAGTTCGTTTTGCACAAACAAAAATTATATTAACTTATTTCTTGCAGGTATCTTCGAGTTTATGGTGGAATTTAATATACTTCATTAAAATAATAAATTAACTTTATGCATTTAATATTTCAATAATGGAAGGAAGGTGTTAATTTTTCCAAAAGAACATGACAACGAAAGTGTAACATATTTTGTCGTCTGCTAGAGAGAGATCTGCGATGATGAGGCGATAGTAGCGATCCTAGTGGTGGGCAACTACCCATGTTTGCATTTTTACTACATATTGAGCTTCGCGACTGTATATAGTAGACTGTGCATTCCCCTTCTGTTATTTGCCTGTCTATATCCTTCAGGCGTTTCTTGACTTTCCGCCAGACATTTCGCTTGTTCCTGCAATCTTCCCCGATTATAAATCCCATGCCTATTTCCTCCAACCCTCTGCGTAATCTACCTGCCCAGGTTACTTGGTCTCTCCTCTCGAGTTGCTCCCTATAACAGACCGCTCTAATAAGAGACTGATCTCCATGCACAATCCTCAAGTAGTACTTTAAAACTTTTATCTTGCATTCTATTGAGTCTCTATGGCCAGAGAGAGTATGTTTCATTATTATGGAAGCAAATAACTTTTAAAATGACTGGTAGGCCTATTCTTCATTGAAAATAAATCTGAAAAACTTTTATTTGAACTTCTAATCAACTTAGTTTGCAGCATTTGCTGCACAAGCCACTAGTATGTTATATAAGCAGAGATTCTTTAGATATATAAACATGTTCGTGAATTTCAGTCTGAACATATTTTGTTTTTTAATTTTCCAAAAGCATTTTATCCTGATCTCATTTCCTAATTAATGAGGAATGAAGCTGCAGTAATGTGTGTGCATGCCAGCTAACTTGAGAACTATTCACCGATTATATACGCCATGTAACTGGAGTGTACTTAATGTTATAATGTTTAATTTGCAGCCCTCAATAGCACCAACGTAATATAACGCAAGGGGGTTCTGGAAATAGAGCAACACAAGTAGTCATTGAGCGGAGAGCAGCAATGCTGAACATATTCCAACTAAACCAGGACTGGAGTGCAGGTCTATCAATGGACACATGTCAGCACCAAGTTTGTACCGTATATCAATGTACTCAAAATTCATTTTATTCTAATTTAAATAGCATTTTAATTAACGCTAATTGAATCGTTAATTATGTCATGACGTGTACATGACGTGAAGAACACGTTCCTCATGACGAATCAAATCATCCTATCATGTATTGAACTCTCATAATGCCGGTGGAGATCTAAAGAAACAAATTATATCATCTGTTGCATCGGCAGTTACTATAAAACAAACGTCTGCATGGGGCAAAATTTGAAGCCCGGCCCAACCTGTTCACCTCTCAACTCGAACTCCAAACTAGCCAGAGATTGTTTAAGTACTACCCGAGCCCACGATTGTTTTCAAAAGTATTACACGAATCTAAGATTGTTCTCAGAAGTATTACACGAGTCTGAGATTGTTCTCAGAAGCATTACACGAGTCTGTGATTGTTTTCAGAAGTATTACACGAGTCTGAGATTGTTTTCAGAACTATTATACGAGTCTGAGATTGTTTTCAGAAGTATTACACGAGTCTGATATTGTTCTCAGAAGTATTACACGAGTCTGAAATTGTTCTCAGAAGTATTACAAGAGTCTGATATTGTTTTCAGAAATATTACACGAGTCTGAGATTGTTTTCAGAAGTATTACAGCAGTCTGAGATTGTTTGCAGAAGTATTACACAAGTCTGATATTGTTTTCAGAAGTATTACACGAGTCTGATATTGTTTTCAGAAGTATTACATGAGTCTGATATTGTTTTCAGAAGTATTACACGAGTCTGATATTGTTTTCAGAAGTCCTACACGAGTCCGAGATTGTTTTCAGAAGTATTACACGAGTCTGAGATTGTTCTCAGAAGTATTACACGAGTCTGATATTGTTTTCAGAAGTATTACACGAGTCTGATATTGTTTTCAGAAGTCCTACACGAGTCCGAGATTGTTTTCAGAAGTATTACACGAATCTGAGATTGTTCTCAGAAGTCCTACACGAGTCTGAGATTGTTTTCATAAGTACTACACGAGTCTGATATTGTTTTCAGAAGTATTACACAAGTCTGATATTGTTTTCAGAAATATTACACGAGACTGATATTGTTTATAGAAGTCCTACACGAGTCCGAGATTGTTTTCAGAAATATTACACGAGTCTGAGATTATTCTCAGAAGTATTACACGAGTCTGATATTGTTTTCAGAAGTATTACACGAGTATGATATTGTTTTCAGAAGTCCTACACGAGTCCGAGATTCTTTTCAGAAGTATTATACGAGTCTGAGATTGTTTTCAGAAGTCCTACACGAGTCTGAGATTCTTTTCAGAAGTATTAACGGACGTCAAGATTGCTTTCGAAAGTATTACCTGACGTCCAGATTATTTTCAGAAGTATTATACGAGTGTGAGATCGTTTTCAAAAGTATTACACTAGTCTTGAGATTTTCAAAAGTACTGCATGAGTCTGATGTGGTTTTCAAAAGTATTGCATGAGTCTGAGGTTGTTTTCAAAGTATTGCACGAGTCTGTGATTGTTTTCAGCGAAGTATTATACGAGTCTGAAATTGTTTTAAAAAGTATTACCCAACGTCAATATTGTTTTTGAAAGTATTACCCGAGTCTCAGATTGTTTTCAAAAGTATTACCGAACGACGAAATTATTTTCAAAATACTGCCCGACGTCAAGATTTTTTTTCATAAATATTACACGAGTCAGAGATTGTTTTCAAAAGGATTACACCAGTCTTGAGATTTTCAAACGTATGCATGAGTCTGGGTTGTTTTCAAAAGTATTGTACGAGTCTGACATTATTTTCAGAAGTATTAGGCCTACACAAGTCTTGAGATTTTCAAAAGTATTCCAAGAGTCTGATATTATTTTCAAAAGTATTGCCCAAGTCCGAGATTGTATTAGCCGTACCCAAGATTTTCAAATGGGTTTTCCAAATCCGAGATTGTTTTCAAAAGTATTTCTCGAGTCCGAGACTTTTGCAAAGGTAATTAATACCCGAACCAAGACTGTTTTCAAAAGTAATCCTTACCCGAATCGAGATTGATATTTTGCTGCTGAACTGAATTTAGCATGCTTTTAATCAGAAAAATTGTTTTGAAATAATGTGGCTGACCCAATACTTCTGAAACTCGCTGTATATACAGATCGGTATCCTCTTACCAGAGCTGCACAAAGCAAGAAAATATAGGATGTCGCACAGACTTCGTCTATTATTCATAATGTCACATCTGTGGTTCAAGCGGTAGAACACTGATCTTTTATTCTGATGGCCCGGGTTCGATTCTCGGCCAGCTCGTGATTTAATCTGTGGAGGAAAAACATGTTAAAGAGGATTTTTCTCGAGTGCCCCCATTTCCCTCTGTTATGCCACTAATACACTCCATTTTTTATTTTTATATATATATATATATATATATATATATATATATATATATATATATATCTATCATCTGCAGTAGTTAAACAGTGCCTGATGTGAAGTCTTGAGGGTATACGGGTTTCCTATGCTGATACAGGTAGGCCTTGAGAAGTCCGAGGATGGGATGTTGCTCTATCAGGACTGAGGTATGATGACCAACTTGTCAGCATCGCCAGACCATCTATCGAACGTGGGCAATCGTTTTGCATATAGCCCATAGGGCGCACAATAGGCCAAAGTCAGCTCCGGTCCTCAAAAATTCAGGCCAAGCTGAATTGTTCATCAATTTCTCGTCGGCACTTAAAATGACAATCATAAAATATTGCACATTAATTGCTTTTTGTGCTTCTTCCACCGTAACTCCATATTTCGGGCAATTCCATATTAATTGCATACAGTATGGGGCTCTCCATGAGGTTAGCATGACGCTAGATCACATCACAGCCCGAAAACATTCATAACCTAAGTGAGGTTCGAACCACAGGCCATAGTTTCATGCAAACCAAAGTTGCGCGCTTTAACCGTTATCAATACCGCAACATGCAAACACAATTCAAGTTTGCAACGTTTAGGAACTTCAATATTTTTGTTAGAAACAAACTTTTCTCCCCCTTCCCCCACTCTCAATGTTTTGGGATCAAGTAGGAGATAAGGTCTGAAGCTCCTGATGCATGTCTAGGGGCCTGCCCAACACGACCTCACGCTTGTTGATGGGGCGGTGATTGATGACGAAATGAAATGCGGTTGAAAGAATGGCAGCAGCTATTTTGAGGACACCTGCTTCAGCACCATCTTTGTTCGCCGCAAATTCCTATAGCACTCTACCGGACTTCAGCTAGGACCTTCGGCTTAGAAATTTGACTTTTCAGTCACTTATTTCTTTATTACACGGAAAACAGTACAATGCGATACAAGTATAGTAATTAAAATAGTATATTTGCGATACGAGTACGGTAAGTGCATTATAAGTTACTAATTTAACGCGTGTGTATTGCATAGGCTATTATTTCTGGACGATCGCCATTTAAGTAATTTTTTTAATAAGTAAATTCTAGTTGAAGCAAGTAAAGCGATAGGGTTGGAAGTAAATCCCGAAAAGACTAAGTATATGATTATGTCTCGTGACCAGAATATTGTACGAAATGGAAATATAAAAATTGGAGATTTATCTTTCGAAGAGGTGGAAAAATTTAAATATCTTGGAGCAACAGTAACAAATATAAATGATACTCGGGAGGAAATTAAACGCAGAATAAATATGGGAAATGCGTGTTATTATTCGATTGAAAAGTTTTTGTCATCTAGTCTCCTGTCAAAAAATCTGAAAGTTAGAATTTATAATACAGTTATATTACCGGTTGTTCTTTATGGTTGTGAAACTTGGACTCTAACTTTGAGAGAGGAACATAGGTTAAGGGTGTTTGAGAATAAGGTGCTTAGGAAAATATTTGGGGCTAAGAGGGATGAAGTTACAGGAGAATGGAGAAAGTTACACAACACAGAACTGCACGCATTGTATTCTTCACCTGACATAATTAGGAACATAAAATCCAGACGTTTGAGATGGGCAGGACATGTAGCACGTATGGGCGAATCCAGAAATGCATATAGAGTGTTATTTGGGAGGCCGGAGGAAAAAGACCTTTGGGGAGGCCGAGACGTAGGTGGGAAGATAATATTAAAATGGATTTGAGGGAGGGTGGATATGATGATAGAGACTGGATTAATCTTGCTCAGGATAGGGACCAATGGCGGCCTTATGTGAGGGCGGCAATGAACCTCCGGGTTCCTTAAAAGCCAGTAAGTAAGTAAGTAAGTAAACATTTCTCCTATAAAAAGTTTGAACGTCGTTGCCAAGGCAGTATGTAGGTTATTTTGTTTCAGTGTAAACAGTCGTTGTTTCTAATGAAATGTATATTAATGTTTTCAATATACGAGTTTAATTACAAGTTTTGTAATCATTTAATGATCATAGCAGAAACATTAGTTGAGGATTTAGTGGATAAAGAGATTGAAGAAGCGTGGAGGATCGTTAGCATTTAGGCCTAATATTTGTACGAACTGTAATATCAAATTTAATTAGTTTTCTAAATAAAGTCTCCATTTATTTCTATAGTGTGGTAAGTAATAACAGCACTGTGGTTTCTTTTGTTTGTATAACAACCAGAGAACGTGCAGTATTGCCAACTTATGAAGCATGTTACCAACAATGATAAGTAGGGAAAAAAGGCATGGTTGAACAAAAATTGTAATTTATGTATCAACGGTTAAATGAAGATGTTTATAGCGAGGGCTAGAGGGTTGCTGCTGAAGGCCTCTACCCCGAGGTCTAAACATGAAATTTTACCAAAGGTTCATACATTATTCTGTGCCACACTAGTCCGTAATTGAATAAATTAAAACTTTTTGTTAAGAGTTTTAAGTTATAGATTCGCCTTGTGTTTGTATATTGTCTAGTTTAGCGTATTTTGTTTTGGTATCTAGAAAAAAAAAGAATACGTAGAATAAAAATTATTCGTTGAAGGAGGCCATGTATGATGCTATTATTTCTTTGTTGTTAAGTTACCAGTCTCTGAATTTAATAAATAATATGTTTTTTGTTGGGATCTCAATTCAATTTATTTGGCCATTAGACATACAGTTTTAGGCTCCGTCAGAATACATTGAAAAACATATAAATACATTTTTAAAAAACACTAACAAAAGAAACAGTAAAATTTAAATAACACAATGAAAACATGAAATAATTTGAAACTTTTAAATTAAAGAAAACTAACTAAATTGCAATTAAACTTATTTATTAAAATACAATTTCATACAAATTTGTGTTGAAAAACTCAGCAACAGAATAAAAAGGATTATTTAATAACCAATTGTAAAATCTAGTTTTGAAGCTATTGATTGGTAATTTATATATTGACTGGGGAGCTTATTATATAATTTCATCCCCATAATTAAAAAAGTTTGTGTTGCTCTTGTGTAATGTACGAGGCGCATCCAGAAAGTAAGTTTCCCGATTTTCCCCCCTTGAAAGTAAACGTAATTAGCCGTGTCAATTGCGCATATGTAACAGATCTATGACGTATCAATCATATGCCAGCCGGACAGGTCCCACCTGGTGCCAGTAGCGTGGCAGCAGTGGTCCGAAATGGAAGCTCTCATTCCTTCTCCCGCCGCCTGCGAGGTTCAGTCGGTGATAAAGTTCTTTAATGCACAAAACACTGCGCCTGACATCCGAACACAAAATGCAACATTTAGGAGCAGCACTGACATTTCTGCAACGGTATCACGATGACGGCAACGAGTTCCTCGACAGGATCGTCACGAGCGATGAGACTTGGATTTCGCACTTCACCCCGGAAACCAAGCAGCAGTCAATGCATTGGCGGCATAGTGGATCTCCGGGCAGCACGATATTCAAACAGACGCTGTCGGTACGGAAAGTGATGTGCACGGTGTTCTGGGACAGGAAGGGCATTCTGCTCATTGACTTCCTTCCAAGAGGTGAAACAGTGAACGCTGACCGTTACTGTGAAACACTACGAAAATTGCGACGTGCCATTCAAAACAAGAGGCGTGGAATGCTTACTGCAGGTGTTGTGCTCCTCCATGACAATGCTCGTCCACATACGGCTCGGCGCACAGCAGCTGTTTTGACGGAATTTGGCTGGGAGTTTTTGATCACCCACCCTACAGTCCTGATCTTGCTCTCAGCGATTTTCACGTTTTCTTGCACTTCAAGAAATTCCTGTCCTCCGGTGAGCGTTTTGGCAACGACGAAGAGCTGAAGACGTCTGTCACACGCTGGTTCCATTCACAGGCGGCAGAGTTCTACGACAGAGGGATACAAAAGTTGATCCCACGATACGACAAGTGTCTCAATTCTGATGGTGGCTATGTTGAAAAATAGCTGAAACATTGCTGTACCTGTTGCCAATAAATGTTTTCCTGAAAGTGTGTGTTCTTTTTTTTTTTTTTAATAGGGAAACTTCCTTTCTGGATGCGCCTCGTACAATATGCAATATTAATTTGTTCACTATTTCTAATTTCATGATCATGTCGGGATCTGTTGACACCGAAATTCCTTCCGGAATTATTATTAAAGCCAAACAAGCTGAAGATAAATTTTTGCCAATTAATTAAATATAAGAATAAGTAAAAAAAAGGACATATTTTTTTTGGTGCTATGCAAAGATATAATGGGCTGTATTACATATATCGTATCAATGGAGGAATTGAGCAATTATGGACTAGTTCCCCACAAATTAATTAAAAGCTGAATTTTATTATAACATAGCAACCTGGTAACGTCTGGTAGCATTGCAAACAAAGAAAGCAAGAAAGATCTATAGAAAATACATCCGCTTGTAAGGATAAACGGTGAAAAGCGAAGAACGAATTAATATCTTCCTGGCGCTCCGCGTGGAGATAGCAGGGACTAGAGTTTCTTGTTGCCTGGGTTACCCGTGTTTCACGAGACGTTTTCTCGTTTCTCGCGCAACATGATCTCTGCAAAGAAATTCTTATATTTCCATTCTCTCGTTACCAAGGCTGCGCTGTCGTCGAAGTCATTTGTTTCTCGGGCGCGCGCTCCCTTGTATCTGGACCCCAGGCATTTTGGGTTACGGGGAGAGGCCCCATTCATTCTTTAATCACCCCATGTCGTAAAAGAGGGAGGCGAGGCGAGGCGAGGCGCTCCGTGGAATGACATTAATGAATGCTCGTAAGTAACAACCGTGGCTAATGCTATGCAGGCAAGTATCTGGCTAACTCGTCCAGCTTGACTGTGATCCGGCATAGAAACGACGCTAAAGTGCCGCCAGCGAGCCATATCAGGGGATTTCGTTGGGCGGAGGGGTCGCATATCTTGTGTGGCGTAAGTATTAACACGCGCCCCAACCCCTCAGACACATTTTTCTCTTGTCCCTCCCTAGGTGCCAGGAGATCCGACATTATACACCAAACACGCGGCGGGGCATGGCGTTATTCCAACTACAGAAACTTTTACTTTGTACTTCAGTTCTTTCATACTCATTTAAAAATTTCCTCTTCGACTGAACGTCATCGTTGTCAACACTGTTGCCAATTTGGAGGAAAAGTCACTAAATCCAAGGCATTTGACAAACATAATAGCGACTAAAATTTATTTATGTTTGTGATTAGCTACTTTCTTGGGGTCTGGCCGCATATTTTAGGGAAAAATCTGGGGATAAGTCTGATTAGTGTAGTATGTAGCTAATCGGCGATATGTGCAATGGAGGAAATAGTACATTATAAACGAGCCTATAATGGTAGTAATTAAGACGCAAGTATGATAATTTTCATACGAGCGTCTTAATTACCATTATAGGCAAGTTTCATACGACTTTTTATGCTCGACCATATTTCTAACTTGAAAGTATTGAAAATTAGGTCTTTTTATGGTTATGTGCGAACTGACCTGAATTGTGAGATGTGCGCAGACGCGAAAGTATTGATTTTTTCCGAGGCCGAATGTCACTGACCTTGGCACAGAATAAGAATGAACATTAGTCTGATATAACCTTGAAATTGATTTAGAATTGAAAAACGAGATGACAAATTGAATTTATTTGAATATTATTTACAATTAACGCTAATTATTATAGTAACAGAACATAACCTTTGCGACAGTATTGGATTTCCAGCCTCCGTGACTTTTCGCTAATTGTCTCTCGATTGCATATCCGAGAATAATCGATATAACGGTACAAAGCTGACTTGTGATTGGCTGAAGACCTGTACTTTAATGAGTATCTGTATTTTAATTACATGCATTAAAGGACTGCTACCAGGTGTATAATTACTACATTTCGACATGGTCGAGCATAAAGATACTTAAGGATATGTTACTGGAACTAAATGACAACTGTGAGCAGTATGGGATGAAGATAAATGCAAATAAGATGAAGACCATGGTCATAGGAAGAAAAATACAGGAGATAAACTTGCGAATTCTAAATGAGACAATAGAGCAAGTGGACAGCTTTAAATTTGGAGTGTACTATAAGCAGTAACATGAGCTGCTGCCTAGAAGTCAAAAGGAAGATAGCAATGGCAAAGGAAGCTTTTAATAGAAAAAGGAGCATTTTCTGCGGATCTCTGGAAAAATAACTAAGGAAAAGACTAGTGAAGTGCTTTGTATTGAGTGTAGCATTGTATGTGACAGAAATATAGACATTACGACGAAGTGAAGAGAAGAGAATAGAAACATTTGACATATGAATATGGAAAAGAATGGAATTTGTGAAGTGGACAGACAGAATAAGAAATGTTAGAATGTTAGAAAGAGCGGGTGAAGAAAGAATTATGCTGAAACTGATCAGGAAGAGAAAGAGGAATTGGTTGGGTCACTGGTTGAGAAGAAACTGTCTACTGAAGGATACACTGGAAGGAATGGTGAACGGAGAAGAGTTCGAGGCAGAAGAAGATATCAGATGACAAACGACATTAAGATCGTATGAATCGTAGGCAAAGAGTAAGGCAGAAAATAGGAAAGATTGAGAAGGCTGGTTTGCAGTGGAAGTCTGCCCTTGGGCAGAACACTGGATGAATAAATGAAAGAATGAATGAATGAATCAATCAATCATAATAATAATAATTAGGGCTAGGATTTTGATGAAATTGCTTTTTTCTTCTAGTACTGTAAGCCAGAAACATAGCCGCTTTAGTATTTATATGTTATGTGATAAACCGAGTGTTCTAAGACAAATTTATTAGGGCATTTTTTTGCATTTTTTGCCTGTTTCAACTCATAAGAGCATCTTTTATGTTATTCGACATTTTTGAGGCATTTTCATTTCATTTTGGCCACAAATCCCCATTATTAATATAACATAATTTTCATTTCCTTTGATATTTTGTCTACATATTCTGTTCATTAATGCCCTTTATTTTTACTTGGTTATTTAACGACGCTATAACCAACCACGAGGTTATTTAGCGTCGATGGAGTTGGTGATAGTGATATATTTGGCGAGATGAAACCGAGGATTCGCCATAGATTACCTGGAATTTGCCTTACGGTTGGGAAAAAGCTCGGAAAAAACCCAACCAGATAATCAGCCCAAGCGGGAATCGAACCCGCGCCCGAGCGCAACTCCGGATCGGCAGGCAAGCGCCTTAACCGACCGAACTACGCCGGTGGCTAATACCCATTATTTTGTATAATATTTTAATCGTTTTTCTACACAAATATTGCCCTTTAACGTAGTACACCCCACGTAATGGATCAGTCCAACCACCCTTCAATATAGACTCCTCTATACTTGTTAATTCCGTATAAGAGTGGCCTTGTGGTGGGCTACATGGAAACTACATCAGGCAAAATAATTACATTACGTAAAATTAAATAAACATAAATGTTGGTAGGTACTAGAATTTAATTTAATTACTAGTCCAAATATTAAGTAGCACAAAACTCCTTTTCCTACTAAGTCAATTTTAGAATGTAAGATCAATTTTTAGGGCATTTTTAAGGGCATTTTTGAAAGATTTTTAGTCATAAATGCATTGTTTTTAGGACATTTTTTTATGATTTATAGGTCATCAAAATCCTAGCAATAATAATAATAATAATAATAATAATAATAATAATAATAATAATAATAATAATGAGTTAATTTAAATATTTAGCCTGTAATACACATAACCATTAAAAATTGAGAAAATTGAAAGATCTATTACTGTTAGCGAGAATTCTTTGAAAAATACTTCCTTAACTTAAAGGCAAAATGAATGATAAGAGGGGCAAAACAAAATGAATGTTTTGTATGAAGTATAACATTCTTTTGCACACAGATGTCGAGTAACGTTAGCATGCCTGACCGTGAAACAGGCGGACCCAGGTTCAAAATCTCGGGACAAGTTACCTGGTTGAAGTTTTTCCTAGCTTTTCCTCAACCGATTAAGGGAATTGGACGTTATCACATGCAAAGTAATGGTAAAAATAGCCTATCTTTAAGCAGTCATAAATGTAAAACTATTTATCACAGCTATTTCATTTTTAGTGATATATGTATACATATTAAACTTTAAAATGAAAAAAGAATGGTTAATCTAGTTTAAATCTTACCCTTAAATTAATTTTTGAATTTAAACATATGTTTATATAAATTCACTACATACTGTGATTAGGTACACTCTATTCACTTATCATAGCACACATTGAATTAAAATTTTGACCACTTACTGCTAATAGATACTAAAACATACCCTACTAAAATTATTAAAATATATGTAATATTATGGGCATAGGGCTCATACTAATCTTCAATTTTTTTAATTTATTGACGGTGATGATTGCTATAAGAGCCCTATGCCCATAATATTACAGATATATGAATAATTTTAGTAGGGCATGTTTTAGTATCTATTAGCAGTAAGTGGTCAAATTTTCAATTCAGTGTGTGCTATAATAAGTGAATAGAGTGTACCTAATCACAGACATGTAGTGAATTTATAAAAAAATTGTGCTTAATTAAAAAAAATTAATTTAAGGATACAGATTTACTCTAGAGTCACCATTCTTTTTCATTTTAAAGCTTAATATGTATACACACATAGCTAACAAAAATGAAAGACCACTGATAAATAGTAGACTATTATATTCATGACTGCTAGAAGATAGGCTATTTTTACCATTATTTTGCATGCGATAATAACCAACTCCCCTTAAGAACAAATGCTGTGTAACTTTCGGTGCTGGACCCTGGACTCATTTCGCTGGCATTATCACCTTCAGACGGTCGATAATCATAGCAGTTGATAAAGCGTCGCAAAATAAACGATTAAAAATAATACCTTATTATTGTTCTGTGTAAAATTGCAGGGGAATACAGCAGGCTACCGCTGTCCTGACTGGACACACACTTGAGTGTGAGTGTGTTCGTTCATTTCGATGAACACTTGGCTGTTGGACTTCAAACATTCGCGTGGCACGGAAGTGTTGGACCGGAAAACCACTTCAGTGATGACAGGAATTAACTCGCAGCTGTGGCTACCCTTTCGCCTTCCTCTGAGCCTCCTTTTCGCCGCACATGGTTATCTGTATCGTCCTCAGAAACCAACCAGCCATTCCTCAAATCTGTCAGCATCTCACCAAAAGCACACGGGTTCGCAACTCAAGAGATTACGCAAAGATAAATGGTAGGCAGGGACGGTCTGAGCAGATTTTTTTTCAAAGTGTTTGACTATTCATAACGAAGCTAACGCATTGAAATCACCACAACTTTTTAAGAAGCTGATGTTAACCAGTAGCGGCCCGCGGTTACAAAGGTTGGCAGTTCTGCATGAAAAATAGTGTATTTAGCAAACGCATGCTGTTTATTGCATCTAAATCGGATAGCGCGTGTAATTACAGCCCCTTCTCGAAGTTGACTGTGCACCCGATATTGTACGCTACACCTCTCCCACCTGGTACAACTAGTCACGTAGTGGAGATGTGCCCCACAAGCTTTTCTAGTTTTTTAAGTCAAATTAACTAAATCCTTCACTCCAGTGTTTGTCCATGTATTTTCTCCTCTAAACAGAATAGACGGGTGGGGAGAAAGCGTTTTCATGAACGCGGCAAAAAACCAATCGTTTCCATTACACATTTCGGTATTAAAATGACTAGTAGGCTACATGATTTCCTCGACTTTTTCCAGAAATTTCAATATTTAAATTGTGGACGTCCTAATTTCTTAAGTTAACATGCAATTTCTCTTGTAACTTCGAAAAAGGTTGGTCGATTAGGTTTTCATTTCATTCATCTATATTAATAATAAATCCGTAGCCGAAATTTTTCTGGTAATTTTCGATTTTCCAAAATAACTGGTCCTAACATATATAATTAACCACCCTGAAACCGAAAATCACATTTTTGAAATTTTTGTTTGTATGTCTATCTGTATGTTTGTTACCTTTTCACGCGATAATGGCTGAACCGATTTATATGGAAATTGGAATATGAATTAAGTTCGTTGTAACTTAGATTTTAGGCTATATGGCATTCAAAATACTTTATTTAAAAGGGGGTTATAAGGGGGTTTGAATTAAATAAATCGAAATATCTCCTTATTATTAATTTCCATGAAAAATGTTACATAACAAAAGTTTCTTTAAACATGATTTCCGATAAGTTTTATTCTTTACAAAATTTTGATAGGACTGATATTTAATGAGATAAATGAGTTTTAAAATTAAAATAACGCCATCTAAGACGGTGCAATGAATTAAGAACAAATGACTACGTCTATAAGCGGCCTTGGACAACAACAATCGAAACAGGGGCCTTGGACTTCAACAATCGAAAGCTATTAAACACAGCCTACAGAGAATGTTTCTGTGTTTTCATGAAGTAATATCAGAAGCTAAATTAACCGATTTGTGTAATTAATTATTATTTCACCATTGGAAAGTGTAGTTTCTCTAGATGGACATAATGCTATAATATTATTACAGTAACATCTGAGTAAATCGAGGACGGGTAAGATTAAAATAGCTTCTTATGCACAGAATATTTGATAGGCTATTTTGTACATTCGTTTTCTGTATTTCTTAAAATAATATTTATGTAATGCCATTTTAATCTCAGATAATTAACGAACAACGAGAGTGTATTGATTTAATATGCAGTAATAGTACGTTAGTTTAGCAATCCATTATTTTATAATTCAAATTTTAACTATGCTCAATTGAATGGTGTTAAAATACATAAAATATATATGCAATAAGTGCAATGCAAAAAAATTGGGTAATGTGCGAAGCAGATTATCTTGCGCTGTTGTAAAAGTTGTTCCCTGGATCAAACGTCCTATTTTAATTATGTAATTACTTTATATTTATTTCTAACAGGTGCAGCGGAGCGCACGGGTACGGCTAGTTTTTAATATAAAATATTTCCTTAGACACACTGACTAATCACATCACACCCCACAGTACTATAGCACACTGGAACTGTAATGATATACAGTAGTCCAGAAGCCTGTGTGTTCTAACGCAGGTCATAAAGAGATGAGGGTGTTGGCGGTTCTTTTGTATATTCGGAGAGAGCTGCTTCGGTTGCAGCTCTAATGCAGTCTTATGGGGCGGTGAAGAAAACCAGTTTTCTGCTGCCGACTGCCCTACGTTGAGCTCCAGGAACTGCCCATCACAGATCCGAAAAGTACACACTTAAGCTAAAATTCTCGAGCAGTTCAAGGCTCCTACAGACAGTAAAATCTCGAATCGAAGGAGAATCAATTGAAAAAGTAAATGAAACAATGAACTAGATTACATAAAAGCGCGTTTTATATTTTTAATTTTTTCAGGTCCATATAAACAACGGTTCTGCAGCTCTGCAGTTCTTATTGTAGAGCCGCCCCTGATGTTAACACAAAATTTATATTCGCAGTACAACAGAGTTAAGGCAGTTCATTCAAGTGTGTCCAGCATGTTGTTCTTCCGCAAGAAAAGATCTTCCTTTCCTATTATGAACATAATAATTTCGAGTATTTTTATTGAATATTTGAAAGCACCTTGGGTGACTCAAAAGCATTTCTGCATAGGTAAACATTATATTCGATATTAAATATAAGTTGTTAACGTCGTGACTATTGTATTCCACAGATATTGAGAAAAATGGGAGTATAAGGGTACAGTACACCAGTTATTCATAGATTTCAAAAAGACATATGGCTCGGTTAAGAGAGAAGTTTTATATGATATTCTTATTGAATTTGGTATTCCCAAGAAACTAGTTCGATTAATTAAAATGTGTCTTAGTGAAACTTACAGCAGAGTCCGTATAGGCCAGTTTCTATCTGATACTTTTCCAATTCACTGTGGGCTAAAGCAAGGAGATGCACTATTACCTTTACTTTTTAACTTCGCTCTAGAATATGCCATTAGGAAAGTCCAGGATAACAGAGAGGGTTTGGAATTGAACGGGTTACATCAGCTTCTTGTCTATGCGGATGACGTGAATATGTTAGGAGAAAACCACAATCCGCCGTTAGGGAAAACGCGGAAATTCTACTTGAAGCAAGTAAAGCGATAGGGTTGGAAGTAAATCCCGAAAAGACTAAGTATATGATTATGTCTCGAGACCAGAATATTGTACGAAATGGAAATATAAAAATTGGAGATTTATCCTTCGAAGAGTCCACACCTGTGGAGTAACGGTCAGCGCGCCTGGCTGCGAAACCAGGTGGCCCGGGTTCGAATCCCGGTCGGGGCAAGTTACCTGCTTGAGGTTTTTTCCGGGGTTTTCCCTCAACCCAATACGAGCAAATGCTGGGTAACTTTCTGTGCTGGACCCTGGACTCATTTCACCGGCATTATCACCTTCATATCATTCAGACGCTAAATAACCTAGATATTGATACAGTGTCGTAAAATAACCCGATAAAAAAAATAAATCCTTCGAAGAGGTGGAAAAATTCAAATATCTTGGAGCAACAGTAACAAATATAAATGACACTCGGGAGGAAATTAAACGCAGAATAAATATGGGAAATGCCTGTTATTATTCGGTTGAGAAGATTTTGTCATCCAGTCTGCTGTCAAAAAATTTGAAAGTTAGAATTTATAAAACAAATATATATATATATATACTACCGGTTGTTCTGTATGGTTGTGAAACTTGGACTCTCACTTTGAGAGAGGAACAGAGATTAAGGATGTTTGAGAATAAGGTTCTTAGGAAAATATTTAGGGCTAAGAGGGATGAAGTTACAGGAGAATGGAGAAAGTTACACAACACAGAACTGCACGCATTGTATTCTTCACCTTACATAATTACGAACATTAAATCCAGACGTTTGAGATGGACAGGACATGTAGCACGTATGGGCGAATTCAGAAATGCATATAGAGTGTTAGTTGGGAGGCCGGAGAGAATAAAACCTTTGGGGAGGCCGAGACGTAGATGTGAGGATAATATTAAAATGGATTTGAGGGAGGTGGGATATGATGGTAAAGACTGGATTAATCTTGCTCAGAATAGGGACCAATGACGGGCTTATATGAGGGCGGGAATGAACTTGCGTGTTCCTTAAAAGCCATAAGTAAATAAGTATTATTATTATTATTATTATTATTATTATTATTATTATTATTATTATTATTATTATTATTATTGTCACACGTTCAAATGTTCTTCTATGAAAGATGTCTGTAGTGAAAAATCAGAATTGCAATTGCATCCTCGAGATTGGAGCCCACACTCTTTGCTTGTCGCGCTATCAGGAATGCGCCGCCCGCACGGCAGCTGAGCCCGTCCCAATCCTCTTCTTAATGACTTGGTTCCCCCAGGGATCGTATGCTATGCCAGATAAAATTGAATGGCTCCATGTTCCCCAGGAAACCCTCGGCTCCCTTAAACAGCGACATGACGCCCTTTTCCCAAAGGGGATGAACGCCCACACCAGGAAAGCCTCTCAGATCTACTGAATGACGTCATCGTCAAGACGGTGTGATCATCAGGTTGGACTACAACTGGTCTTGTCGGTAACTCGCTTGTCAGGGGCCGATACCATAGCCATGGTCCAGATCAAATTACAAGAAGCGAAGCACCTTCGACTGCAGCCCGAGTTTAGTACCAGGCCTGGAACCCGTTTAACAATATCTATACTAATAATAAATCTGTAGCCGAAATTTTTCTCGTAATTTTCGATTTTCCAAAAGTAATTGGTCCTAACATATATCATTAACCACTCTGAAACCGAAAATCGCTTTTTTTTTTTATTTTTGTTTGTATGTCTGTCTGTCTGTCTGTCTGGATGTCTGTTACCTTTTCACGCGATAATGGCTGAACGGATTGAGATGAAATTTGGAATATAAATTAAGTTCGTTGTAACTTAGATTTGAGGCTATATGGCACTCAAGATACATTATTTAAAAGGGGGTTATAAGGGGGCCTGAATTAAATAAATCGAAATATCTCGCTTATTATTGATTTTTGCGAAAATGTTACATAACAAAAGTTTCTTTAAAAATAATTTGCGATAAGTTTTATTCCTTGAAAAATTTTGATAGGACTTATATTTAATGAGATAAATTAGTTTTAAAATTAAAATAACTGCCATCTAAGGCAGTGTAATGAATTAAAAAACAAATGATTTCGTCCATATTGGGGCCTTGACAGCAACAATCGAAAGCTATGAAAGATAGCCTACAGATAATGTTTCTGTGTTTGTGTAAAGTAATATCGGAAGCTAAATTAACCGATTTGTATAATTAATTATTAATTCACCATTGTAAAGTGTAGTTTTCTAGATGTACATAATTCTACAATGTTATTACAGTAATTTGAGTGAATCGAGGACAGGTAAGATTAAAATAGCTTCTTATGCACAGAAAACTTGATAGGCTATTCTGTACGTTCGTTTTCTGTATTTCCTAAAATAATTTTTATGACCAAATGAGTGTCTCTGGATCATAATCATCGCATTTTAATTATGCAAATACAATTTAAATTAAGTAACATAATAAACGATTTATCCTTATATCAAACACGAATGTTCCCTGTATCAAATGTCCTAATTTAATTATGTAATTACTTTATATTCATTTCTAACAGGTGCAGCGGAGCGCACGGGTACGGCTAGTTTGAAATAAAGTCAGTTCTGTTACTATAATAATTAGCGTTAATTGTAAATAATGTTCAAATAAATTCAATTTGTCATCTCGTTTTTTGATGTATAATTCAATTTCAAGGTTATATCAAGATTAATGTTTCTTTTACTCTCTAGATTATATCAAGATCGTCGACTCTGTTTCTCGGAAAAATCAATACTTTCGCGTCTGCGCACATCTCACAATTTACGAGGTCAGGCTATTGCACTAGGTCAGCTCCGCTTCTCATTTAGATATCAATAACATGAATAGCTATGAATAATTTCAAGTTAGAAATATGGTCGAGCATAAAAAGTTGTATGAAACTTGCCTATAATGGTATTTAAGACGCCGTTTGAAAATATCAAGCTGCACTCATATCCCCATTAATCTCCCTAATTACTTTAAATTAATTAACTAATTACATCTCTCCCCTCTTCGTAATTGAGCCATCATATAGCCAAATGGCTTGTCTCAAAATTGAGACTATTCAACAAGGCTCATGACAACAATCACCTCCTACATAATAGCCAAATTGGCTAGTCTCTTATACATGAGACAACTCATCTCGCCTAAGGTATTCCGTGGTTTTCCTCAGGCGTAAGACAAATGTCGGGATGAGCCCTATAAGAAATGGGCCACGGACCTATATGCCCTTCCCCATATATATTATTTATTATAAACGATGTATGCCCTAGTTCAGATACTATAAATAGTCTATTAAATATACGAGGTCACTCAATTAGTCGCAATTTGAAAGGACAGGGACCTCTCAAATTGCAGGCTTAGATTTCACGGCGCTTCTTCAGACGGCCTTCACATGCTTTGTCATCGAACAACAGATGACAGCGTCTCGCCATCCTAACAGCAAACACCAGCCAACTCCTCCTCGCCCCGTTCCGTGATCACTTGGTCAAATCTCCGTCCCCCTCGCGTATGTGGTACCTAAGAGGTTACGTCCAATTTCGGCTTCCCTTCAAAATTTGCTAGAGCTCCTTCAGAGGAGCAGCGTAACCCGGAGTGAGACTAGTGGCCAACAGGCTTGGAGCTCACATATTTAGTTTTGTACAGCCCCCAACCCCTTGTAAGGACGCGTTTTGCGTACCTTTTAAATTTTCCTCCCAATTCTCCTTCGATTTTTCGATTTTCGATTTTTCGATTTTCGATTTTTCGATTTTCGATTTTTCGATTTTCGATTTTTCCATTTTCGATTTTTCGAATATCAAGCTCGCTTGCGCTCGTTTCATAAACATACTCGCGTCTTAATTATTACCACTATAGGCTCGTTGCATAATGTACTATTATTACATTAATTTTTTAGTAATAAGATACGATTAAGAATTAAACTAAAGCAGTTCTGGTGTTATTAAACAGTTCTAGTGACTCAGACGAAGATACCGGTACTGTATTTAGGCCTAATCAAAGAAGGCACAGGCGTAAAATTTTTCTGCCAAGAATTACTATTATTGTATGAATTTAATTAAAGGTTTCGAATTAGTCCTGTTACGATAAAATCTCTCCTAGAAGATATGGGACGTCAAATGGAAAAAAGTGATGTCCTAACCTCAAAGCAACGAAAATGTAGCATTTCTCTGCATTGCACAGTGTGTAATTTTCCCAGCGTAGGTGGACAAAAATAAAATTTCGACTTGTTTAGTTAGGCATAGGTGAATATGAATTCGTGTTCTTTAACATTTGAAGAATGTTGTGAGGAACAGCTTTTACCGTTTTATCAGAGGAAAGCTATATTTAGAAAGGTATGAGTCCACACCTGTGGAGTAACGGTCAGCGCGTCTGGCCGCGAAACCAGGTGGCCCGGGTTCGATTCCCGGTCGGGGCAAGTTACCTGGTTGAGGTTTTTCCGGGGTTTTCCCTCAACCCAGTATGAGCAAATGCTGGGTAATTTTCGGTGCTGGACCCGGTACTCATTTCACCGGCATTATCACCTTCATCTCATTCAGACGCTAAATAACCTAAGCTGTTGATAAAGCGTCGTAAAATAACCTACTAAAAAAAAAGAAGGGTATGAACGAGTTCTTCCTAACACTTCTTGCTCCGGTTCAGTCGTAGACAGAGAGGCTTACTATGTGGATGAAAAAGAGCCAATTGTTAGTGATTTATTGTGTTGTGAGACTTGGAATCTGTTCAGATAGGTACGTTCTTACTAATGTAACTTCAATTACAAATTTATAAAGTGTTTTTCTTCTTACAGTAGGGTTTTAACATTACAACTGGAAAATATATTTTAAAGGTCTCCAAATACTGTATAATGTGAGTTTTAATATATCCGGTCACGTCCGGTTATAACAATTCTTTTACTATTTAATACAGCATCATTTAGAGGATTGAATCTCCGTTTCAAAGTTTGCGCGTTCTTGGGCATTTATCAGTAATTATTTTTTTCAGTGGTGGGGCATACGGTAACTGTTCCACGTTTGGCTTAACAGCAGAAAAGAATAATGAAATAAGAAAGTTTTTAATCACTTGTGAGTGTTTTAGGCCTGCAAAATTATTCAAATGACATCGAACATCAGGTTAAAAACATATTGGATACATTTTTATCTAAGCTTAACAAATGCACAGTGAATCAGAACGCAAATCACTAGCTGGACAAAATTAATAACTTCTCTGCATTCTAACGGATTGTTATGAAACTTTGTACATGCCTTACAGGTGGCACACATGTTTTGTGTACAAACTCTGATTACGTTTGTACAAGAACAACTACCCCTCTATAGCGGGTGCATTTAAACAAATTTAATAATTTCTCTGCTAACTAACAGATTTTTATGAACCTTTATACAGAAGTTACAGGTGCAATATATTTTTGTCCATAAAGTCTGATTATGTTTTATAAGAGGAACTGTTCCTTTATAGTGGTGAATTTAGACAAAATATAACTTCTCGCCTATATAATATATTTTTATGAAACTCTGTACAACAATTAGGTTACAGGTTCCTCCGGCCAGGAGGAATTATTCTTCACTTTATTATGAGAATCTTGAGAAAGGCTAGCCCCAAATCTAGGGAAATAGCATATCTAACGTTAGTGCGACCGTTAATGGAATACGGAACTACATGTTGGGACCCCTATAGAATATACCAGATAAATTCCTTAGAAAGAATCCAGTATAGGGCAGCGAAATTTGTTAAAGGTAAAAGAGAAGATGGAAACGATACGATAAAAGAACTTAAATGGGAAACTTTGGAAAACAGACGTAGGAAAACTAGAGCACATCTAGGTCAAAAAGCATGGGTAGACATAACGGCTCGGTTAGAAAAGCCAACGTACTATGGTAGGAACGATCATGATTTTAAAATCAAATGTAGGAAACAGAAAACGGATGTAGGTAAATTCTCATTTTTAAATAGAACTATAAATGATTGGAATGACCTACCTCCAGCGGTCTTTGAGGGCTGTCCTTCCTTAAGGAGATTCAAGAATAATTTAAAAAGTTGTATATAAAGTGAAAATTAAAATTAAGGTGACATTCAACATTTAATTTTTTTAAGGTGACATGTATTTATCTAGGCTGACGAGTTTACTTCCTTGGTTTGAATTGTAAATTATTTAAAACTAGCGTGTAAGAGGGCTTAGACTAGAAATGTTTAGTTTAAATGTAGTTCTGTTTATAAGTATGCATAAGGATGTAATTATTTGACTTATTTGAACTGTTGTATCAGTGAAGCGAGGTGAGTCAGTGAAGTTATGGTTTTACAGTGCAGTGAACAGTTCCGATCAGTGATAATTTATAGCGTCAATGAAATGTGTTCTATAGTGTCAGTGAAATGTGTGCTAAAGTGTCAGTGAAATGCGTCATAGTGCCACTACAGGGAATGAGATGAGAGTAAAGTGAAAGACTATTGAAACTTATGTAGGACCTATAGATAATTATGTAGGTTGTATTGTAAAATTAGGTATTTTATTTTATGTTTTATTATTATTGTGTTAAATTGTATTGTGTATTATTATTGTATTGTGTGTAAAATTGTATACGTGTTGTAAAATTGTATTGTGTATCGTAAATTTTATTGTGTATTGGTTATCATTTTATTGTGTGTTGTTAATATTGTATATACCACTGCTACCGGGTGCTTGCCCACTTGCAGTGTAAATAAATAAATAAATACATATGTAATCAGAATTTCTACATAAAAATATATGTTACCTGTAACTCCTGTACAAAGTTTCACAAAATCTTTTATGTAAGAGAGAAGTTAATTTTGCTTAAATGCACCCTCTGTAAAGTGGTACTTCCTCTATGGAACCGTAAATATAGATTTTACACAAAAAAATATATTGTACCTGTAACATCCGTAAGTGTTTTATAAAAATCTGTTAGATAGAGAGAAGTTATTTTAGTCTAAAACCACCCCCCCCTATAAAGGGGTAGGTCCTCGTACACAAACGTAGTCGGAGTTTGCACACAAAAAATGTGCTATTTATAAGGTCTGTACAAAGTTTCATAACAATCCGTTGGAATGCAGAGAAGTTATTAATTTTGTCCAGCTAGGTTCGATCCCAGGTGGTGACAGGATTTTTTCTCGTTGCCAAACTTTCAGAAAGGCCCCGAGATTCACTCAGCCTCCTATAAAATTGAGTACCGGGTCTTTCCCGGGGTAAAGGCGGTCAGAGCGTGGTGTCGACCACACCATCTCATTCTAGTGCCGAGGTCATGGAAAGCATGGGGCTCTACCTCCATGCCCCCAAGTGCCTTCATGGCATGTTACGGGGATACCTTAGATTTGTGTTATTGCACACTCTGCATTGGTTGGATACTGACTGTCAGCTCCATGCAGTAGCACGGAATTTCTAAGGATTCGGTGTGAAGAAGGGCCCATAGAAGTAATGCTGTAAAGAATTTTAAATTTGAGAGCGGTAATTGTTCACCAAATGTACTGTACGCACTTGATGTGGCACATGATTTTATGCTATTGCTCGGTCCCTTAATGTCTGTGGGGTTGTGGATAAAACAATAATGACCTAAATAACCTGGCAGCGTTACTAGAGATGGGAACCGATTCGAGTCTGGGAATTATTCTAGAAAGAAAAATCAAATATTTAGGTAATATTCTGTGTAGGAATGATTCAGCAGTTATGAAAACATGTATCTTTTGTATGAAAGCCGCTAATTGGAAATCGAATTGGCTGAAAGAGCTGGAAAGTGAAATAAGCAGATTAGGTCTAAATTGGCTATGGAGAGAACTAGGGTCTATAAACACGAAAACTATTGGAAGAATAGTAAAAGAGAGGGCAAACGAAATTTCAAGACAAGATATTTTTAGTAATAGGATCACTAAAATACTATAGGAGGTTAAGCAGTTTTGGGAACAGGAAGAATATGTTAGACTAAATTCAAGGGAAGAGAGAACGGGAATGGCATGGCGGAGATTAGGTATCAGGAGACTCAAGAATAAGAGAGGGAACGTGGAGAAGGATAAATGTCCTTTGTGTGGACTAGCTGAAGACGCAATGCATATTGCGCTAAAGTGTCAGGCAACGAATGATTTGAGAAACAGTTGGGTAGATAAAAAATTCTACAAATAAACGCTATAGTAGCGTATAAAAAATGAATGGTCACCTAAACGCCAGCAATCTGCATAAATTAGGAAAATTTCTGTTTAGAGTTAAAATTAGATGGGAAGAGAAAGTCAAAGCTCTAACGGAGATGGAATTATAAATGTTGAGTAGTCACATGATGAGAAACTACAAAGAATAGTCAATGAAGTTAACAGAATAATTCTTAAAAGAGTAGGAGTTTTAAATAAAAGAGGTATACTTATTAGTTGATTATTATTATTATTATTATTATTATTACTTTTATCATTATTATTATTATTTTTATTATTAGTAGTATTATTATTGTAAGCAGAGGATACTTATAAGTTCAAATTTATTAATTTTTTGTTATATTTGTATAGAGAGTGATGGCGGATTAAGAACTGGAATACATCTAATCCGCCATGACGTGAACAATGATTGATGAAATAAATAAATAATAACTTAAATATTGATGAACCAACACAAAATGAAGTTAATTTTGTGGATAGACATTATAAACATTCTATCAGTTGCATGTTTGTACATTCACCGAATCCCTTATTTATTGATTCGATTGAATTTGACCAATCACATCATAGCAAAATGTAGATCATACATGGGCACAATTTTCGGTTACGTGAGGCACTCGATTTGAAATAGTTTGTTTACTAGGAGAGGAGACTGCAGAGTAGGATGGGAAATATAAACTGCTGTGACCTGCGTCACCTTATCGTAATCGCTAAGGCGGTCAGTGGCGGATTATTAGGAAAGTGCTTGGTTAACGTGAGAGACTCGAAAACTTTTATCCAATTTGGCAAATTAATTCGGCAGCTTTAATCATACACCTCTTTACTATTTCTCCATCATTGAATTGATTTAAATCACAGGCGAGAAATTGCGTAACTAGCCAATAATATTCCATCACGTTGTCTACGTTTATTTTCTTGATTATTCTGGCGTTTATCAAGATTACTTAATAGATTTGCACGTTCTCGACATAAAATAATTTCAGAAAATCATATTTCGTTTTCTACGCACATTTGATATATTTTTTTATAAATTTCTTTTGGAAATAATACGTACAAACAACATTTAATTCCTCGTACCTTTTAATGCAGCGTGTTTAAGGTATAATATCGTATTTAATATACTATGCAAATCTTAAAATCATAAGTTTTCTTCGGAGTAGTACGAAAAATAACATTTAATTTGTCTTGCCTTCTAATTCAGCATGTTCTTTATGACATAAGGAGTAATGTCGTTGTATATTAAATTTATTAATGCCTAATAGGATTTTCGAGCATAACATACATCGTATGTTCTCCCCTTCTAAACAGCAAAAAAACTCTTCCTCCCATTCCTCATGAAATAATCGTTTTCTAACTCGTACACACTACTTTGATAATGCCATTATGCCACAATTGATATTGCTTATGAAACTGATATAGAACCTGCCCACGCCTAGGAGCTACGTGAGGGAGGAACGGGGACTGTGAAGGTGATGTCACTCAGAGCGATAAGCTCTGTGAAGGTCAGTGAGGCACAAATTCTCAAGTGAGACACGATGCCCATCCCTGATGTAGATACTTTTAAATTTTTCTTAACCATATTTTATATTTCCTATTGGTGGAATACGGTTCAGGAAGCTCACAGTAATCAATTTTAGGATGAAATATAAACATGTCTATCAAATACAGAAACTTTAGCTCCTTAGCGATTTTTGTGAACTGTCATTGGCGATATTCTTTGACCAAGAATGCTTATTTGTAAATTTCTTTAGCTGATTTTGTAAAGTTAATTAAACTTCACAAATTGATAAGATTGCATTGTGAAATATAGTTTACAATGTAAATATACAAATTGAAAAATTATTCTTTGAAGAGGTGGAAAATCCAAATATCTTGGAGCAACAGTAACAAATATAAGTGACTCTCGGAAGGAAATTAAACGCAGAATAAATATGGAAAATGCCTGTTATTATTCGGTTGAGAAGCCTTTGTCATCTAGTCTGCTGTCAAAAAAAAAAAAAAAAGTTAGAATTCATAAAACTTTTGTATTACCGGTTGTTCTGTATGGTTGTGAAACTTGAACTCTCACTTTCAAAGAGGAACAGATGTTCGAGAATAAGGTGCTTAGAAAATATTTAGGTCTAAGAGGGATGAAGTTACAGGAGAATGGAGAAAGTTACACAACGCATAACTGCACGCATTATATTCTTTACCTGACATAATTAGGAACATTAAATCCGGACGTTTGAGATGGGCAATGCATGCAGCACGTATGGGTGAATCTAGAAATGCATTTAGAGTGTTAGTTGAAGACAGGAGGGAAAAAGACCTTTGGGGAGGCCGAGACGTAGATGGAAGGAAAATATTACAATGGATTTGAGGGAGGTGGGATATGATGGTAGGGACTGGATTAATCTTGCTGAGGATAGGGACCGATGCAGGGAGGAAATGAACCTCCAGATTCCTTAAGGGGTTAGGTACAGCTTACAGCAACAAAATTTTGGAAATATTCAACATTTTTTCTCCATTACTATATCTTGTACAATAATGAAAATTGGTATGTATAAAACACTGTCCTTCTGCTATATAAAAATATATATATATATATATATATATATATATATATATATTGTTTTTTGATTTAAAAAAAAATATTTATATATTTTTTGTTCAAATGATGACAGTTCACTGTGCAGTGATGAAGCGTTTCCCTCATAACTCATAAACTTGTTAACTTTTTCATGTTCTCTCTCTTTTATTTTATTGCTGAAACTCATGTTTACAATATCATGCTCTTTCAACTACATTCCTTAATAAATAACATTTGTTTTATTTTTTGTTAGGAGAAAATACTGATATTTGACCATTTTTAAATTAATTTATTTTTTATCAGACAATCTATCAAAGGTAGAGAAGTGATCTTGTATCATATTGTAAACATGACATGCATAAATACATACAAAAATTTCATCAGAGAATGTTGGATAGTTTTTTTAATTATGAAACTTACCACCAATGAAACGCTTCCTCACTGCACAGTGAACTGAATTTTGAAAAGAAAAAGTATAAATATTTTTTTCTTTAATCGTAAAAATATTTTTTTCATATAGCAGAAGGACAGTGTTTTACACATACTAATTTTCATTATTGTATGGAGGAAAAAATGTTGAATATTTTCACAATTTTACTGCTGTAAGCTGTACATAACCTCTTAAAAGCCTTTTGTATTCGTACTTTACCCACTTTAGACGGCTTTAACTTATTATTAGGGGGTAGGATTTTGATGAAATTGCATCTTTTTCTAGTAAACCAGAAACATAGCTGCTTTAATATTTATATCTTATGTGATAAACTGAGCGTTTTAAGACATATTTGTTACGGCATTTTTTTTGCATTATTTGCGTTTCAATTCATAAGAGTTTCTTTTGTTTTATTCGGTCATTTTTTAGGCATTTTCATTTAATTTTGGCTATAAATCCCCATTATTAATGTAAAATAATGTTTATTTTCTTTGATATTTTCTTTACATATTTTGTCCATTAATACCCATTATTTTGTATAATATTTTAATCGTTTTTCTACACAAATATTGCCATTTTAACGTAGTACACCCCATGTAATGGATCAGTCCAACCACCCCTTCAATATAGACTCCTCTATACCTGCTAATTCCGGATAAGAGTGGCCTTGTGGTAGACTACACGGAAACTAAAACTAAAGTAAATCCATGGTGCTACAACCCATGAAGGGCCAAGACCGACCAGCCGACTGCTGACCTCACGTCCACATGCCGAAGCAGAGGTGAACGATCATACATGGAAACTACATCACGTAAAATAATTAATTAAAGTGTACTACTTAGAAAAAATTATGTAAAATTTAATTTAATTACTAGTCTAAATATTAAGTAGTACAAAACCTCTTTTCCTACTAAGCCAATTATGTAAAATCAATTTTGAGGGCATTTTTAAGGGCATTTTTTTAAGATTTTTAGATCATAAATGCATTGTTTTTAGGACATTTTTTCCCCATAATTTATAGGTCATCAAAATCCTAGCCCTACTTATTATACCGATATTACATTGATATACGTCTATACGGTACAACAGTTCTATAGTGACGTCATATCGGTACTAAATTTATGTAGTTTTCTTTTGAGGTATTTGAAAATACTGAATAAACAGCAGAGTTTATGGATATTTTCATTACCGATATGATCTCTGCCTACAACGTAGTCATAGAAACCGACAGAACACTGCAAACCGTTAACGTCGCTAGAGTTGTCATCAAAGACTTGAAGACAATGGACTCCAATCCCATAGAGTGCCCTCTAGAGCTATTGTGTAACCCAAAATGTATGTCACAAGGAGAGTTCAGAGCAGATTTCCAAGATAAAGGCGACCATTGTGTCGGCCGTCAGGTGACATACAGAATGAAACTGAATCCTTACAGTTCTGGCTCTCGAACCCCAACACTGCCAATGAGTCGAGGTTTTCATTTATCCTATCTCATACTGGTGTGCCTTCTTAACCTGACTATCATATCAACATAAGGGACAGCTTTGTGACTTTATGGAATCGGGAATTCACACCTCTACTCCCTCTTACTTATCTGTCCGATTCCACAGTCTTTCTCGGTATCATAATTAAATACTCGGTCACAATATGATAACACGCTAGAAATACCACTGCACACATCATCTCTTTATTCTTCATCTTTCACTGTTGCTATTTCTCGTCACTGGAATTCTCTGCCGCCTGAAGTCAAGGGCTGCCGAACTTTAATTTCCTTTAAATGTAAATTCGAAAAATATCTTATGATGAGTTACCAGACCTAACGCGTTGCAAATATTTAATGGAATGTGTTCCACTGTATTTGTTTTTATTATTTATTTTTATTTTTTGTTTCTTATTTTTATTGTGTAACCATGTAAATCGTGTTTATTTATTACTTAACGCCAATATGTATCCCACTGTGTTGTTTTTTTATTAATCTATTTTTTTGGGTACATTTTATTCAATTGTCGGTTTCTAGTTTAATTATGTAAATCCTACTTAATTGTAATCTTATATTAATGTGATGAAAGAGTAATGGAACGGAGAAAAATTCTCTCCGGCGCCGGGATTTGAACCCGGGTTTTCAGCTCTACGTGCTGATGCTTTATCCACTAAGCCACACCGGATACCCACCCCGGCGTCGGACAGAATCGTCTCAGATTAAGTTCCAACTCTTGGGTTCCCGGATCAAATCCCGGCGCCGGACAGAATTTTTCTCCGTTCCATTTCTCTTTCATCGTATGATGACGCAGAATATCTGCATGGAAATATCATATGTACTTCAGTACATTAAAATAATCATACTAATGTGTTTATTTTTTATTATTATATTGGGTTATTTTACGACGCTGTATCAACATCTAGGTCATTTAGCGTCTGAATGAAATGATAAGGTGATAATGCCGGTCCAGCACCGAAAGTTACCCAGCATTTGCTCATATTGGGTTGAGGGAAAACCGCGGAAAAACCTCAACCAGGTAACTTGTCCCGACCGGGATTCGAACCCGGGCCACCTGGTTTCGCAGCCAGACGCGCTGACCGTTACTCCATAGGTGCGGACTTTTTATTTTTACTGTGTACATTTATTATTGAATTATCGGCTTCTATTTTATGTGATTCGTGTTTTAGTTTCAACAACATTAATATGTATTTCACTATGTTTATTTTTATTTTATGAGGTAAATTTTTATTTAACTGCCTCTTTTGATCTCATAATGTACCTAAATTGTATCAGTATGTAACTACTTAATTCCGATCCAGTTGTATGTTCAACTATGTAAGCAAGTTTTAATCCTGGTTGAGTGTAAGAAAAGGCCTTACGGCCTTAACTCTGCCAGGTTAAATAAAGTCATTATTATTATTATTATTATTATTATTATTATTATTATTATTATTATTATTATTATTATTATTATTATCAGGCAGTACATCTCACTTGACGATATGTGTCAGAGGAAGAACAATTGTTTGTAATACATCAGAAGTCTGACTAGTGTAATATGTAGCTAATCGGAGATGTATGTAATGCAGAGGGAAAAGAACTGACCATCCTACCCCATTATCTCCTGGCTTAGTTGCCTCATAAGTGGTGTCTTTTTGGTGTCACTTGTGAAATTCAGACCCGTCTTCGGACAGGTGACTAAAAAGCAACAACCCCACCTAGATTGCTATAGATGCAGAGAACTTCATAATACACTAGCCGTACCCATGCGCTCCGCTGCACCCGTTAAAAATAAATATAAAGTAATTACATAATTAAAATAGGACATTTGATCCAGGGAACATTCGTGTTTGATAGAAGAATAAATCCTTTAATATGTTACTTAATTTAAATTGTATATAAAAAATTAAAATGCGATTATTTTGATCCAGAGACCACTCATTTGGTTTCTTTTATTGTTATTACATGCAACCATAGTTTAATGAAGATTGACATATCTTTTAGTTTTAATGTGTATACTTTATTTTGCTTGCTATATTTTTCCATTGAATTATGGTAATAACTTAATTTTAACCCTTGTTTTCTACGTCTTCAGTAAATGGCGCTTGGCCCACTATGGTTCTGAACCCTTCAAATAACTTAAATAGTGATACAGCATATATTGCGATATTTAATTACATTTCTTTCTTTCGAAAATGTAAGAATTCACTATCTCCTATGTATCATCGACATGGAATGAATAAATGTGTTTTTTCTTCCTACTCAAAAATTTTATATTTTGCACATAGGAGTTACTGCAGGAACAACAACGCTATAATCTGAGGCGGCGGTGAAAATGTATTGCATTGTTATTTTAAAAGTCTTGTATATCCTTAAATATCAGTCCTACCAAACTTTGCATAGAATAAAACTTATCGGAAATTATTTTTAAAGAAACTTTTGTTATGTAACATTTTTCACAAATAGCAATAATAAGCGAGATATTTCGATTTAATTCAGGCCCCCTTATAACCCCCCTTTTAAATAATGTATTTTGAATGCCATATAGCCTAAAATCTGAGTTACAACGAACTTAATTTATATTCCAATTTTCATCGAAATCCGTTCAGCCATTATCGCGTGAAAAGGTAACAAATATCCAGACAGACAGACAGACATACAAACAAAAAATTCAAAAAAGCGATTTTCGGTTTCAGGATGGTTAATTATACATGTTAACACCAATTATTTTTGGAAAATCGAAAATTACCAGAAAAATTTTGGCTACAGATTTATTATTAGTATAGATTAGAGAACTTTAGAAGAACGTAGCAGCGTTTCTGTTTACAAATGTGTAACTTGTTAACGCATTATCATCAGTTCATCACATTTAAACAAGGGGAGGCTCGGGAGTACCACTTTAACCATACCACAGCGGTATCCTCTCGTGGCTTCGTAAATTGCGTGGCATGTATTTGGAATTCTATTTATGTAACGCCAGCCGATATTACATCGTCAAGCGAGACGTGTGTGACGTGTGAATTGGCAGCAGTGTGCTGTACTATTAATTAGCACAGTGGATCATTTAAATGACAGTTTCGTGTAGCACTACGTCACTCTGCCATAAAATTTCCGTATCCATTTCAAACGCATTATTATCTGGCAATCAGTTCACATTAACAGCATTTCAATGAAGAGATGGATGAATTAACTTCCAGTATTGGCTTGCAGCCTACATGACCACATAACAAAACTACAGAGTTCGAATCTAATTCCGTGAAATAATATGCCTTTCAAACCATACCGTAACGTTTGCATTCACCTAAAATTTCATTGTTAGATTTTTTCAAACGAGATTTCATATTGCAGTTTGGATACAGATGATACTTCGTTGTCCAATGACAAGGTCCTCAATTTGTTATTACAAATCATTGATTTCGTTTAGCACAGACCACTTAGAACCCGAAAGTGGATTGCCGCCCTACAAATGGCTTTTAAGCCCGCCATCATAAGCCCGCCATCGGTCCCTATCCTGTGCAAGATTAATCCAGTCTCTATCATCATATCCCACCTCCCTCAAATCCATTTTAATATTATCCTCCCACCTACGTCTCAGCCTCCCCAAAGGTCTTTTCCCCTCCGGTCTCCCAACTAACACTCTATATGCATTCCTGGATTCGCCCATACGTGCTTCATGCCCTGCCCATCTCAAACGTCTGGATTTAATGTTCCTAATTATGTCAGGTGAGAATGCAGCTCTACGTTGTGTAACTTTCTCCATTCTCCTGTAACTTCATCCCTCTTAGTCCCAAATTTTTTCCTAAGCACCTTATTCTCAAACACCCTTAACCTATGTTCCACTCTCAGAGTGAGAGTCCAAGTTTCACAACCATACAGAACAACCGGTAATATACTGTACCTGTTTTATAAATTCTAGCTTTCAGATTTTTTGACAGCAGACTAGATGATAAAAGCTTCTCAACCGAATAATAACACGCATTTCCCATATTTATTCTGTGTTTAATTTCCTCCCAGAATGTCATTTATATATGTTACTGTTGCTCCAAGATATTTGAATTTTTCCACCTCTTCGAAGGACAAATCTCCAATTTTTATATTTCCATTTCGTACAATATTCTGGTCACGAGGCATAATCATATACTTTGTCTTTTCGGGATTTACTTCCAAACCGATCGCTTTACTTGCTTCCAGTAAAATTCCCGTGTTTTCCCTAATCGTTTGTGGATTTTCTCCTAACATATTCACGTCATCCGCATAGACAAGAAGCTGATGTAACCCGTTCAATTCCAAACCCTGCCTGTTATCCTGAACTTTCCTAATGGCATATTCTAAAGCGAAGTTAAAAAGTAAAGGTGATAGCGCATCTCCCTGCTTTAGTCCGCAGTGAATTGGAAAAGCATCAGATAGAAACTGACCTATACGGACTCTGCTGTATGTTTCACTGAGACACATTTTAATTAATCGAACTAGTTTCTTGGGAATACCAAATGCAATAAGAATATCATATAATACTTCCCTCTTAACTGAGTCATATGCCTTTTTGAAATCTATGAATAACTGATGCACTGTACCCTTATACTCCCATTTTTTCTCCATTATCTGTCGAATACAAACAATCTGGTCAATAGTTCATCTATTACGCCTAAAACCACACTGATGATCCCCAATAATTTCATCTAATAATGCAATGGTCCAGCGTGCATTCCGTGTAATGTCGATGTAAACTGACAACAGAAGACAACATTGGATATGGCAAGGGATCAACACTCATATTCAATGTATGATTGTAATCTTGGACTACATATGGCTTCCACTTAGCATCAGAGTTCTGCTCTAATGGTCAACTGTTTACGTAAACATGCAAGCTGCGATTAAGCGCAACGGAGGGCAGAAGAGGATCCAATCCCGTATAAATTATGATCCCCTGACCCTGATAGACGCACCTCGGCCTGCCTCGAATATGCAGCCAAATTCTGAAGGACGTGCAATCTCGATATGCTAACCACCGAATTTGTATTCAGAAATAGTAATATACGTTACAAGAGCGCTATGCTGAAGTTTTCATGTTCGAGGGAAAGTTTGAAAAAGCGAAACGTAGTTGAGCTTTTTTAATTTCCGAGAACATGAAAACAAACATACCGCTCGTGTATCGTACATTATTTTGTGCGAAGATCGTTTATTACATACCTGAAAGAGGAATTTCTAATTAGTTGCAATGAAATCTCCATCTTGGTTTCTGTTCAATGACGGCAAATTTGCAAAACAAAAATATTATCTTCAACATTGTTGCTTTAAAATGTTTTCTGTGTTTACTATACTCCAGCAGGCCGTGATATACGTCTGTCTTTTTTTTTCCAGTCTAGGATGAGCCTGGAATCTTGTTCATTTTTTCACAGCTTCCTTAATGTTACTTGCATCACGAATGCAGTAACTTTAGTGGAGTTGTAGAGTTTACTTAATTTTTGCAAATATTTAAAAACAATAGTTAACAGTGCAATTTAGGTGAAATTGCAGTGGTAAGTTTCCAATTTATAATTATTACTATATTGAACGTGTCTAAAAATAATATGTTAAAAGCCTAAAGCAGTAAAATCAATATGTCACTTAAGCGGTATGAAGAGGGAAATTGTTGTGTGTGTTAGGTTGGGAATACTGAATGTGAAATTTTAGACTTTCCGCGGATTGGTTTTGTGCGGAAACCAAACAAATACGCACGATCTCGCACAAAAGTGATTTCTAGATTGACATCCACAGATGGGAATATTTTTTTCGCTTCATTTGATTCCGTCACTATAGAAACCCTGTACCAGTAGCCATCATGCAGGAAGATCTGGACGGCGTGGTTAAAAACGAGACGTTCAGAATAGATGTGGGTGAATCCAACCATGAAATGATCACTGAAGACGCCCAGGATTGCAGTTGTACGTGATCTATCATCGTCTTGCTGGTGAAAGAAAGAAATACACCATTCAGGTGGTAAGGAAACTATAAACATGAGCTCAAGGATTATTGTAACCGCAGCCAATACAACTGCATGCAGTACCGCGGTATGTGGACCACATTAATTGTTTTCAAATCCACCGTGCGGAATTTCTACATACGCGTTACTTACAGCAACTATTAGGCCCGATTGTATAAACCATTTAATCTTAGATCAGAGGTTAAATTGATCCTTGTTTCAGCTGAACTTGGAATTTTGTGTTGTATAAAGTCTAATCTGAGATTAATTTGTCTCAAATTAAAGTCAACTTTGACTGAAGAAATTTCTCCGATTAAGTTAGATGATCCAAGTTCAGTTATTTCTTTTCTGTTTGACATATACGAGTGACAGATTGTGCAAATAAAATATCCATTATTATTAATTTTAATAGATATGTTAGGTACATTTATATATATTTCTTTCAATTTCTTGCCTTAATACACAAACATTCTTACATTTTATAAGGCTCTATCGTGTTCAGCTGCATCAAATAACATAACCTATAATTATAGGCCTATTATGTTTATAACAACCATTAATTATTAATGGATATGACAGGTACATTCATAAATGTTCAATTAACTGTATTACTAAACGAAAATTGTCGTTTTATAAAGTTTTATTATGTTTAGCAGTATCAAACACCATAACATGATAACAACTTGGAGAACAGTCAACCTTCTTCTTAATGTCCGCCATTATTTACAATGCACAAAAAAAAAACAGTGTCTCCAACAGAGTGTAATACGGAAAGTCGCGAAAAAGTAGTTGTAAAGTCGCTAGATTTCTCATTATCAACAAAGAAAGATTAAATTTTGTCACTATGGGGTGCTAAATAGGTCACTAAATCCCTATTTAAGCAATATAAAAGTTAAAAGAAATTGTTGTTGAAAAAGAGTTAAAGTCGCTAGATTGGCAACACTGAACAAAACAACATGTCCGCGCATCACGTATTTCACCTGTTTATGCGATGTTGCCAAATCCTTTTCACGTGAACTTAGATTGCATTTGAACCAAGGTAATTTGATCGCAGAAAAGTTTTATACAATAAAAGAAGTGTCTGAACTCGGTTCACTTTTCGATCTTCGATCAAAGTTGATCTTTAATCAGGGAGTTTTATACAATTGGGCCTAAGAGTCGTGCACAACCAGTTACGAAAAATAGAAATTATATATTGCTACAGAATGCCTAGCGTTATAGACAGCAGGCCTATCAAAGTGCTGCAGAACAGCGGTTAGAACCGGTTTATGTTCGATCGGTCGCAGATCAACCGAGGAGGTTGGACATTCGTTCGAATATCCGGCCTTGAAGCGGTTGCGCCTGACAGATATATATAAGGACAGAATACAGTTTATTTCAGTGTTTAATTAATAGTTCGTATTTCATCTTGTATACATGTAACTCTCATCTAAACAGGAGCTCTGCATATGACATTTTTTTGTAACTACACATAAAATGGAGTAACAATTTAAGGAAATTTACTTTGACATTTTGTACCTAACAAAAAAAAGAGTTAGCTTGAAATTCTTAGGAAAATATTTTAGGCTAAGAGGGATGAAGTTACAGGAGAACGGAGAAAGTTACACAACACAGAACTGCACGCATTGTATTCTTCACCTGACATAATTAGGAACATTAAATCCAGACGTTTGAGATGGGCAGGGCATGTAGCACGTATGGGTGAATCCAGAAATGCATATAGAGTGTTAGTTGAGAGATCTGAGGGAAAAAGATTTTTGGAGAGGTCCAAACGTAGATGGGAGGATAATATTAAAATGGATTTGGAGTTGGGATATAATGATAGAGACTGGATTAATCTTGCAGAGGATAGGGACCGATGGCTGGTTTATGTGAGGGCGGCAATGAACCTTCGGGTTCCTTAAAAGCAAATTGTAAGTAAGTAATGCTAGCTTGCCTCAAACATGCTCCAGTTACGTCAGTTGACGCAAAACGATTTTTTCTGTGATGAAATATGTTGTATCATACAGAAGGCAGAAAATACAGTATTACAAATCGAAATAGTCGTATGTATCTTGTGGTATTGTGCAACCAAGGCTCATTCAAAATGAAAATTAAACATAAGCGTAACATAAACACAGAAGTTTGCGGCCAGGTTACCAAATGGGATCATTCACAATGATTCACATAAACACTGACATTAACATTGCCGTTAGACGTTAATACGAAAGTTTGCGAACTCCAAACTTTCATGCTTATGCTTAGCCCACGTGATTTGCAAACAGAACACAATCGTGGAGCGCAGAAGTATACGACAGAATATGAGGAAATGGCGTCGTTGTTATGTTTCCATGGTTACCAAGTATCTTTATGGTAATGTTCATGTTCCCATCGTGAATGATGGTATGACCAGCGAATAGGGATGATAAAGAATGGACACTGAGCGAATTTTCCTGTGTTTTGTTTCTCTGAGCGCCGGCGTTTAGTTCCACTTTCAAGCGTTAGAGGTTAGTGTAATCGAGCACACGCTTCGATAATAATTAAGAATAGAGTTAGGACACAGGATCCAAACATCGCCTACCTTATTACATAATCCAGTAACGCTTTGCTTCAAATAAATTCAAGATAACAGCTTTTCCTTATTTCTCAGTGATAAACTAGTTGTAATAATATTTTTATGCTCGACCATGCCGAAATGTAGTAATTATACACCTGGTAGCAGTCCTTTAACGCATATCATTAAAGTACACCTACTCATTAAAGTTCAGGTTTTCGATTATTCTCGGATATGCAATCGAAAGACAACTAGTCAAAACGTCACGCAGGCTGGAAATCCAATACTGTCGCAGAAAGTTATGTTCTGTTACTATAATAATTAGCGTTAATTAATAAATAATATTCAAATAAATTCAATTTGTCATTTATTTTTCAATGTCGAATTCAATTTCAAGGTTATATCAAGTTTAACGTTTATCTTACTAGATTATATCAAGGTCGTGGACATTCGTTGCCCGGAAAAAATCAATACTTTCGCGTCTGCGCACATCTCACAATTTACGAGACTGCACAAGGTCAGTTCCGCTCCCAGTCAGATAAGAATAATTTAAAATATTTATGAATATCCCTTTTTCAGTTGTGTTCAGAAATATGGTCATTGAGCATATAAAAATAATGAGAGAAATAACAGTTTGACTATAATGGTAATTAATCAAAACGACTTCGAATGAAAATTATTTGAAACTCGACTCCTTGCTGTCTTAATTACTATCATTATAGGCTCGTTGCATAATATACTATTTTATGTTTCGTATATAATAAATTATATTATAAAATAATATAATGCATTATAAAATCATTTATAAAATTCGTTTAATATCTGTATACAATATATGCTATAGGCATATGGTTTTACTTCTCATAGGAATTTTGTTTTTCCATTTACAGCGCTATCAAATCATTACATACCGGTATTTTAATTGTTGATGGGGTCAACGTCTCAACTCTCATTATAAAGGAACTCTAGAGTCTAGACATTACAGATAATGACGGAATTATTTCATCGGTCCAATTTATTTTATTTGAGTACATAATGTACCTAGATGTATTAATTTTATATCTGTTATATTCCACTCTGTCGACTGTTAGCTGGTGTGATGTCAGCGCCAACTCTAGGGAAAAAGCAGAAATCTCACGCTCAAGCTGGTTTGAAGGTCATTGAAATCAGTCCTGCTACATCAAAGGTACCGACGCGAAGTGTCCATACTTCTAATTCCCTATACGCTGGTATGACTTCTTGATTTTACAGTAGCATCTACATTTTTAAGTTAACGCTTACGTTATGTTTAATTTTCATAGTGAATGGGCCTTAAGGTGTGTTGCATGAATATCATAAAGAGTTACAGAACTTTTTTCACACTTTACTTTCTTTTCGCCTGTCTACTTTAAAAATAATAAATAGGGAGCGGATTTTTATGTGCTAAAAAATGTAAATAAATTTATTTTTTATGTGCTAAAATAATGTTTTTTAATATGACAAAAATACCTTACTTACCTTCAAAAAAAAAAAAAGTTACTAGGTACTCACCAACCACACTTGAGTGCTACTAGTTGTCCGAGAATTGCAGTGAACAACAAAGGTCATCTCCAAATTCTCCAACACAAATGCATGCCGATTATCTCTGAACAACGATTTATACTGTGGAAAAGAATCTTTCCACATCACAGGACGTCAGACGTGCATATTTAAAGAGAGGAATGTCACAAACACAAACACCGTCAATTTCACCTACAGGCACACCCTCCAATACTTGAGCAACTTTACACATTTTTTTATATCCACTGTTTTTCCCAAACACATTCTGGAATTTGTCCCTTAGTACTTGTACTACTGAACCTGGTAGCGAGTCTAGTTTAATTTCCACGGCACGCACCTCCCTGTTTCAGACAACAGGTTTTTGGATGTTTCGAGTTTTTTATGGTGTCACACAAAAAGCTTAAATTTGCTAATAGGAAAGCCAAATCGTTTTTTAAATAAGCATCTTTCAGTATATCTTGAAGGATATCGATTGACGAAGCCCGATAACAGGGAATCACAACAAGATATATTGCCTTACTTGATAGGCATGAGCGAGAGGCGAGAGATTTGTTTAAATTAAATAATGTTCATACCCGAGCTCTTATCTGTTGTGTTTCACAAACAAAGCGTGGAATGAAATCACCTTCAGCAACAATAAACATTCCTAATTATGTGTTGCAAGATCTCTCCTCCTTGTCCATGTTAATTTATTCTCTAATAATAACACTGATATGCTGCCTAGCAGTTCTCAGAACTTGAGGCGATACTATTACGAAAATGGATCATGGATACACCACACAGCGCTTAGAAACACGAAGCAACCAAGAATTCTTAAAAAAGATAACGTACTCCTGAGTGACATAATTGATTTAGTTTTAAAATATTTAAAAGTTCTTGTAAAAAAATTATTTAAGTAAAAACTCCAAGATTTGTGTGTTTATAATAGATTTCCTGAAAATATGTATTTACATAATTTTTTTGTGAAAATATGTGTTTTTATGTGAAATAAAATTCGGGTTTTAAACTTGAAACTTCATGTTCGGAATTTTTAACTTTGTTAATTGTGTTTTATCACACGCAAAAATAATATTTAATTACTTAGGAATCCGCTCCTTAGTTATAAGGAGGAGATAGCAGAGAAAGAGAGACGATGAAGTTGAAAAAGGGATTAAAACGCAGAAAAGAGTGCAATTCACGTCGCCACTGAAAGAGTCCTTCAGTCTGCGGGTCCTCAAACACATTAGTTACACTTCACTATTCTTCTTATAATGAGAAAGTAAAATGACACACAGAACAGGCGTCCGGTGCCTGCCACTCATAGCCGTCGTTCAGTCTGCCTGCAGGCTTAATAGAATACGAATTTCAAAGCAGCCACGACGTGGTGCCTTTCGAAGCCAGTCACTCAGAAGGGCGTTGTACACGCATCACTGCCTCATGAAGACGTGCATGTGTTTCGTTGTTCTTTATTTTCATGCCAACAACATCCTTCCAGTGCCATCAGACTTGTTGACTAATCTGCTCATTACACGTTCTCGCACTTGAAGAAAGACGTCAGGATACTGGTTATCTGCGTACACTGTTTGCAGACTATCTTCACAATTTAATTACACTGTACAACAATGAAAATGTAAATTGAATTAAAACAGCCAATTCCCATCAATTCTATTGTGCTGATCACGAATATCACAAAGAAAATAAAAAATTAGCTCTAGTTTTCATTTTACACTGCTTCACTACACTGAGCTAATTTTGTACGGATTTTTATGTTTTTGTTTTATGTTGTTGTTTAAAACAAAACATTATAATGGTTTATCAAAGTCATAATAATGTTTAAAATTATAAAAAATGTTCAACATGAGAACCATCTCTCTTGTTGATTTCTCTTTCTGTTATCAAAATCAAATAATCATTACGATTTATATCCTTTCTCTTTCGGAAAGCATTGCCATAATCAGACCTGCAGAATTGTAGCTCCTGAGAGCGACTGCCTTCGTATCCCTTCTACCCCACCAACCTTTTCTACCAGTGCGGCTATGGTGTTCTAGTTACGCTCGCCTGCATCAACATTCATTCTCGCGGCGGCAGGTATACAATACGCTATCAAGAATTACAAATTGACAGATAATAAAATCCTGAGGAAGATACCTTTAGGAACTAAGAGAAAAATGAATGAGGGAAATAAATAAGTTAAAAGATATGCAATATAAATTTTAAAATGTATGTGTGCATATAATGTGAGAAGGTCTATCTATGTATATATCGTCCTATTACTAGTAAAGCCGATTAAGTCCACTTTTTGTGTAAAATAAGTTAAGTACAGTCCCCGACTTGTCTTTCCATGCTCTGTATTCTACTAAAATGAAATAAGTCCGAAATGTTGCATGCAAGCAACAAACCAATTAATTACTTTACTTGAAGAATTTATTATGATTTTTCGTGCATTAATAAAGTTTTAATTCCTGTTTCTACAAAACTTGCATTACTTGTCGTAACTGGTTTTACTAGTAATAGGACGATAAATAAATTGTACGTTGATAAGTGAGTGATAGCTATATGACCGGACGTCAATGCTGTCATTCAACATTGTAACGCACTGCAGCCAAATAGATGGATGGATGGAAATGTTATGTTTTATTTAACGACGGCAACTGGTTATATCAGCGTCGCCGGATGTGCCGGAATTTTGTGGTTCTTTTACATGCCAGATGACATGATGTCGCATTTGCACACTTAAATGATGGATGGATCGAACCCGCAACCTTGGGATGGATGCGATGCCAACCAGGTCGACTGGATGGATGGATGGATGGATGGATGGATGGATGGATGGATGGATCAATAAATAAATAAATAAATAAATAAATAAATAAATAAATAAATAAATAAATAAATAAATACACAATAGGCGTACTGCAGTTTAAAGAGAACTGGAACATGGAAAAATCTAAACCCGTGAAGAAATACTTTCCAAAGAAAATGGGAATATGATTATTTTGTTGTTGAAGACGGAAGAATTGCTTGTTTACTGTGTCCCATCCAATTTATTTCTACTCGCCATTTCAATATTAAACTACATTTCAACAAAGCCCATATTAACAATTATGGAATGCACAAACTTTCGGGTAAGATGATTATTACGAACTATATATTGATTATTTATTTATATACAGTAAAATTTGTTCATTTTGAATTGAAATTAATAGTAACTTTCAAGGTTCATCATTTAAATGCTATAAATTTATGTTTCCGCAGGTGATTATAAGAGGAAAGTTTTCGAAAATCTAAAGCAGGTTAGGTGCAAAGAAATCTCAAAGAAACTACCGACAGGAAATCTAGCATAATTGTAAACCTTGAAACGAGATAATGCATTATAAATACAATGAATTTATTACAATCCTTTTTGAAAATTACATGCCGCCACTGATGGACCTTTGCACGGGGAGAGAATGTAAATAACTCTACGCGGAAGTCGATCATCCTCAACAGAAGTGGAGTGAGGCTGACGTCATATTTCCCCAACTTACGAGTTCTACAGGTCTGGTCATGATGAATGTTTTAAACTCAGGAATGAAAAGGAGTCATTGTTGGTTTATGTTATTGCTCTGTTTGTTTCATGGCCTACTCCATATAAATAAAACATTTATTTTGTGTTACATGTCAAAGCATTTGAAAGAACCACAATTATTTTAAACATTCTCTGAAATAGTTATGTTATTGTTTTGTTTGTTTCATGGCCTACTCCATATGAATACAAACATTTATTTTGTGTTACATTATCAAAGCATTTGAAAGAACCATACATTTACAAAACATTCATCATTTAAACAGTCAAACTTATTTTTTGTTTGTTTGAATGGAGGTTTAAAATATGTAAAATTTATTTTTTGTTACATTAAAAACTTATTTTAGCATTTGAAAGAATCAATAACTTTTTTACACCACAGCTATTCGTTTCATTTATACTGTATCTTCAAACTACATTTTGTTTTTGGATTTTTTAAAATATGTAAAATATAAAAGAGTTATTAAAAATTATTTTTAACACACTGTATGTAACATGAAAATATCAGGTTACACCAATCTTACGTTTTAGTTAGATACTGTATCTTCAAACTACTTTTGTTTTTGGTATTTTTTCATAAAATGAATATAAAAACCTTTTCCCCACAGGAATATTCAAATATAAAAGGCAGAACATGTAACTAGCAAAATATCAGGTTTGCCAATCTTAACTCAGTGGTCTTACTTCCCATGGCGCACATTAATGTTGTGCATGAAAAAATTACTTTCACAAAAAAAAAATGTGTGTTACAACCTTTTTCCCCCACAGGAATTCAAATATAGAAAGGCAGAACATTTTTAACATCTGTTATAAAGGAACTTAATCGAATAAATATTCTGTACAACTTTATTTCATTATGTACGTATGATTTTTTATCGTTTCAGTTCATTTACGCAGTTGCATCTCTATAGAATTAATATTTAATGTTGTCTGACTCATTAAGCAATCACATTATAATCTCGAATCACTGAATATTTACTGACTTTTAGCACGAACATAGGTGTAGTCCGGAGAAGTGATATTTTTCTTTTCATCCCTGATCATATATAAGAGATTTATCAGCCTAATGCACTTTCAAGACAACAACTTTTATAATTTCACTATGCTCTCATCTTACTTACTTACTTACTTACTTACTTACTTATGGCTTTTAAGGAACCCGCAGATTCATTGCCGCCCTCACATAAGCTCGCCATCGGCCCCTATCCTGAGCAAATATTAATTCAGTCTCTAGAATCATATCTCACCTCTCTCAAATCCATTTTAATATTATCTTCCCATCTACGTCTTGGCCTCCCCAAAGGTCTTTTTCCCTCCGGCCTCCCCACTAACACTCTATATGCCCTGCCCATCTCAAACGTCTGGATTTAATGTTCGTTATTATGTCAGATGAAGAATACAATGCGTGCAGTTCTGTGTTGTGTAACTTTCTCCATTCTCCTGTAACTTCATCCCTCTTAACCCAAAATATTCCTAAGCACCTTACTCTCAAACACTCTTAACCTCTGTTCCTCTCTCAAAGTGAGAGTCCAAGTTTCACAACCATACAGAACAACCGGTAATGTAACTGTTTTATAAATTATGATTTTCAGCTTTTTTTTTTGAGAGCATGTACTGTAGCTGCCATCTACCGACTGTAAAAGAATTCACGCTATAACCTTGATGTAATTGCAAGAAATAATAGCTTGCAGCAGTACTTCCATCTAGCGGTCATTACCAAAAAATTCATTTTCGCCGGTGGAGATCTTATTGGTTTATGTTGTCATTTCGTAATATGAGAATGGCCAATCCGATATAGCCTATAATAGCCTATGTGATCAGGATTATTTGAAATCGCTCTATAGAACCATGAAAAAACGTGTAGAACAGAATTATCTAAATTTCTACATACTCATACCTTCTACACAACTGATGAATTGTTTATGCATGTAAACTGAATTTATCCTACTTGATATGAAATGTACAATGTTGTATAGCTCAACATGTTTGTAAATTGAATTAATCTGTTTAATATGTTTATGCTCGACCATGCCGAAATGTAGTAATTATACACCTGGTAGCAGTCCTTTAATGCATGTCATTAAAGTACACCTACTCATTAAAGTTCAGGTGTTTTCAGCCAATGACAACTCAGCTTACAGGTGTTCAGCCAATAACGAGTCAGCTTTGTACCGTTATAAAACCGCAAGTATCGATTATTCTCGGATATGCAATCGAAAAAGAATTAGCGAAAAGTCACGGAGGCTGGAAATCCAATACTGTCGCAGAAGGTTATGTTCTGTTACTATAATAATTAGCGTTAATTGTAAATAATATTCAAATAAATTCAATTTGTCATCTCGTTTTTCTATGTCGAATTCAATAATCAAAGTTATACCAAGTTTAACGGATTACACAAGGTCAATGACATTATTGTTCCTCGGAAAAAATCAATACTTTCGCGTCTGCGCACATCTCACAATTCACGACTAGAACAAGGTCACTTCCGATCTTGTCAGATACAAATAAAATGTATACATTTGAATACTGTAATTTCAAGTTAGAAATATGGTCGAGCATAAAAAGTCGTATGAAACTCGCCTACAATGGTAATTAAGACGCTCGTATGAAAATTATGAAACTCGCTTGTGCTCGTTTCATAAACATCCATACTCGTTTCTTAATTACTATCATTATAGGCTCGTTGCATAATGTACTAATTGCATTTTTGTATAGCATGGCTGATGAATTGTATATGCTTTAAATTGAATAGTAATCAGTATGATGAATTGTTTATACTTGTAATTTGAAGCAATTTGACGATATGTATTATCAATTTTTGTATTGATTGAATTGTTTATGCTTTTAAATTGAATTAACTTGCTTGCTATGCATTATATTTTATAGCTTAACTGATGAATAATCATTTGGGTTTGTAAATTAAATCATCTGCTTGCTATGTACTGCATATTTTTTGTAGAGCCACCAACGTAGCTCAGTCGGCAGCCTGCTGATCGGAGCTGCGCTCGGGCTTGGGTTAGATCTCCGCTTGATCTGATTACCTGGTTGAGTTTTTCCGAGGTTTTCCTCAACCGTAAAGCAAATGTCAGGTAATCTATGGCGAATACTCGTCTTCATCTCGCCAAAAATTTGTAATCTTGTAAAATGTTGACTTGTTACACGTCTTGAAACTTCGATGCTAATGTAATATCTATGAAATACAATAAATGAAATGAAAATAAAAAATGAAATTGTAACCGCCTCGCCAATGAGAAGAGTTATAGCTATTTATTATAGCAGAGAGTAGTCAGTGAGCTGACATGGATCAGTGAAACCCTGAATGCAGACGAAGTCCAAACTTTACCAACAGCGAATTGAAAATTCACGACCACTTCTACCACTTACGTCCATTGTTAAATCCGAATTAATGACGGGGCTTTTCTGTCCGTGGCTGTACGTCCTCCGTGAAAAGTAAGGGCTTCCAGTACAGTGCAAACGACTCTCGACATGCTTTTGTTTTTGGTCTCCACTGTTACTCAGGCATTTCCGGCGAGAGTCTATTGTCTGAGGTGAATAAATTGGAGCCATTTCAGCAAGAGTGTCGTTTACCTTCCAAATTAGAGGGTCTTATGTCACACGAGAAGGTGCGGTAATAAGCATAATCATCATCGTCACATTCATCCATTTTAAAGAATTTAATCTCTTGTAATTCCGTCTTGATGTCATAGACCACCAGTCCACAGGGTGTAACTAAAACGTATGTCAAAACTTTAGAGACGTATTGCTCTCACAGAGTGGATGAAACAAAAGGTTCTTTAAATACGATTTCAGGTAAGTTTTATGCTATGAAAAATTTAGATAGGATGATTATGGAAAAATTCGAATTAAAAATGGTACTGCAGAAGGCAAAAGAGGTTCTTTAAATCGTGAACGAATCGTTCATTCGAACGACTAATAATAAAGGTAAGAATCGATTCGTGGTTCAACGAATCGTCGTTCAAAAGAATCGTAACGAATCGTCGTTCAAACGAATCGTAACGAATCGTCATTCAAAAGAATATGAAGGAATCGGCATGGTATCGTAACCCACGATTCTATTCGTTGTTTGATGTAACCTGTCAACGGACATTTCCGAACCGTGTCGAATGCTCCCGAGCGAGAGTGAAATCAAAATATGTACTGCATTTGTTAAGTATGGAAAATAATGAACACAAACCTGAAATTTGCATAGTTAAATAGAGATTTAATGCAAAAAATGTACTTCATAATAAGGTTCAGTTGATAAATTATAACAGAAATTATCTTGGGTAAGTGACTAATGGAGTTCATACTGAATGGTTCCAGCCAATGGGAAAGAGACAATCCAATGTCTCGATGCCATCTATGAGAGAGATGGAGAACTTTTTGTTCTACGCGTGGTTTGCAAAGGAAAGTGTCTTGCGACGATTCAAAAGAATAGTTGGAAAGACTGAGAAGAATCGTGAAAATGTTAGAATCGATTCGTAAATTGAATCGTTGGAAACTGAAAAAGGTGTTGCCCAACTCTAGTGTACTGTATGTATGTATTACTATAACATTTCAAGACAACAGGGTATTATAATACAAGAAAATATAGTGCTGTATAATGATAGGCCTATTACATAAATACAGTACGGTACAGTAATTAGTAAACATTTTTGCACAACACATACAGTAGTTAAAAAACATACCTTACTAGGCCTTTGTTAAGTAGGATGTGATTTTAGTCTGCTTCTTTTTATTGATTTGCTGGGTTACTGTAAAGTCCTCCAGTTTATTTAATGCATCAAACAGAGAACCATGCACATTTTGGTGTCCCTCAATGAATCTTCTTAGCTCTCGGAAGTGAAAGATCGGGGTTTCGGGGTTTGTGAAAAGCAATGCACAGTGACCGTTTTAACTGAGCACGGTAACTGTACACTCCAAGGGTTGTCAACCCGCACTGGGACCACTTTCTCCGAAAAGGAGATACGATGCATTCCCGGTTCCAGCCTCCAACCCCTATGGTCAGGTCAATTTTGTTACAGTACTGGCTCGTTCCGCCTTTGCCACATTTCACTGTAAAACTCATGTCCATTCTGGATTTTTTTTCTTCGAATTAAACAAAATTATGTTCGAATAAAAGACGATATTTATGCATTGTTTCCATAGGAAATTCAAGGGGACAAAGGAAAACTTCGAAATAAAGAATAATTCGAATTAAAAACGTTCGAATTACACAAGTTTCACTGTATAAACACATTTCAGCGGCGCCTCAGACTTATACGTTATAATTTTCATTCATTTATTTTATTCCATAGATCTTACATGAGCAATGAAGCTTTAAGATGTGGAACAAGTCAAAATTTTACAATATTACAATTACAATTTTTACAAATTTTTATAGTTTTACAATTTAGTAATTTCCTACAATTTTTACAATTTTATGCACTTTTTTACAATATTTTGGCGAGATGTAGTGAGATGAGGTGAGGTCCGAGGATTCGCCAAAATATTACCCGGCATTTGCCTTTTGGTTTTGGGAAAAACTCGGAAAAACCCAACCAGGTAATCAAATCAAATGACTTCGTCTATAAGAGGCCTTACACAACAACAAACGGAAGCTATCCATTTAACACTATTTTATACGGATATAATAATTTGTATGATGGGAATATTTAAATGTTTATCAATATTAACATACAGAGAATTTTTGTGTGTTTGTATGAAGTAATCTCAGAAGCTACTTAATCGATTTTTGTAATTATTACTTCACCATTTGAAAGTGTGGTCTCTAGATGGACATAATGCTTATGCTATTACGGCAACTACTGAGTGAATCGAGGGGATGTAAGGTTAAAATAGATTCTTATGCACAGAAAACTTTATATTCTGTCGCAATTATTATATTACGTGATTATTTACACTTTATTTGGTCCACATGAAATACTCTAATTTTATACACTTCAGTTTCTTTCTGTCCACAGAACATCATAGTATTTTAAGAGTTTTATCATGAGGAGGAGTATTTTCCACGACCAAAAATACAGCACATATGGAGTAAACATTATTATTTTACTGTTGAGCTTATTGAAGCCGAAATATTTTACAAAGTGTTACGAAACAGTGTTCCTGTGCTCATAATTTACCCATATTCGTTTCCTGTGTTTCTTAAAACAATATTTATGTATCACATTCATTCTCATCTCAGAGAATTAACGAACAATGAGAGTGTATTGTAATAATAATAATAATAATAATAATAATAATAATAATAATAATAATAATAATAATGTCGCTACAGCCCTGGATGTGCCCAGACCGGCCAGCCCGAAGCTGGCCTCACGCGCACATACCAAAGCAGAGGTGGACGATCATCCAACGAAGAAAAAGAGGAAGAAGAAGAAACGTTCAATTGACTTCCCGTATTTGGAGTGACTATGAAAACATGAGGTTTGCTACTCGTGCATTGTTTAGAATCCATTTGTGTCGTTCTATTTTGGTCTGTATGTCGTATACACAATTAACTGCCTGCAACTCACAGAATTAACTTGACGTCACCGGGACCCCTGCTCTTTAAAACTGCCTCCGGCTACTACCCCAACCCCTTTCAATGTATTCCAGTATATATCCCTAATATGCAAATTCAGTTTTAACCCCCCCAACGATGGTTCAAGAGGGGATGATCTGAAGCGTGGTTGGGATATACAGAAAATCTGTTGGCAAAATCCAATATAGAGAAATTTGCATACGCACAGAAGGGGTAATCGAGGAAAGGTCATTTTCGTGCACCCCCTCACGTGGCGTCAGCTCCAATAGTCGTGTTATTTTTTTGTTCACTAATTGGTCGCCGCTCTGCTAGCTGCCTTGTTAGCTAAATGCAATATGAATTGCTGCCTCATGCCGTACTTGCAATCTACAGAGTAAGTGCTAGCGGAACTGTAGAACTAGACTTCAGGTTTTCTTCTCTCTATCGTTTCGTTTTCTCGCAGGCACATTCTATACCACATCGCCCAAGTTGTTACCTTCAGCACTACAATAAAGGAGAATGGTTTGAACAATTATGGTAATGATTTTTATGGACCGATTTTGAACTATTGAAGATTCTCTTATAACTAAAAGAGTGGAACTTAAAATTAGCTGTCAGAAACGAGCGGTGTTAGAAATAAGATAATTCAACAGAGAATTGCTAAGTCGATGTTAGAAATAAGATAATTCAACAGAGAATTGCTAAGTCGATGAAATAGACTAGCGTAATTAATAGACAAATTTGTTTACCAGCAGAAATTTCTTGCTTTCCGATTATACAGAGACATCATTTTATTTTTACTAACATTTCTAATATTAACCTGGCTATACCTTTGGATCAACGATTAAGAACCGGGAACACCGTTTGCTACCCCTTCCACGACTGGAGTTCGATGATATACTGGCGTAATATACAAACAAATCACTTTACTAGGTATAGGAGGGAACAAAAGTACTTCATCCATTTATGTAAACTAGGAAATATCACGCTTTTGAGTTTGATAATTTTCATTAGGTTTTTGTTTAATCACAATACAGTACAGTATTAACAATGAGTGTTTTTACTCACGAACTGAGCTGTCCATGTGGACGTATTCATTATGCAGTGTATATTATACTGTCTACAGCACATTAGCGTACAATATAGAGAATGAAGTTAAATTGAAAAATAATCATAATATGGATATTTAAACGCATTTTTGAAAATGGTGGCCGTTCATTTCGATACAGGCTTCAGTTCTAATGTGCATATTATCGCACTATAGACTATTGTACGTGATTCAAATTACCAGGTTCGTACTTCGTACTAGTAACTCATGTTGAAATAATTCTGTACCTACTCTATAAAAGAGACCTTACGTACTGTAAATTCAATCTTCACTTCTGCCCGACCAGAAAAGATAAAATTACTCAGATATGCTATGTCCGTCTTTTAAGTTATTTTAAACAGTTGTATGGGTATAATATTACGTTGACGTCCAATTCCTAACAGAAATTAATGTTCTCAGAAAAGAGCTAAGACAGCCCAGCCCCTAGCATTTACAGAGAGGCGAATAGAAGCAGGTGGGGGAAACCGGGATGCGACGTAGGCAAATGGAAAATGATGCAATATTGAAAGCTCTATCGTCACTGAAAAACGCGAACATATTTTTGGAACGTACTGTTAACTATGACCGTAAGGCTACTGTGACTGTATATGCGGTCTTGGATCTGTGTGGAGGACGGTTGAACTTCATTAATAGAAGGGGTGGGAGTGAAGTACATTCAAAAACTCAGGTACAATAAAAATTGAAGTAAAAATAAAATGATGTCCCTGTACAAAGTATTAAGTATTATGAAACTACAAAAAATTATCCCCAACCTTTTAAATGTAGAATTTAGAATTGGGGCTGCTTAGAAATAAAGACCAAGAATGAGTTTTGTATATTATACTACATTTATTTTCCTTCGTTATCCCTTGTTATAGTTTCTATATGTGTAAGTGAATCACAGAACACCAAATAAATAAGTAAAGAGCGCATGTTAAAATGCTGAAACAAAAGATGATCACAGCCCTCCATGTGCAATGGTAACTAAGCTATATGTATGAAAATATTACGCGCCAAACAACTTGTATGTAGGAAAACATTGTCGTCCTATAATGGTTTCGCACACTATCAGCCGAGTCAGGTTGTTGAAATTCTCCAAGCTTTCGGCTACTAGCTCTGCAGCCATCTTCATCCCTCAAGTTAGCAGCCGAAAATTTGGAGAATTTCAACAACATTAGTAGAGCGTTGGTACGTTTAACCAAAGGTCCCGGGTTCGATGCCTGGCCCCGGAACAATTTTTCCTTCGAAATTATTCAAATCAACTTCACAGGGAGTTATACCTGAAAGTTTGATTTGCATAATACACGTCACTGTTCATTAACAGAAAACCACAATTTAAGTCACACAGAGTTAGTGTGCACTCAATGTTGGTTGCTTGAGGGCTGTCAGTCCACGTTGAGGTCTGTGGATATAGAAAGAAAAATTGGATCAGTGTCTGGTAGAGTTCCCGGGTAGCTCAGTTGGAAGAGCGTTGGTACGTTTAACCAAAGGTCCCGGGTTCGATGCCCGGCCCCGGAACAATTTTTTCGTCGAAATTATTCAATGTACTATTAAATTTGACTAAAGATACAAAATGCACAAAAGTACTATAAAATAGTAATTAAAATGTATTATTCAAAAACAAGAAAATCTAATACAAATATTCAGTACTACTGTATTTTAATACAATGTTAATGGGAACATACTGTTAAAATTTGGTTGAAATCTGTAAAACATAAAAAAATTAAAGTTACCAGTGTCCCTTAAGCAGAAATGAAGAAGCACTTGAAGAACAGACGAAATATTGTGTAATAATTAAATGAAAACCTGCTGCATTCTAGAGCTCAATTCTCATCAAACAGGTTATTTTTAGTCTGTCATTTGAAAATGCTTTATCACTACTAGGTTATTCGTCATCGATAGAATTGGTAATAGAATTAAGGCCGAGAACTTGGCATGTGATTACCCGACTTTCGCCTTATAGTTCGGGAAACTCTCGGAAAAATCCAACTAGATAATCATCCCAAGAGGAACTGAACCCACGCCCAAGCGCAGCTCTGGATCAGCAGACAAAAACGTCGATGCCGTATTTTGAAGGAGAAAATTATACTAAAGTATTATTTATATTTATTTTTTATTTTCATTGATTTATATTTATTTATAATCTGTTTATCTATTTATTTATTTAATCTGACGGAGTTAAAGCTATCAGGCCTTCTCTACTAACCACCAGAATACAAATAGACATGTACAAGAAACAAATGCAGAGAGCAGAAGCAAATAAGAAATATAAATAAAAACACAAAAAGCATAAAATGCAAAAACAATGAGAAAAATATACATACATACATAACATTACATACATACATACATACATACATACATACATACATACATACATACATACATACATACATACATACATACATACATACATACATACATACATACATACATACATACATATATATATACAGGGACATCATTTTATTTTTATTAACATTTTTAATATTAACGTGTCTATACCTTTAGAGAACCGGAAACACTGCTTGCTCCCCCCTCCATGACTGGAGTTCGATGATATGGGCGTAAAACACAAATCACTCTACTAGGTATAGGAAGGAAGAAAAGTAGTTCATCCATTTACGTAAACTAGAAAATATCGCTATTTTGAGTTTGATAATTTTCATTAGGTTTTTCTTTAATCAAAGTACAGTACTGTATTAAGAATAAGTGTTTTTACTCACGAAGTGAGTTATCCATGCGAACGTATTCATTATGCAGTGTATATTATACTGTCTACAGCACATTAGCGTACAATATAGAGAAAGAAGTTAAATTGAAAAATAATCATAATATGAATATTTAAACACAATTTTGAAAATGGTGGCCGTTCATTTCGATACAGGCTTCAGTTCTTTTGTGCATATTATCGCACTATAGACTATTGCATCTAATTCCAATTGCCAGTTTCGTCCTTCGTACTAGTAACTCATGTTGAAATAATTCTGTACCTACTCTACGTACTGTAAATTCAATCTTCACTTCTGCCCGACCCGAAAATATAAAATTACTCAGACATGCTATCTACTGTCCGTCCAAGTGGTTATTCCGCAGGATTTTAGAAAGGAGGAAATCACGTGACAGTTAATTACTTAACGAGGCCCTTTTTTTAAGTTAAATTAAACAGCTGTATAATATTACGTAAACTTCCAATTCCTAAGAGAAATTAATGTTTTCAGAAAAGAGCTAAGACAGCCCAGCTATTACAGAGGGGCGAGCAGAAGCAGGTGGGGGAAATCGGGATGCGACGTAGGCAAACGGACAGTACCTGTGCGAAAATATGATTCAATATTGAAAGCTCTTTCGTCACTGGAAAGCGCGAACATATTTCTGGAACGTACTATACTCAGTAACTCAGTACTGCTTACTATCTGCGGTCTTGGTTCTGTGTGGAGTTGGAACTTCCTTAGTAGAAGGGGTGGGAGTGAAGTACATTCAAAACTCAGGTACAATAAAAATAAAATGATGTCCCTATGCATAAACATAAAATACATACATACATGTCCATACTACATACATACACATACATACATACATACATACATACATACATACATACATACATACATACATACATACATACTAGTATGTCGATAAGATCACAATGGGCACAAAAGTACTAATACAGTATATTGTCTACTTAATATATTAGTGATTAAGAAAAATGATTAAATACCTGGAAGTAAGTAGCTGTCTGTGCAAATATAAAGTGAAACAAAACAGTAACAATTTCGAAACATTCGGAATAAGTTAGAATACTCAGTTTACTGCATTGCACTCCACGCAGTAAGATAACGCTTAATGAGTTTGATTTTAAACACTGTTAAATTCAAATAGTCTCTGATGTCACTGGGTAGGGTATTCCACAAGCTCGAGCGCGAGATTGTGTATGATGATGAATACGATGATTTCTTACGTGTTGGTATGGCTATTTTGCGCACGTATGTACAGACTGTGATACTATGATGGTAACTGAGGTAAGGTAGGTAGGTAGATAGGTAGGTATAGAGGTGTAAAGGACTTGGAAAAGGAGAACAAGAGAATGAAAATTTCCACGTTCGTTAAACCGTAGCTGTAATATGTTCAGTAAATCCTGTTGCTTATGTTATCCCACCTAATAGGCTTAAGGACTTTACTAATAGACAGTAATTATACACAGTATGTAAAGGGGTAAATGATATTTTGTTATTGAAGTGTTGTATCAGTGAAGAATTATGTTGTGTCAGTGAAGTGTGTTGTGTCAGTGAAGTGTGTTGTGTCAGTGAAACGTGTTCCTGTCAGGGAAGCTTTATAGTTTATAGTGGCAGTACAAAGTATTTGAACAGTGAAATGTTTTTGAAGTGTTAGTGAAATCAGGATAGAATCAGTGAAATGTGTCGTAGTTCCAGTGCAGTGAGTGAGTTGACAGCGAAATGAGTGTAATGTGGAAAGGTACTTGTGCAGATATGAACATATCATACTCGTGGGTTTTAGTTCGAACTTAGATTTAAGATACAAATTAGAATTATTTTAAATGTTATTTTAAGTGATCGTGCTTCATTTACTTTAGAATATTCCCTATTATTATTATTATTATCATTATTATTATTATTATTATTATTATTATTATTATTATTAATTATTTGTATTAATTATTGGTATTATTAATTGTATTTTTAATTAATAAGTTTATTATTGTCATTATTGAGTGTAATTAGTTACCACTGCCACCGGGTATATACCCATTGCAGTGTGAATACATACATACATACATATATACGAGTTATGTAAATAAGCCTAATGATTTGTGTGTGCATAGAGCGAAGTTTATTTCATTAAATTAATAAGAGTGTTATAAATTCTGTACTGTACAATGGATTGATGTAATATCCTTATAAACTATTATGTAATAAGGCAGAAATATGTGCTAATTACACTTTTCACTCTAGTTTGTGTAAGATCCCAATCATGACTCCCGTACCGCCTCTCACAGCTATCAGATTAACCATGAACGCAATATGGATAAGCACTGTGTATAGAAAGATGAGGAAATTCCATTAGAAAAGCAAATATTTGTAATAAAAACAAAGAGATAAAAAAAAGATCAGAGGCGGATTTGAAGGGGAGGCAATTCGTGGCCTCTTTTCCAGTTCCGTGTAGGTTTGTAAATACGGACTACATTTGAAGCAAGAGACACTGAACTTATCTTACCCCATGCTACGTCTATACCATCGATCTAAATCCGAGAGGACGAGTCGTCTCTCTTTAAAATGTCTACCCATCTCCTGTTTTCCTTACCGAGCTGATATAGCACTTAGTAGACTAAAGCCAATATTTGAGGTAGTAATAGCCTAAGCACAAAAGAAATTGTAATGAAGTATAAATATTTGAAAAACGAGACCGTCATAGCAGAGCAAGAAGCTTACGAGATCAGGAGCGAGGGTTGTTACTTGTTACTTTCCATAAGGAAATTAATTTACTTAAAATGGGCTGTTTATAGAGCCCCATCCCACTCTGAATGTAGTAATAAATGTTCCTTGCTTTCGACTTCCGTGTTAGGACTGCAATAACTCTCCGCTCTCGCGAATTTCGAGAGAATACTCAGTTTGGAGTGACAGAACCCACTGACAAGGGAAGGGTTTCGGGTCGAACAGGAATTTTTGGTTAAAAATTTGTACATTTTTACATACGTTTGGATTGTAGCGATATTCTACTACTTAATTAACTTATTATTCCCAGAACATAAATTTTACCAGGAATCGAAAAGTATTGGGAATAAATTTGAATAAGGAACAAAGAAAAGTTTCCTTTCCAGGCAGGATTCGAACCACAAAAGTCTTAGTTACCAGTCTATCGTGCTCTGGAGTGAACAAGGGTCTGAAATCAGCTACAAGAGTCGGTCCGGTTTTTTTTGTCACTACTGTACCACAGCCTTGTCTTGGGAGGTTATACTGTTAACGCTTTTCTTATTCCACGAGGCCAGTTTTTCTCTTTATAAATGTTTTCAATGATGTAACAACATTCTCTGGTGGAAACAATATCAAATGTGTTTGGGAATATAACGTTGGTAGCCAGCATTAAGAAGCTATTTGAGGTTAAGTCTGACAAGCATACTGAAGTAGGCTGCATTGGTTCTCTAAAGGTTTTTTTATGATATTTTCTCTGTTATTGAAAAAACAAAGATGGTTCTTAATGAAGACTGTTCACGAGCATCGGCCATTCTAACAGCAGTAATATAATAAAACAGCAGTGATCGTCTTATTTACTTTCCTAGCAGTAATACCAATCGTATTCCAGTATAGTTTAACCGAGAATCTGTAAAACGGCACACTGAGTTAAACTCTCGGTTAGGTTTAACTTTGGTTAACTCAATCTTCGGATTACCTTATTTATAATACTGGGCCTAAGAGAGTTATGATGATGAACACTAATTAATTAGTAGATAGAACTTTTAATTGCCAGATCAAGAATTAGGTGCAATAATAAAATTACCTTTATTCTCCTACTTCCACCCCATATAGTAAATCATATCTAATAATAGCTTAAAGGTAGGAGCTATTCCATCTCAAATAGACCGAAATATAGAGAAAATTGACCTTACAATTTCTAAATGCAATAAAACTTTTTTTGTACGTAGAGAACTGTGATATAATGCTTTGTGCAAAGTTTGAGGCATCAGAACTTCATAGTGTTTAAATTAAAAATATTTAAATTTATCGTATTTTCATAAAATAAGCAAATTTAAACTGTTGTAGCTCCGAAACCCTTTCACCCAATGATCAAAATCATGGTTTGTTTTCATGCTGAGAAATTAAAGTTTATATTGACATATAAACGGTTTTTCTTACTTTTTATGGAAATGGAGAAATTTAGATTTTTCCTCATTAAGACGCCTTGGCAAGGAAAAAATATTTAAAAATATATAGTTAGATTCTGCATTGAAAGTATAAATAAACACATACTTTTTACTGATGGTATGTTGATAAGAAAGTATTGAAAATATCAAATAAAGAAAATAAATAGTACACGCGTGAACTAACCAGCTGACTGTGAGACGGGAGCTAGCCGAGGCAAGCAAGGCCAGGAGACAAACACGTGATGTGTCGTCTAGTAGCGCATAGCTGGGGTAGCTTTATCACAGGTTTTCATAAACACAGGCGTAAAATGACGCCCAACGCTCGCTTATCTTCATCTCTCGGCCAGTGCGTGCGGTACTGCGCCGTTCAAGTCTAGGCGTGTGAAAATAATCTATTTAATACCCCCGAAACTTATTGCCGTACCACTAAGCAAACAATGCCGAATCCCTCTTAATAATGAAAGGTTTTTTCCTCAATATTTTTTTTACATTTTTACAAATTGGCAAAAAGCCTAAAAACAAGTAAAATCAGATTATCTGTCTCTCTGTTTACAATAAAAGTAAGGATTACTTCTTAACATAACCTACCAAATATCAGCTTCAAAATAAGCTCACGTTCAATGTTCTGCAGTAAATGGTTCCAGAGTTCTGAGCGCTGAAAGAGGTTTGTTTTTATAAAATACGTTAAATTTGTTGCTCAATAATACGAAAACCGTTTGACTTTCGATAGTATATTTTTGAAAATGCACTCTCCTCAGCACCTGGTATAAATAGGGAAAAAATTAGAGTATAAAAAATGCGAGGTTTTTTACTGATCGATTTCATATGGAATAGGCCGTAGGCGAATAGTAGTGGTCGTAGTAGAAATTATGGCCGGTCATCTTAATGGCAACGCAGCCCTAGATAGAGGAGCGGCGTAGAACTGTTCGACAACTGTATGAGCTTGAGTAATGTGCCGGAAAGTCCGTCCAAAGTCCTTTAAGAATTGTGAGCAGCACAGAAGGCGAAAGAAAGACATGATTCACGAGTCACGATTTGGGAATTACTGAAATTCGAGCGGAAGATGTAATTATCACACCTCTGTACCTTTTACTGAGTCGGATAAAGAGCTAAGAGGATTTAGTTCACATTTCTTTGCTCATTTATAGCTTAGGGAAGAGGCAGTTTACTGGACTGATGAAGGGCTAATAGGAATGAGGGGCCGTTATCCTCCGTCTTTCTTTCCACGCTTGGTGCTCTCAGGAAGTGCATTCAGGGCATGGATTAGAATGACTCTTGTTTATTGCTTATAAGAAAGAGGAAGAACTACAAAGAGCGGTTAATAATTTGAACAAAATAGCAAAAGATTTCAACATCACTATAATTAACACAAAAACTAAATCAATTGCTCTTAAAGGAAAAATACAAAAACGAATAAAAATAGTCATAAATCAGGAAATTATAGAACAGAACAGGTCTCAAATTTTACATATTTAGGTACTAAAATCTCAACTATGAGCGAATATCATCATCATCATCATCCTTCACGAATTAGGCCTCTGTAGACCTGTTTCGGCCCCATCTAGCAGTCTTCTTAAAGGTCTTCCTGGTCGACGATGTCCTCTAGGTTTATACTGCATTTGGGATTCTTGAATTTTCCATTCTTCTTACATGATCTAGCCAATTGAATTTGTATCTGCTGATTTTTTCTTCTACTGACTCTACTTAATTGTTCTAAAATTTCTTCATTCCTTTTTCGGTCTAAAAGAGTATATCCTGCTGTCCTCAAAATTTCATTTCCGTTGCTTTGATTCTGTTCACGTCTTTTTTCTTTAATGACCAAATCTCGCTTCCGTATAAAAGGGTGGGTAATGCTAGTGTATTATATATTTTTATTCTTGTAGATTTTTGTACTAATTTAGCTTTTAATGCATTGTTTATTATTCCTAGAATTTGTGTAAATTTGGTAATTTTCTTGTTCACAACTTTTTCATTTTGATAAGATATTTCACAACCCAGATAATTGAAATTTTGCACTTGTTCGAGGCATTGGTTATTATGTATTATCTTACTTGTGACTGGGTCCTGTCCTAAAATGCCATTACTTTTGATTTTTGTGCTGAAATTTCCATCCCAAAATCTTTTAATATTTTATTTAATGTATACAATCCTCTTTGTAAATTATCCTCTGAATTGGAAATTATGACTTGATCATCGGCATAGAGTAAGGTATATAATAATAATAATAATAATAATAATAATAATAATAATAATAATTATTATTATTATTCTTTATTTATACATAAGCCCGCCATCGGTCCCTATCCTGTGCAAGATTAATCCACTCTCTATCATCATATCCCTCCTCCCTCAAATCCATTTTAATATTATCCTCTCATCTACGTCTCGGCCTCCTCAAAGGTCTTTTTCCCTCTGGCCTCTCAACTAACACTCTATATGCATTTCTGGATTCGCCCATACGTGCCATATGCCCTGCCCATCTCAAACGTCTGAATTTAATGTTCCTAATTATGTCAGGTGAAGAATACAATGCGTGCAGTTCTGTGTTGTGTAACTTTCTCCATTCTCCTGTAACTACATCCCTCTTAAACCTAAATATTTTCCTAAGCACTTTATTCTCGAACACCATTAATCTCTGTTCCTCTCTAGAGTCCAAGTTTCTCAACCATATTTATTTATTTATTTATTTATTCTGGTGTAGTTAAGGCCATCAGGCCTTCTCTTCCACAACACCAGGAATACAAATACAATAATAGAAATAAACAGAAAAAAATACAATACAAAGTAAAGCTACACAAGAAATAAAGAGAGAGAGAAAAAAAGACTATAAACAAAGTAAAGCCACACAAAAATATACACAGGTTACAGACACACAGACTTTAAATGATTAATTAATTGTATCCTAACTAATTAACTAACATAAACTTGCAATTTTAATCCAGATTAAAAAAGAAAAAGAAAAAAACACAAATCAATACTTCTAGCAATACCTAAAAACATTAAATAAGACAAACTTTTCAAATTTAATTTTGAATTGTCCCTGTCATTAAAGAATTCCAGAGGCGAGGTCCCTGACAGTATAGGAAGATGAGTATAAAGACGTTCTATGATGAGGGATAGAAAGAAGTGCTTGATGTCGGTTTCGAAGAGTTGTAAGAAATTGAAAGCGCGATAACAGATAATTCGGAGTAGAAGAACAGTCTACTATATACAGTCACGAAGCTTGATTTTTTATGAAACAATAGAAACTGCGACGGTTCTTGATTTTGCATTGCCTGTAATGAGGCGATATTAGCGATCCTAGTGGTGAGCAACTATCTAATGTTTGATATTTAACAGATGAGCTTCGCGACTGTATATACTAGACTGTGGTAGAAGTATGTATGATTCTAAAAGAAGGGACAGTGAATGTAGAACAACCGATAATATAACTGTTTTATAAATTCTAACTAAGATTTTTTGACAGCACACTGGATGATAAAAGCTTCTCAACCGAATAATAACAGGCATTTTCTATATTTATTTTGAGTTTAATTTCCTCCCGAGTATCATTTATATTTGTTACTGTTGCTCCAAGATATCTGAATTTTTCCATATATTTGAAGGATAAATCTTCAGTTTTTATATTTTCATTTCGTACAATATTCTGTTCACGAGACATAATCATATACTTCGTCTTTTCGGGATTTACTTCCAAATCTATCTCTTTACTTGCTTCAAGAAAAATTTTCGTGTTTTCTCTAATCGTTTGTGGATTTTGCCCTCCCAAAATATCTCGATACCCTTCTTCGATGAAGGCTGGAACCGGAATCACAGCAGAACGATGTCCAAGTGGAAAGTCCCCATCCTGTCCAAGAGCAAGTACAAATAAAAGAATCGAAGAATGCGTGATGGTTGTTTTTTAAAGAGCGTTGTTCTGTCCACTCGGCTGTGCTGGCTGACCTACGAAGGCCATCAACTTGTGTCACGGCCAGTGCAGCAGCAGCAGCAGCGGTGTCAGGTTGCTAGTAGGGCTCAAAATGTTCCTCGTTGTGCGGTCACGCCCTTCATATTATGGAAACAAGTTCAGCACCGATTGTATCGGCTTAGTTTTATGAACTTCGGTTTCTAAGCAATTTATACACTTCTCCCGATAACCCTAATATACAACGATGAACATCTTAACATAACTTTCATTATCAGGGGTTTGTGTTGTGTCATACACTACTCCAACGGATGAGCTGAAGGAAACTGGCGAAAAATAACATCATTAACATTCTAAATCACGAAAAAATTTGGAAATACTTTTGTCTATTTCATAATTGACAATCTTCTGGTTTGTAATTAGTGACATCGGATTTTTATACCTCGCAAATATGCAGTTTACTTACTTAAAATTGCTTTTAGAAACCTCGGAGGTTCATTGCCGCCCTCACATAAGTCCGCCATCGGTCCCTATCCTTAGAAAGATTAATCCAGTCTCTACCATCATATCCCACCTCCCTCAAATCCATTTTAATAGACTATTATTCTCCCATCTACGTCTCGGCCTCCCCAAAGATTTTTTCCCCCGTCAGGTCTTCCAACTAACACTCTATATGCATGTCTGGATTTACCATACGTGCTACATGCACTGCCCATCTCAAATGTCTGGATTTAATGTTCCTAATTATATTAGAATACAATGCGTGCAGTTCTGCGTTATGCAATTTTCTCCATTCTTCTGTAACTTCATCCCTCTTAGTCCCAAATATATTCCTAAGAACATTATTCTCGAACACCCTTAATCTCTGTTCCTCTCTCAAAGTCAGAGTCCAAGTTTCACAAACATACAGAACAACCGATAATATAACTGGGTCATTCCATACGAAATTTTAGGAATATGCCAGCGATGTCATGAATTTTTTTGGGGGCGTTTAATGTAATAATCTTATTATTAAAATAAATTAAACTGCCAACTATGACCGCCATATCATTAATATTTTAGTCATACGGATGACTGAAAAATGCGTGGCAGTTACATGTTATCCATCATTTACAATATTCTAGACATTCTATATGAAGTGTCATCGAAACTAAACAGGCGCCATTGTAAACCTGAATAACCATATTTTAATACCTTAAAGACTAATCCGAATAATATTAAGGTATTCTCATAAAACACCTCATTGAAAAAAAAGAAATAGGTTTATATTCGAATGCAATAAATTGAATTCATGCGAATTTCATTAGTATGAAAGAAAATCTCATTTCTAATCCATCTCCCAAGTTTTATGACTTTATCTAAAAAAACCTGTGAATAATTAAATTAATAATATTATTAAATTTTGTTTTTTAGGCTATTTTACGACGCTTTATCAACATCTTCGGTTATTTAGCGTCTGAATGAGATGAAGGTGATAATGCCGGTGAAATGAATCCGGGGTCCAGCACCGAAAGTTACCCAGCATTTACTCATATTGGGTTGAGGGAAAACCCCGGAAAAAACCTCAACCAGGTAACTTGCCCCGACCGGGAATCGAACCCGGGCCACCTGGTTTCGCGGCCAGACGCGCTGACCGTTAAATTTTGTTCCGACGGTTGAAAATCGCTTGCTATGTGTGGCGGTCGTAGACTTCATAACGATGAGTAATCTCAAACGACCGTCTCCCTGACCTTGATCGCGCAACAGTCTGTACGACGGGAGAGCCTACCTGCTGAGCTCCTTTGTCCCGGTGAGTTATTTTTATTAAAAACTGACGATATTTAAGTCAACTTTCTGAAATTTTCACAGTGGAATCAATATACCCCACATGTTTTTTCGTCTGTAAAATGAATTACATTTTGTGTTCTATATTTTTTAAAATTATTTTACGGTGGGTAGCTATTTAAAAAAATTATATATATATATATATATTTTTTTTTTTTTCATTTTAAGGGCACTTATGAACAAGGCTCTTCTTTTTGGAATTGCATTGAAACCATTTCTCCATCTTCCTTTACATAGTAAGAAAACGTCAGTGAATGAAACCGTGTTCTTTGTTAAACCAATATTTTAAATGCTGATTGCTGCCAAACTATGAAAGATATAAATATAGTATTGCTCGAAATTCATATTTAGAACATACAAAATAACCTACTACAATATTTTTATCTTTTGAGACATTATGGTTCAAAAACGTTACTTTTTTGCATGGAATGACCCAACTGTTCTTTCTTCTGACATTGTTATGAAGTGGTCTAGCCTTTCTAGTCCTCGAGTTTTAATTGTGGTGACAATATCAGGTTAACTATAATATAGTTATATAATATATTATAATATAATATAATATAATATATTATATATCCTGCATAATTCCAGGTTCGTTCTTAACCTCCTTTGACCACTGTCCCGGTTAAGTCCATATATTTTCCTTATGCTTTTTCTTTCCCAGATTCTGAGCATTTACTCAACCTTAGGTTAATTCATGCATTACCTATTAGTTACGTATGTAAATTGGTGGAAAACAGCAAACCTCAACAGCCTTACTTATGGGGTATCATAGCAACGTATAGAATCGCGTACAAGCCCTCTTAAAACGTCAAGCATAGAATTTTGTTTCACGGCGTTCAAATCTTACCCTGCCTGAAGAAGTTTCAATTTAAAATTTGGTACGCCTTTCATCGCTCATACTCAATTTCGAAGCTGAAAAACGTCTGAGTCTAAAATCGTTGTTACACAAAATACTATTACAATCACCGGACAGCTAATATGCTGGTTTAGTTTCTATTTTCGAGGCTCATATCAAACAAGTCTGAATATTTTTTAAACTCGTTACGACATTTTAATTCTTTGCATAAAAAAATTTCTTGAACTAGAATCGTAATCATTTGATCTACGGTCAACGTCCTGACACCTCATCGTTAAATACTAATCCTACAAAAAGCGAGAGATCGATCTTTCAAAGTGCAGTAACATGGTTAGATGGACCGTGCCAAATCTTCATTGTCCATGAAATCTCTGCAAATTGGCGGCCTCCAGTCTGTCCAGACTTGGCTACATTCCAGAGGTCCTCACCTGGACAACTCGTTTATTGCGTAGTAGTATAATGCATATTGGCTACTACTGAACAAAACTGCTCCCTTGTTTCCAGCGAAGTTGCTTGAGTGGGAATAATTGTTAACAAAAAACTCAAAAGAGAATGGAATACTTACTTCAGTCGCTGTGCAACATACGGTAGCTATGCTTCATTTTAAAAAGTATTCAATTTCGCAAATAAAGCATTTAAAATGTCCGAAACACTGCACTTATTACAATAGTGGTTCTTTGCTTGCTTCCTTCCTTTCCTGCTTCCATCCTTGTTTGCTTTTTTCTTTCCTTCATTTCTTGTTTCCTTCACTTCTTGCTTCCTTCCAGCCTTCATTTCTTGCTTTCTTTCTTACTTCCTTCTTTTTCTTTATTCCTTCCTCCTGCCTTTTTGCTTCCTTCCCTTTTTTGATTCCTTCCTTTCTTGCTTCCATCCTTTCTTGCTTCCTTCCTTGCCTGCTTCCTTTCTTTATACCTTCCTTCCTTTCTTCCTTCCTTTCCTGCTTCCTTCCTTCATTTCTTGCTTCTTTCCTTGCTTCCTTCCTTTCCTGCTTCCTTCTTTCCTTTATTCCTTCCTTCCTTTCTTCCTTCCTTTTTTCCTTTCTTCCTTCTTTTCTTTCTTCCTTTTCTTTATTCCTTCCTCCATTTCTTGCTTCTTTTCTTACTTCCTTCCTTCCTTTCCTGCTCCCTTCTTTCCTTTATTCCTTCCTTCCTTTCTTCCTTTTTTGATTCCTTCCTTGCTTCTTTCCTTTCCTGCTTCATTTTTTCCCTGCTTCTTTCTTTCTTTCTTTCCTCCTTACTCTCTCTCTCTCTTTCTTCCTTTCATCCTTTTCTGCCATGTTTCACTTCCTCCTTTCACTATTAGATAGTCAGAATTTATCCACATTACTACATAAATGGTCCCGCGTCGTGGCGTCGTGGTCTAAGGCATCCTGTCTAGGACTCGCGTTACGGAATGGGCACTGGTTCGAGTCCTCACGGGGGAAGAAATTTTCTCATGAAATTTCGGCCAGTGTATGGGACCGGTGCCCACCCAGCACCGTTATGCACTTGGGGAGCTACGACAGGTAGCGAAAATCCGGTTTCGCAAACCAGCTACAACGGTTGGGGGGATCATCGTGCTAACCACACGATACCTCCATTCTGGTTGGGTGATCATCCACATCTGCTTCGGCATGTGGACGTGAGGCCAGCAGCCGGCTGGTCGATCTTGCCCTTCATGGATTGTAGCGCCACGGATTTACTTTATTTTACTATATAAATGTTATCATTCGCATAACTCTCATTTCCACGCAATAAATTGCTGCGAACTACCGGAACAAGAAGTTTCTGCAAGTCTTTACCACTGGAGACGTACTTCAGGATAACTTTATTATTTCTTAGCCCGTGATCAAACATTAGTTGAACAACCAGTCACGATGGTTCAGTGCTAGCGCAACGGGCTTATGATCCAGGGGACCCGGGTTGAAATCCATATCTTCACGTTCTAAGGAGCTAAACCTATTCAGGTTCAACAGTCTAGGCTTTTTCGTTCTCATGATCTGTAGTGTACCTTTTTGAGTTTTAGGTATTGTCAATCCTCAAGTATTCAAACCATTTACTTTTGTATTCTTTTATTTAGGAGTTGCTTCGCCTTGATTTCTGCTTCCATTCTGGTATCTACAGCTCTGATATTATGAAACCTACGTGAACACTTCTTTACTGCTACTCAAATTCATTCTCGTTTCTTTTCTGGTTGTGATACAGCATTGGCCTTCTTGCAGCAGAGAAGTTATTGTCTTTATTTCGTATAACTCTCTTTTTCCTCTTTATGTGTTATGTATTTATACTGTACATGAACTAAATATAGATATATTATTTAGTATATCATATTGATCTTTGGAAAGTAGCTAGCTAGCAGAAACGTTACGTGTATTTTAATTTGTAATTATACACGGTGATCCGTTTAGGTATGGATAAAATAAAAACACCGTAAAATATTTACTACTGAACTTTATTTGTTGAAACTTTGTGCATACAACACCGAAAGATAGGAGATTCCTCAGAACTCAACATGACCCCCATTGCGCACCCTGCACGACTCATAACGGTGATGCAATTCAGCCCATGTCCGTTGTAACATAAGAGGGGTGATTTGTTGTAAAGCTTGAGTAATTTTTACTCACATATCATCAATGTTCCTGGGTTTCTGTGAATATACAATGTCCTTAACAAAACCCCACACGAAGAAGTCAGGAGATGTTAGATCTGGGGAGTTTGGGGGCCAAGCCAGGAGATAGCTGCTTCTCGTACTGGGTTTCGCTTGCGACCTGTTTCTTTAACACAGAACCTGTTTCTACAAATGTCTGTCCGTTTTTTTTTTTGCCACTTACTGTACATTACGCACACCATACTTACGTCGAAATTCCCTTTGAACTCTTTTAGAACTCTTTTAACACTCTTAAATTTTGCATACCAAAGAACACATTGTGTCCGCTGTTGATTTGTAGTAGCCATTTTATTCATCTACGATTTTCATTTGTCCTTTCAGATTATGCATTGTTGATTGTCATATATGGAAACTCCCATCTTTTAATTATAATATAACCAGCAAGAAATTTTTCTACTATCATAAAAGGTTTATAATAATAAATTAATATTATCCATACCCAAACGGATCAGACTGTACAGAGTGTTTCCGAGGTGGTGTTACAAACTTTCAGGGATGATGGGGAAGGGCACATGTATCAATTTGAGATAAGGAACCCTGGTCCGGATATGACCGAGTCGAAAGTTACAAGCAAAAATAGTTCTGTCGAAATGAAATAATTTTATTCCTCTGTACACCTTATTTATGTGTATTTATCTGTACATCTTACACATACTGTATTCATCTGACGTTGTTTACGTTGTCTACTTACAGTATTCCATTCAGTGCGCTGTCTGAGGGATGGGGACAGGAAACTACACTAAAGCAATGCAGATAGCGTAATGTGTAACGGACATGGTCGGTCCTGATATGCACGTCTGTAGACAGCAGTGTATGTGTACAAGTTGTAGTGTCCAGTCGATCAGTCCTAGTGAAATGGAGGAATACACGAGAGCGGAATAAGCAGACCTGATTTTCGAATACGGATGAGCCAATGGGAACAGTAGACAAGCTCACAGATTGTATCGTGACAAGTACCCACGTAGGAGACATCCGGCCCATACCATTTTTCCACGACTGTTCCAAAGGTTAAGGGAAGGAGGGCACGTGGTGCCAAATTACAATTCCATTTCCACACAACTATTTTTGCTTATAACTTCGACTCAGTCATTTCCGGACCAGGGTTCCTTATCTCAAATTGATACATGTGCCCTTCGCCATCATCCCTGAAAGTTTGTAACACCACCTCGGAAACATCCTGTATATTACAAAACTATTTTCTCCTTAACATTAACGGTTAAAAATAAAAATAATGCGTCATCAAGACAGAAGATGTTCGTTGCTTCTATACAATTACGTTGTAAAAGTGTTTAAAAAAGAGAACATTTTTCAATCGGTGCAAGAGAAGCAATTCAGTTTTCAACCTTACATTTACTATGTACGAATACTATTAAACAGCACAGTAAATGTTTCAATTACATTACAATGACATTTATGGGATGTGCACACTTCAATCTGAACGTAATTCTGACAGCAATACTCCATATTTTACAACTAGACACACACAAATGGCTTCGCAATGCAGTTCTTGCCATTCAGTCTTTTACGAGCTGGGATGCACGCTAGTGTGCTACTGATTTATGGAGTTGAGTGTCATGACGCACACGCTGACTTCTTATGTAGAAACTTCTGGACATTTAAGGCCTATTCACAATGAAAATTAAACATAACCTTAACATAGTATTAACATAAACACAGAAGTTTGCGACTGAGCCATATTAGAAAATGAAATAAGTATTTTCATTCGTTCGCAAACTTATTTAATTAATAGTGTGAATACTATCACTAACAATGATAAACGCATTAATAAATGTGTTTATAAACAATAATACAATATTGAATTACATTTATTTTTAGTTGGTTATTTAACGACGCTGTATCAACTACTAGGTTATTTAGCGTCGATGGAATTGGTGATAGCGAGATGGTATTTGGCGTAATGAGGCTGGGGATTCGCCAGAGACTGATTTCACTTATTCCATGAAGATATTTAAACAGAAATAAGAAATGATTTACAGTATTTTTGTTTCTCAAACGTAACTGTTTCAAGTAACAATTATTATTATTATTATTATTATTATTATTATTATTATTATTATTATTCAGCTGGCTACGGACTGGAAGGTCCGGGGTTCGATCCCAGGTGGTATTTTTTTCGTTACCAAACTTTCAGAACGGCCCGAGGTTCACTCAGCCTCCTATAAAATTGAGTACCGGGTCTTTCCCGGGGTAAAAGGCGGTCAGAGCGTGGTGCCGACCACACCACCTCATTCTAGTGCCGAGGTCATGGAAAGCATGGGGCTTACCTCCAGATTTCATGTTACGGGGATACCTTTACCTTTATTATTATTATTATCTTCGTATTCCTGCTAATGGTTTAAGATTTCATAAATTGTTTTATAATAAGAATCCTAAATCTCTCTCCGGTCTGCAGATGCATTAAATATGCTAATTTGCATGGATTCAACTTGGATCCATTTAATGTGTAGTATATCTTTGAGTTTTAACTCACTGATCTAATTTTAATAATTATTTGTCCATATATTTCTTGCATTTGGTCTATTGATTCATGTGGACCATTCCATTATTTCAATTCTCATTGTACTAATTTTGTAATTTGATAATTATTATTTGATCAATGATTGATGTAGACCATTATATTGTTTGTATTTCATCTCATTGCCATTTTCTATCATTCATTCTCATCATCATTTGTTGTTTTGTTCTGTTTTGTATCGTGCAAAACTGTAATTGGCCTTGTGCTGTTGTTTTTGCACGTTAATATTCTAAATAAATAAATAAATAAAATAAATTATTATTATTTTTGTTTGCGTTAATTAATAGACAGTGTTTTTAACAACAACAACAATAATAATAATAATAATAATAATAATAATAATAATAATAGTAATAATAATAATAATAGTAATGATATAACGATAATAGTAAATAATTTACCCTTTGATTCAGATTCTTTTAGAAGTACATACACACTTATGCCCTATAAGAAAACAAGAAGCACTTCTGTAGAAGACACAAACCAACTCCTTTACGCAATAGAAAATTTCCAATGACCCATACTATAGTGAACACATTGAAATTTACAAGTATAATAATTACTTACTTACTTACAAATGGCTTTTAAGGAACCCGAAGGTTCATTGCCGCCCTCACATAAGCCCGCCATCGGTCCCTATCCTGTGCAAGATTAATCCAGTCTCTATCATCATATCCCATGTCCCTCAAATCCATTTTAATATTATCCTCCCATCTACGTCTCGGCCTCCCTAAAGGTCTTTTTCCTCCGGTCTCCCAACTAACACTCTATATGCATTTCTGCATTCGCCCATACGTGCTACATGCCCTGCCCATCTCAAACGTCTGGATTTAATGTTCCTAATTATGTCAGGTGAAGAATACAATGCGTGCAGCTCTGCGTTGTGTAACTTTCTCCATTCTCCTGTAACTTCATCCCTCTTAGCCCCAAATATTTTCCTAAGAACCTTATTCTCAAACACCCTTAACCTATGTTCCTCTCTCTGAGTGAGAGTCCAAGTTTCACAACCATACAGAATAACCGGTAATATAACTGTTTTATAAATTCTAACTTTCAGATTTTTTGACAGCAGACTGGATGATAAGAGCTTCTCAACCGAATAATAACAGGCATTTCCCATATTTATTCTGTGTTTAATTTCCTCCCGAGTATCATTTATATTTGTTACTGTTGCTCCAAGATATTTGAATTAATTAATCAAAAATTTAAAAATTTGGATTTTCTTTACTCCACTGATACTAATGCACCTTCATTGTAGACCTATTCTAAACTGTGGCTCTTCTTCTGTCTGTAGGAATTATTCTGACGAACTGTGGCTCTTGTTCTGTCTGTAGGAATTATTCTGACGAACTGTGGCTCTTGTTCTGTCTGTAGGAATTATTCTGACGAACTGTGGCTCTTGTTCTGTCTGTAGGAATTATTCTGACGAACTGTGGCTCTTGTTCTGTCTGTAGGAATTATTCTGACGAACTGTGGCTCTTGTTCTGTCTGTAGGAATTATTCTGACGAACTGTGGCTCTTCTTCTGTCTGTAGGAATTATTCTGACGAACTGTGGCTCTTCTTCTGTCTGTAGGAATTATTCTGACGAACTGTGGCTCTTCTTCTGTCTGTAGGAATTATTCTGACGAACTGTGGCTCTTCTTCTGTCTGTAGGAATTATTCTGACGAACTGTGGCTCTTCTTCTGTCTGTAGGAATTATTCTGACGAACTGTGGCTCTTGTTCTGTCTGTAGGAATTATTCTGACGAACTGTGGCTCTTCTTTGTCTGTAGGAATTATTCTGACGAACTGTGGCTCTTCTTCTGTCTGTAGGAATTATTCTGACGAACTGTGGCTCTTCTTCTGTCTGTAGGAATTATTCTGACGAACTGTGGCTCTTGTTCTGTCTGTAGGAATTATTCTGACGAACTGTGGCTCTTGTTCTGTCTGTAGGAATTATTCTGACGAACTGTGGCTCTTCTTCTGTCTGTAGGAATTATTCTGACGAACAGCTGTGTGAGAAATTATTCTCTTACAGTGCTGCAGCATTATTAATTCTTAATTATTTTGCCACATATGATGCGTCTTACATTTTGTTTACTTCTATATCCTTCAGGAAAAAAATGAAGATTTTAATTATTGTTGTTCTAGCACTTCCCCAAGGATCAGTTTCTTTTTTTTATGTCAGAAGGAACTAGACACCCTCTTAGCAAAGTGTGAACTGCAGTGCGAGAGGAAGATTGGTTTGCTTCTTTCTTCTCTGTAATACAAGATGGAGTAGAACATAGGCTTATTTAAATTTTTTCTTTATACGTGAATAATGCTTTTTCCATTTTTCTGTTAAATTTTTAAGCTTAAGTTTCGACTTTTAGTTTTCAAATAACTTCACTACTTTCTTACTAGCAAGAGAGCTTTTTGCATCCTTTCCCAAATTACTATGATTATGTACATTGTTCAATACATTTGTTCTTAATTTTCGTGCAATATTCTCTCATCCATTCTCTTCGTTTTTCCTTCGCTCTTTTAATTCTCCATTAGTCATGGCCGAAACTGTCTTAATTTTTTCTTGCTTCTTCCTCTCAGCTCATTTCTTACTCTCCGACGCTATGTTAGCAACGTGGTTTTCAAGATCTGCTTTTAACGTAAACGCTCTGGTTCTATTTTCCTTGCAAGTTGCACGTTTTGACTTCTGATATTTTTTGAAACGTCAGATTTCTTACCTTTATAAATTTTTGTTTTTAAGTTTTCTTTTCTTGTCCTTCCCTTCTTCGCATCTTTTTTCCGTCCTTTAGTCAGTTTACCACCACTCATTGTGTAATACAAATACATGATACAGTCACAATATTGTATCCATATAAAATTACGTAATCCTAGAGACCGTACTTTCCACCTACATCATAAACATCACGCCAATAATAATTATCATGGACTGTGACTTAAATATCCCGTCCTAAATAAATGCACGGTATTTACGGCCACGATGTCCACTTCCACGGTGTCCGCATTTCAGACTTTGCGCTGGTGTGTTCTAATTACTTTTAAGCTTACTCACTTTTCCGATCATATTTGAGAAGTAGCTTATGAAGTCATTACTTACCAAGCAGTTGGTAATTCCACCTTCCATAATTGAGCTGGCACTTTATCCACGGTGTTCACTTAAAAAAATAAACACTTGCTATTCGATGCTGATTCAGAACTTGACACGCAAGTGCAGATTTTTGTATGTCTGAGAAAGAACTGGCATTTCACTGTATTTATATTCCGAATGTTCTGGTAGCGTCACATTGAACTTCTCCTTCAAAACGGCAAATTTAAAGCGAAAAATCATCCGTTTCATGGCAAAGCCTAAAACTCGTGGACAAAAAGTACACCACTTCTGTAGTGACACTGGACACGTTTATGAAACAGCTGTACATGAGATATTTACTTCCTTTAACGTACTTTTCAATACAGTGTGTTTCTTTGTAATCGGATTTATAGTTTAAAGGTGATATTCATTGAAATTTATATTTTGTAGTGCGGGACATCCACGCTGTCCACATGTTTGGGTATTCCTAGCTCTGCATGGCGATAAGAAAATGTAATATCGACCTATGTTTATGGTGAATAACTAGGTGCAAGAGTCCTATATTACTTATACAAGAGACATTTTTCAAGTTACAAGCCATTACAGAAATAAATGCAGGGGAAATAAATGTGATGGGTTTCGTGAGAATGACTCATATATAGATGTACATTGGATGAAAAATTGTGCTACTGATTTTTGTATTCGATTTGTTTTACACAACGAATAACACACTAACAGTTTCTGTGAACTTGCACCACTCGTATTCTAAGAGTCTCATGTGTAGCCACTGTTCACAGTACTGTATGTACTACTTGAAGAGCCCTTTTTTTCGTAATGTAAGTATACAGTATAATATGTCTGGCACGTTACGTTCTCTCCAGAAATGGGATTCAGGAAACATAAATTCACGAAAGAGAAAAGAGATAAAGAAGAACGAACGGCAGATGCGCAGACGCTGCGATCAAATATTTATACAGCGGAAGACTTATGATAGCGCGTGATGTAAAAACCTATTTTGACATATTTCTGCTCTTGGAGAATGTGATGCGGGCGGGCGGGAAGGCAAGGGGTAATGGCAAACCACTTTATGACTTGAGGCGTGTAGACCAGAAATAACTGGTATACAGTACAGTGCTGGGTGTCTTCTAACGTTATGGCTTGGCACGTCGTTAAGAACTTCTAGACCGCCTGCTTTCCATGTGGGAGACCTGACCATGAGAAATACGTGTTGTGCTCAAACTGCGGACTTTCCGAGGGGGGGGGAGAAATTCCCGTCTTTTCTGCTCCTTCATCCGCCTCTCCATGATTACACCAGTCTACAGTGATTTTGTTACTAAAACAAGTGTACCAACCCCAATTTGAGTGTGCTGATTACAGTTCTGAAGTCCGTTTTTTTCTATCACGTCACAATTTAAAAATAATAGCATTTTTAATTTTTAATTATGTTGTGTAACACTACGTTCAGGTCAAAACTGAGTGCTCTTGAACTCGAAGCTTGGGACACATTTATACTAGTGTCAACTAGGTTTTTAGGAAATTATCGAGTTTATAATTATGCTGAGCTAAAGGCTGTGTGATGTATCTGGTCTCACTGTGAAAAGAGAGAGAAAGATATGTCTTACTTCGTCTGTATTGTTATGGCGATGGGGGGAGTGGAGCGATGCCGTCCATCCATCCAGTGGCGGAAGGGACTACAGTCGAGCCGTTCTTATTTCCGGCAGCAAATCACACAACAGCTTCTGGTCAGCTGACACGCTGCTTCACTGGCAGTGGTTGTCGTCAAGGTTATGCAGACGACATACCGCTTCCCGCTCACGGTGGATGTTACTGCGTTGTCAAGTCTACCCTTGTACTCTTAACGAAGTTTTAGCACGTGTCTAGTCTTAAACATTGAACGAAAAATTATTTCCTACGATAAATAATTAGTAACATATGAATACATAATATTATATATTATTGTTATTGTTAATCCTAGCATCCCAGGACACAGAAGACTTACCATGTTGTGCTATAATTGGTTTTTCCGACCATTTGAAATAACGATTTTCGTAAATACAGAAACAATATTAGAAATTACTAAAATGGGAGAAAGCTGTAAAATATAATAAATAAACATGTTTTATGTGAATGAATAACTAAAACCACACAACCTGTAAATTAAGTAAAATATGTTAGTATTAGAAATTTTGTCATAATAAGTTATTGCTACATAAAAAAATTACACGAAGAAGCTTGCCTAACGGTATTGTTGAATTTAGAGGTGCTACGCCTAAATCGCTACAATCATTGTTAGTACCTGCCGCCGCCATAGTTCTCAGTTTATTTTCTTGTTTGTCGGATTCTCCGTACTTCTCTGTCGTTATTTGAGAAACCGTGCACTTGTTCACATCACACGCATCAGCTGTTCATTGCACCACTTGCATTAAAGGCAATAAACTATCCTTATTTTCACGTTCATTTTCGAAATAATATCTAAGGCCAAGAATCATTTCTCTGCTTTGCGAATTGATGGTCTTCCGACTCCTCCGCGGCATTATGATGCTCAAAACTCAGCGATAACACAGCACTAACAACAATACCGACTGATTGTTCGACAACCAGCTATTAGAACTGCGTTCGTTCACTATTGGCTTGACAGAGATTTAGCAACACCGCTATTGCCTACCTTCTTCGCGCCAAAAGTCGAGAAGGCGTGGCTACGCCGGAAATAAAAACGGCTCTACTGTAGTTTATACATTCTGTAGGGCAAAATAAAGTACCAAAATATCTCTCTTCGTACTGTGTAGTTCCGTCACTGAGCTTGTCTTTCAAGAAACTGAGTTCCGGCAGCCTGTACAATAACAAGGTTTTGAAAGGAATCCTGAAAATTTACAACCCTCCTATAATCTCCACCCTCATTTGAAAGGCCTTTGTTTTATTGCTACTGAGATAAGATAAACCTTACCAGGTATAGTAGAGAACATGCTTAGAGCATTTCAGAATCTAGGTTGTAGCATGTCTTTAAAATGCACTTTCTTCATTCACACCTTGACTTTTTTCCATCAAACCTCGGCGCTGTAAGTGACGAACATGGTGAGAGGTTCCATCAGGACATATCAACGATGGAATCCAGGTACCAGGGTCAATACGGTCCGAGCATGTTGGGTGATTTCTGCTGGTTCCTACAGCGATTAACCACATGCCAACATAAGCGGAAAAGCAAAGTTTCAAGCACTTTTAACAGAGTTTTTAGTGCTTACTACATATTGTAATAAGTGTATATATCTTCCTAAAAATGTATTTTAAATAATATAATTTCGTCGGCTTAGAGTGTACTGTAAATCTTCTAACCGACAAAAAGAAAGTTTTACAAGGGAAACAAAACACTGACTTTAAATTAACTCTGAAACTTTAGGACCAAATCCAAAATACAGGTACAAATTCCACCCGTACTTTATTTATTTATGTATTTATTCATTTATGTATTCATTCATTCATTTATGCATTTATTTTCATTTATTTATTTATTTATTTATTCTGCCGTAGTTAAGGCCCAACATTTCAGAGTTAATTTAAACTTAGTTTTCTTCTTCCCTTATAAAATTTTCTTTTTGGCGGTTAGCAAGTTTACACTCTAACCCGACGATATAATAATTTGCAAAGAATATATAAACTAAGCTCAATTTACATCTCTGACTTTACGGTACAGGTATATACCGAATAGTAAGATTTAGAATTAATGTTACAGTCCCATAACTCAAAACCCTGACCTGCTCTGATAAATCTGATTACAGATCTGTAATCAGAGTATCAATTTCAGTATAAAACACTTGGAATTTCCTCAGTAGCAGACAAAAAGTTTTTTTTTTTTTTTTTTTTTTTTTTTTTTGTAGACCACTGTTAATAATATTACCTATGTTCATGTAGGAAGCGAAATATACTACTGTATCGCATCGTATTTCCACAATTCCAACTTCATAGGACTCATTGCACCGAACATCCCACAGAAAAAGTAACAGCTGCCCAGAACTCTTCTCTATGCCAGTGGTTCCCAAACGTTTTGAAGGCGCAACTCAATTTTGGGCGAAACTTTTGTTTGAGACCTCATCCCCCCCCCACTACTGAACAACCTCAAAACCAGTTAATACCACTCAAATTTTAGTGTATCAGTATCTGCAAGACGAGAAATTGGAATAAGCAAGCCTAATATCCAATTCTATTCCACTTCTTACACTGGCCTTTCTTGCCGATATATTTTTCGAGCATTTAAACATTTTCAACAGCAGTTTGGAAGGCCGAGGTATTAACATAATAGTAACAGCTAGAGATAAAAATCAACGGACTTAAGGAAAGTTTGATTTCTGGCCGATATCACTTGACAAAAAGAAATTTGGTTCATTCCAATATATTAAAGAACTCGTTGGAAGATTTAGCTACACCGTAGTCTATAATAAGAAAAATACTGAGTTTGCTTTTCCGAAATTGCAATTAAGATTCCACAATTTTAAACAACAGACTTTTAAGTATTTTCCGGAGCAAACAGAAAACAATTACTACTGTCAGAGAAGCATAGTGAATCCGTTGCTAGACAATTGCGTTCAACTGGCTCAAATTCGAAAATACGTCAGGACAAGACTCTTTGAAACATGTAGCCCACTGATGGAATGTTGAAAATATAGCAAATATTCTTCACAAGCATTTGCATTTTCCATGTATCCGTACTACCATTAGTTCGCTTTTTACATGTATCCCTAATAGAATTAGTTCGCTTTTTACATGTATCTGTACTAGGTCTATTTTGCATTTTCCATGTATCCGTACTAGGACTATTTTACATTTTCCATGTATCTGCATTAGGTCTATTTTTCATTTTCCATGTATCCGTACTAGGACTATTTTGCATTTTCCATGTATCCGTACTAGGACTATTTTGCATTTTCCATGTATCCGTACTAGGACTATTTTGCATTTTCCATGTATCCGTACTAGGACTATTTTGCATTTTCCATGTATCTGTACTAGGACTATTTTCCATTTTCCATGTATCCGTACTAGGTCTATTTTGCATTTTCCAAGTATCCGTACTAGGACTATTTTGCATTTTCCATGTATCCGTACTAGAATTAGTTCGCATTTTCCATGTATCCGTACTAGGATTAGTTCGCATTTTCCATGTATCCGTACTTGGATTAGTTCGCATTTTCCATGTATCCGTACTAGAATTAGTTCGCATTTTCCAAGTATCCGTACCAGAATTAGTTCGCATTTTCCATGTATCCGTCTTAGAATTAGTTTGCATTTTCCATGTATCCGTACTAGGCCTATTTTGCACTTTCCATGTATTCATACTAGGACTATTTTGCATTTTCCATGTATCCGTACTAGGATTAGTTCGCATTTTCCATGTATCCGTACTAGCACCAGTTCGCATTTTCCATGTATCCGTACTAGCACCAGTTCGCATTTTCCATGTATGCGTACTAGCACCAGTTCGCATTTTCCATGTATCCGTACTAGGATTAGTTCGCATTTTCCATGTATCCGTACTAGGATTAGTTCGCATTTTCCATGTATCCGTACTAGCACCAGTTCGCATTTTCCATGTATCCGTATTAGGATTAGTTCGCATTTTCCATGTATCCGTACTAGAACCAGTTCGCATTTTCCATGTATCCGTACTAGGATTAGTTCGCATTTTCCATGTATCCGTACTAGGATTAGTTCGCATTTTCCATGTATCCGTACTAGAATTAGTTCGCATTTTCCATGTATCCGTACTAGGATTAGTTCGCATTTTCCATGTATCCGTACTACGATTAGTTCGCATTTTCCATGTATCCGTACTAGGATTAGTTCGCATTTTCCATGTATCCGTACTAGAATTAGTTCGCATTTTCCATGTATCCGTACTAGAATTAGTTCGCATTTTCCATGTATCCGTACTAGAATTAGTTCGCATTTTCCATGTATCCGTACTAGGATTAGTTCGCATTTTCCATGTATCCGTACTAGGATTAGTTCGCATTTTCCATGTATCCGTACTAGGATTAGTTCGCATTTTCCATGTATCCGTACTAGGATTAGTTCGCATTTTCCATGTATCCGTACTAGCACCAGTTCGCATTTTCCATGTATCCGTACTAGGATTAGTTCGCATTTTCCATGTATCCGTACTATAATTCTTTCGCATTTTCCATCTATCCGTACTATAATTCATTCGCATTTTCCATGTATCCGTACTAGAATTAGTTCGCATTTTCCATATATCCGTACTATGATTAGTTCGTATTTTACATGTGGAGTTGTAATCGATATATAATTTCACAATTTGCATACACTGTTCGTTACAGGCTACAAATCTTACAGAACTTCCCAGTAAGTGAACTCTAGTCTCCTTATTCAGTAGCTATAATCTAGTATTATTGTCCACAATGAACTCAAGACGGGTCGTAAACTGCAGTGGCCTCTAAATTCCTTCCAAGGTAAGGAGGCTGAAGAACCATGAAGGTTAAAAAGTTGAACAAACCGCATTCCTATCTGAACGCTACAATCCAAGATTATTTAGATTGCATAGTTTAATATGGAACACTAGCAACGCACTGTTTACAGGTGTAGAAGAATACTATACAGAGGATAGCATATAAAAGGCTGTGGACATCACAGAAGTAAACGTTCCTCGGCACAAGGAGTTTTGTGGCCGCTATCACGTTCTGATCCATTTATCTGTATAGAAGGAACTCTATGATTCAGATATACAGAATTGAATTGTTTGTCATTTACATCGCAATTTTAAAGGACCGTAACGTGCAATCAGTCTACACTATTCAAAATAAAATATATTCCTTTAACAATTAGCCTCACTATAGTCGCGACGCTGTTATTCCCGGCGTGACTCCTCCTCTTCGCTTACGTCTTAGGAAGTCAAGGCTCTATAAAGTCTAGGTAGGTAGTATCGTTTGCCATTTTTGTTCTTTCGTTGCCGAGCTACCAGACGAGGGCTCTATTTGCCACACCGTTAAACATTATCATGTCGTAGCTCCTATGATAATAAATCAAACGCACTGTAATTCAGCAAATAATTGAGCGGCAAATAACGTCCTCGTGTGCTTTCTGCGAACGCCAACGAAAGAGCCAAAATGGCGGGCGATTATATTAAGTATTTATCGAGCCTTAAGAATTGAATAACGTCTTCATCAGCGAATCACAAGACCCACACGTTTAAATGTAGTCGACCTGCAACATGATTGGCTGCCGAAAATTAGAGCGACGGGACTATAGAATCTGATATTTTTTTCCGAGAGAGAGAGAGAGATTAAAGATTAATTAAGGTTAAAAGTTATCACATGTTCTACATTGTCTTACACTTGTTAAAAAAATAATGCTCATCAAATTCAAGTATTTAACTTCACAATTTTCAACAACAAAATTAAACACATCACATGCCATCCATTGTTCCCCGCCGTGACGTCATGATCTGCAAGCATCCTGTCTAGTACTCGCATTACGGAATACGCTCTGGTCCGAATCCTCACTGGGGAAAAATTTTTCTCATGAAATTTGGGCCAGTGTATGGGACTGTTGCCCATCCAGCACAATAATGCACTTGGGGAGTTACGATAGGTAGCGAAATCCGGTTACGAAAGCCAGCTATAACGGCAGGGGGAAATCATCGTGCTTATAAGATACCTCCATTCTGGTTGGATGATCGTCCACCTCTGCTACGGCATGCTGACGTGAAGCCAGCAGCCGGCTGGTCGGTGTCGGCGCTTAAAGGCTGGGGCGCCACGTATTATTATTATTATTATTATTATTATTATTATTATTATTATTATTATTATTATTATTATTATTATTATTATTATTATTATTATTATTATTATTATTAAGAAAACACGCTACTGTGCCGACATTCTTCATGCGAACCAAAAATTACTTCGTCGTTGTTCCTGCAGTAACTCCTATGTGCAAAATATAAAATTTTTCAGTAGGAAGAAAAACACATTTATTCATTCTATGACAGCCGTACATAGGAGACTGTGAATTCTTATATTTTCGAAAGAAAGAACTATAATTACATATAGGAGATTTTATTATTTGATGCATCACTATTTAAGTTATTTAATAGAGCAAAAATCTGAAAATCGATAAATATGTCACATAGGAGTTATTGCAGGAAAAACGACGACTTGCTTCTTGAACCGTATGTTACCGAAGAATAGAGGCCTACTTCACGAGTCCCGGCTTTTGAGAAGGCGTTCTCTTACTGTCTGCAACATGGTTCTAAGATTTACAAAGAATTTTCATTCGTTGTAACTTTTCAATCATTTGCCCATTATCATAGAGATTTTCAGGAAATATTTCCTGAGGTTGATCCACCTAACAGAACTTACTTGCTTAGAAATGGACTTTAAGAAATCCGGAGGATCATTGCCGCCCTCACATAAGCTCGCCATTGGTCCCTATCCTGTGCAAGATTAATCCAGTTCCTAGCATCATATCCCACCTCCCTCAAATCCATTTTAATATTATCCTCCCATCTACGTCTCGGCCTCAACGAAGGTCTATTTCCCTCAGGTCTCCCAACCAACATTCTATATGCATTTCTGTATTTACCCACACGTGCTAAATGTCCTGTCCATCTCAAACGTCGATTTAATGTTCCTAATTATGTCAGGTGCAGAATACAATGCGTGCAGTTCTGCGTTGTGTAACTTTCTCCATTCTCCTGTAACTTCATCCCTCTAGCCTAAAATATTTTCCTGAACACATTCTCAATCACCCTTAACCTATGTTCCTCTCTCAAAGTGAGAGTCCAAGTTTCACAACCATACAGAACAACCGGTAATATAATTGTTTTATAAATTCTAACTTTCAGATTTTTTTACAACAGACTGGATGATAAAAGCTTCTCAACCGAATAATAACAGGCATTTCCCATATTTATTCTGCGTTTAATTTCCTCCCGAGTGTCATTTATATTTGTTACTGTTGCTCCAAGATATTTGAATTTTTCCACCTCTTCGAAGGATAAAAGTCAAGAGTGTGTGCTGGAGGACCATGACGAACAAGTTGCCGACCAACCATATCCCAGACATAATCGATGGGCAAAATGTCTGGCGAACGTGCAGGCCAGGAAAGCAGCGATACCCGTCGTTCTTCGAAGAAGGCTTGCACAATCCTCGCCACATGTGATCGGACATTGTCCTGCTGAAATATGGCATGTGGAGTTGCCTGAGGGAGGGGCAGTACCTCGGACTCTAAGACCTCTCTGATGTAGCGGTTGAAGTTCAGATTGTCCTGAATACGTAGGACGCGAGATCGCATATTGTATCACACTAGGAATTTGTCCGCAATGCCGCTTAACAATGCAGGCTCTCAGACTGCGTTCACCACGGTAGCGCTTAACACGTATGTGACCATCACTGTAGGACAAGTTGAAGCGGGACTCGTACGAACACACTACATTTGGTACTCTGTTTTACACATCTCCCGAGTTTGGGGTCGTTCGGGCCATTTTTTCTGAGTGTTGCACTTTTCACAAACAGTAGTACATAAGAAACCTTCAAACTGTAACATTAGTATTCTATTCTCCTTTTTTACTTTTTTATGGTACAATATTTGTGTGTTTAATAACATTTAGGTATGTAACGAAAATAAGAATGTTCTCTTCTACCGTCAGTTTGTTTCCAAGTTAGTCTTGTCAGATAAACTGTTAACATTGATCAAATATCAGGTTCTGCAAACTAATGTATCGTTAATATGGCTACCTATAGAGTTGCAAATCCTGCTAACTGCTCTATTCGGCTGCAAAACCTGCTATTTGCAAATTAATATACAATATTACTAATTACCTATTAATCATATATTTCTGAGCTGTAGGAAGACAGACTAAATATTTTTTCCCCATTATTTAAACTAGAAATCATGCCTGTAGCATCTGTGGATAAGTTTTCACACAATTTTCCTCATTTGCCAAACTTCGTCTAACTTGCAAATAACTGGTTTTGCAAATAGGCTACTCATTTTATTCTGCGTTTAATTTCATCTCGAGTGTCATTTATATTTGTTATTGTTGCTCGAAGGTAGGCCTATTTGAATTTTCCCAAGGATAAATTTTCAATTTTTATATTTGCATTTCGTACTATGTTCTGGTCACGAAATATAATCATATACTTTGTTTTTTTTCTGGATTTACTTCCAAACCTATCTCTTTACTTGGTTCAAGTAAAATTCTCGTATTTTCTCTAATCGTTTGTGGATTTTCTCTTAACATATTCACGTCATCCGCATAAACAAGCAGCTGATGTAACCCGTTCAATTCCAAACACTCTCTTTTTCCTGAACTTTCCTAATGAAATATTCTAGAGAGTGGGTACTTGAACAAGTGCAATAAAGTTAAAATTATATATATATATATATATATATATACTGTATATATACTGTTTATATACAGTATGAAATATTAAAACGATATAAAATTACAAAGTACATAATAAAAACTGTCAAATATTATGTTTTATAACTGTTGTTTCTTTTATATTTGCAGGTTTTATCGTGAGAAAACGGCCTTGAAATATGGAGGGCGATAAGGGATGGTACTCCAGCTTAGGGGTTGGGCGAAGGACTAATAACCCATCACCGTAAAAAAACAGTGTTACGAAACCCCAACATAAGCCACAAAATTGGACTGATTCTATGGACTTCGAGAGAGGAACAGAGAGTAAGGGTGTCTGAGAATAAGGTGCTTAGAAAAATATTTGGAGTTAAAAGTGATAAACTTCCAGGAGAAAGGAGAAAGTTACAAAAGGCAGAACTGCACGCATTCTATTCTTCACCTGACATGATTAGGAGCATTAAATCCAGACGTTTGAGATGGGCAGGGCATGTAGCACGTATGGGCGAATCCAGAAATGCATATGAAGTGTTAGTTGGGAGGACGGACCTTTGTGGAGGTCGAGACGTAGATGGGTGGATAATATTAAAATGGATTTGAGGGAGGTGGGATATGATTGTAGAAACTGGATTAATCTCGCTCAGGATAGGGACCGATGGCGGACTTATGTGAGGGCGGCAATGAACCTGCGGGTTCCCTAAAAGTCATTTGTAAGTAAGTAAGCAAGTAAATAGGTTTTATCTTAGGATACCAAGCATTTAAGTTATATAGTTTTTACAATTTCATCTTTTTTTTAGCTTATTTTACATCTAAGTCTGCCCAGTATGATGATCTCATCGATATAAAATAGAAATAGGTGTGGGAAGCTTCCATTCAAAACTGAACACGGAATATAGACCTGTAACAAGCTGCAGATCAAGATAGCGCATTTCAACAATATCGATGTTTTGTTATTCTTTTTAAATTTTAGGATTTTATCAACAGTAATCTCACTAGAGGTTTTGATTTATCAAGAGAAAATCAAAACTCGAGTGGGATTTAATTGACTGTTACACGATTAGAAGAAAGTATATAAAGATTAGAAGTAACGAAGTACTCCAATACAATAAAATATTAATTGACTTACGAAAATACAACTGTCTTCAAATGCATTATTGCACCATCTCAACATTACAACTATCAATTTACGCTAGATGGCAGTAGTGTGTAATGATTAGCTGTTTTCTTGTTATCAGTTGTGCCAATTATGGAATCTTCATTGAACTCTGTGGACGGTCACTAGTGAAGAAGGCTTTGTCGATTCAGTTTCATTTTTATTAAAACAGTTGCATTCCGCTTCAATTATCCCGATCCCGTAATCAACGTCACTTGACAGATGATTTTCAATACATCTTAGTATTAAACAATCTCTGATACGTGACTATCCATAATATCATATAACAGAAGCTATAACATAACCTAAATAATATAAATAAGTGTTAGAAAAGTTTTAATTAACGATGATTAAATAAAAAATAAACATGAATTTTAAAAGGAACAATTATTGAATGTACAATTTTCAAATTTGAATGTTTTAGTGATTGGTTGTTCAGTTGATGTTATATTGGACGTGTGCGTAAAAGAAGTGGAACTCGTTGATGTACATGGTGTATTCCTCAACTTATTCAGGATTTCCGAATGGTGCTCTTCATTTATTTGTAAGTAGGGTTTCAGGGAAGATGCATAGCTATGACCAGTGATATTTATGAATTCTTGTTCTTGAATTCCAATGCGAGTCATATTTGAAACTGCTGTGCATCGACTGGAGTGGTTTGTAATTTTCTGTTTTTTGACGTGCAGACCAGTGCAGTTTGAAATGTTGGCAAACAAAGAAATAAATGCTAGGGTAGTGATAAAAATAAACAAATGCTAGGGAAGCGATAAAATTAAACAAATGCTAGGGACGCTATAAAATTGTGCCATAACCAGCCATGATTGGTTGAAAGACGTTCTTTCGTACCGTTTTGTTGGTCAAAAATAGTATGTCGTAGTAAAAGTGTAATAGTCTATTAAATACTTTCTTACATATTTTGATAAAATTATTTTCAGAGTATCTGTTATCAACAGTAATCTCACTAGACGTTTTGATTTATCTAGAGAAAATCAAAACTCGAGTGGGATTTAATTGACTATTACACGATTAGAAGAAAGTATATAAAGATTAGAAGTAACGAAGTACTCCAATACAATAAAATATTAATTGACTTACGAAAATACAACTATCTTCAAATGTAATATTGTACCATCTCAACATTACAAATATTACGCTAGATGCATGCTAGATTGCAGTAATGAGCAATGCCTTCTCGTCGAGAAGTTCTCGATCTATTATACACGATGGCAATGTTACTAGTCAAGAAGGCTTTGTTGATTCAGTTTCATTTTTATTAAAATGCAACATTCCACTTCAATTATCCGAAGCCCAGTAATCAACGTCACTTGACAGATGATTTTCAATAAATCTTAATATTAAACAATCTCTGATACGTGACTATCCATAATATCATATAGCAGAAGCTATAACATAACCTAACTAATATATATACACAAGTGTTAGAAAAGTTTTAATTAACGACAATGACATAACAAATAAACATGAATAATTTTAAAAGGAATAATTATTGAATATACAATTTTCAAATTTGAATGTGGTTGGTGGTTCAATTGATGTTATATTGGACGTGTGCGTAATAGAAGTGGAACTCGTTGATTTAGGCCTACATGGTGTATTCAACTTATTCAGAATTTCCGAATGAATCATTTTAAAAGGAATAATTATTGAATGTACAATTTTCAATTTGAATATTGTTGGTGGTTCAATTGATGTTATATTGGACGTGTGCGTAATAGAAGTGGAACTCGTTGATTTAGGCCTACATGGTGTATTCAACTTATTCAGGATTTCCGAATGGTGCTCTTCATTTATTTGTAAATCGGATTTCAGAAGATGCATAGGTATGGTAAGTGATTTTTATTAATTCTTGTTCTTGAATGCCAATGAGAGTCATATTTGAAACTGCTGTGCATCGACTGGAGTGGTTTGTAATTTTATATATATTTTTGACGTCCAGACCAGCGCAGTTTCAAATGTTGGCAAACAAAGAAACAAATGCTAGGGACGCGATAAAATTAAACAAATGCTAGGGACACGATAAAATTAAACAAATGCTAGGACACGATAAAATTAAACAAATGCTAGGTACGCGATAAAATTGTGCGATAAGCAGCCATGATTGGTTGAAATACGTCCTTTCGTACCGTTTTATTGGTCAAAAGTAGTATGACGTAGTAAAAGTGTAGTAGTCTATTAAATACTTTCTTACATATTTTGATAAAATTATTTTCACAGTATTTGTTATCCTTTGAAATTTGAACATTTTGTGGCCAGCTGTAGATAGCATTACGTTACAGCGTCCTACTTCCTCTCGCTGCCATTTGAATGCCGAGGCACGTTGGGGGCAGCTGCGTTTCATGGCACGCTCATACATGCCACATGAATTCCATGCACGCGGACATGCATATAGAAACAAGCATCATGGAAGCTTTTATACGCCCTTTCGATAAAATTTTCCTCTACATTGGCTCATATCCGTCGTTGTACCATACAGACGTTTCGTGTGGGGCTATCGCGTGCCTGCCGCATGCTCTCCCTCAAGAGACCAACCAGTTCAGCTGATGTGTTCCATGATTTTACCATGTCGCTACAAACAAGTGACGGATTACAATCTCGGAATATTCTTACGTTACGTTTCATGGTGTGCTTTATGTCATAATTGAGTTATTTATGGCCGGTTTTTCCAAGTATTGTTAGAAAATTTAATGACTGTTAAACTCTAAACAGTTTTATATATTTTGATGTACCGAAGTACATATGATATTTCCATGCAGATATTCTGCGTCATCATATGATGAAAGAGTAATGGAACGGAGAAAAATTCTCTCCGGCGCCGGGATTTGAACCCGGGTTTTCAGCTCTACGTGCTGATGCTTTATCCACTAAGCCACGCCGGATACAACCCCGACGCCGGTTAGAATCGTCTCAGATTAAGCTCCATCTCTTGGGTTCCTCTAGTGGCCGAAATCTGCACTACGTCATAGATGTCTATGAACGCAGGACCGAAGTCCATACATGTGTTGAGGTGCACTCGAATGAGTGACTGGTTGGCCGGGATCCGACGGTATAGGCGCCGTCTTAAATCACGAAGTGATTTATTACGCATAGCATATATATTTTGATGTACCGAAGTACATATGATATTTCCATGCAGATATTCTGCGTCATCATATGATGAAAAAATATGGAACGGAGAAAAATTCTGTTGCGCCTTGAACCCGGGTTTTGAACAAATGCTGAAATTTATCCACTAAGCCACGCCGGTTAAAACCCCGACGTTAATTTAGAATCGTTCAGATTAAGCTCCATCTCTTGGACAAATGGACTTCAACGGTCCTGCGTTCATAAGACATCTATGACGTAGTGCAGAGGGCGGCCACTAGAGGGAATGTATCAAGAGATGGATTTAATCTAAGAGACGATTTTAACCGGCGTCGGGGTTGTATCTTCGTGGTTTAGGAGATAAAGCATCAGCACTCGTAGAGCTGAAAAAACCCGGGTTAAATCCCGGCGCCGGAGAGAATTTTTCTCCGTTCCATTACTTTTCATCTAAACAGTTTGTTAATTAATAAAATTGTATGTTTTCAACACCAGTTTGGTTTAACAGATTGTTAACAGTTTGTTAATTTTAAATTTAGGATTTCGGGCAGTTAACTCGTTTAATAGTTAGTTAAATATGGCCGATGTCTACAGCTGTTCGAACAGAAGTAGAAATCAGAAATTAATATTTTGTGTCTCTCTGTAGGGAATGTTTAGCATATGACTGGTAATATAACATTTAAAAAATACTTTGGACTGTTTAAATACATCAGTGTTATTTTATTTCTTTCGTATTTGGTATCCATAATAGCAATGAGGAAATAAAACCTTACTTTGTAATTATTAGTCAGCACTTCACCTACAACTTTCATTTGTCAACTGTTTGTTTATGGAGCGTGGCCTACTATAACAGGTTGTCATTTTATGCAAGTTTCATGACTCACTCTATAATATAGAATTTAAAGATTACTTTTAGCCAATAAAAAATTGTCTTACATGTGTAGAATCGTTACCAACTGCTGTTGAGTAGTTAAAATAGTGCTAACAGACGTTATAGTTAAGTGTTGGTTAACTTAAACAAAATTATGTTGAACAAATGGAAAATACATTAACAAAGCGTTAAAAAATAAACAGACTGTTAATTTAACATTCGTTAAGCAAAATTAAACATTACTTGGACAAACTGGCCATTCAACTGTTATATAAATTAACTACAATCACCAAATAATCTGTTAACAAGGATAATCCTTAAGCTAAGCAGGATATGTATCAATAGTATTTTGTATTTCACTGCTAAGAAATACGATTTTATCAGATCGAAACTGCTTTTATCTTCGTTTTGGAGATTTTGAAATTGTAAATGACACTCGAGAGGAAATAAACGCAGAATAAATACGGGAGATGTCTTTATTATTCGGTTGAGAAGCTTTTGTCGTCTAGCTTCCTTTCAAAAGAAACTTAAAGTTAGAATTTATAAAATAGTTATATTACTGGTACTATGAATGAATGAATGAATGAATAAATAATAATTTACTTAACTCACGACCGATGACGGACAAGTGAATGTGTTTATGCAGTGCTGCCAACAATTGTTACTGAATTAAACCTACATCCAAGCATGCCTTGTCCCATTAATTACTGCCTAAGGGGAAACTGACTTTTGCGCCACCTTGTATATCCATATAAAACAATTTACAGTCCCATCAAGTGCTTCTTTGTACACTCTACTAATCATACTCTTCCTTTTAACAGGTTTCAGTTACGTCCATTGACAAAAAGTAATTGGTTTGTGTCGAACAACAGACATGATTACTGATTTATACTGGTCTCATTATGTACAATGAATGACTCAGGGAACCCTTTTATTATGTTAAACAAGAGTCGGTTTTCACAAGAAAGTAACCGGATTGTGTAATAATGCAATTATCCGAGTATACACAGTTACACTCAAATTGGATGTTATTTTCTTAACTAATTCACCAGATCTCTCTGCACGCATAAACTTTGAGACAGTATCTCATTCCATGAGCTGAAGTTGTAATAATACATAAACCAAAAGCATTAATACGTGTAAATAAGTAAATTGAAGCGGTTTACCCAAATACTTTACTATAATAATACCAGACAGCTAGCAGTTTTGCGTGCGAACGACGCTGGTGCTGCTACCTACCTGCCGGTGTGGAGGTACTCGCGAAACAAGCTGTAATCAACTGCAATGTATATTGTTGCTGGGCTAGTTAATAGTTTTATTAATTAGTGCTGTGTTAAAATGTCAGGGTGTATGTGAGCTTTTTATAATTGTGACAATTACAGCATTACAAATTGCTCCAAATCGTACTTTCGATTTCCGACAGTTCATAAAACGTGAGTCAACAAAATTCGTTATTAGGCCTAATACGTTTGTCTCTGTGTTGACAGAACAATAAAAATTAGCTGATTTATTTAGACCTAATAAATGAATAGAAGTTAAAATATATTGGAAATTTTAAGATTCTAGCAAATTAAGTTTTATTCTCGTCTACTTGCCTTTACTAATATAATTATTACAAGCATCAGAATACTACCATTTTTATTTTTGCAGTTGTCAGCAATGGGTATATAAAGCATTATTGTAAATTCATTCCTAATGTCAGAACTGATTTTGTCTCACTAAAGAAAAGAAAAAATATGTAACAATTAATAATTACAGAAAGTAATATGAAGTATGCAATATTCTCATAATATGCAACTCTGATATAAGGTAATAATTTTACATTAAGTACTATTCAACATTTCTTAAGTGTTTCATATTCCGCGATATTTCGCACTCACGCCAATGTTACTAGTATACAGCTGTTCGGTATTATTATAGTAAGGTATTTTCTGTTAGTGTAATAGTGTTTCACCAACCATTTGAGGTACTTTGGTTAGTAACATGATGTTAAGAGTAATGTAACAGGAATCAAAGAAGCAGTGATTGTATGAAAGTTTACTGAATGTGCCTTGAATTGGTGTAGTCATTTCTTTTTGCGGAGAATTGTATTTTTACATTATGGAAGTATTAGAGACTAACATAATTACAACGGAAATCGAGAGAAAAAGAAAGTGTAAGGAGCAGTAATTTTACCTCATATGAGAAATATATTTTAGTAGATCTAGCAATTATATGAATGTAATGAACTCAAACGTAGTGATGGAGCTTTCATTAGGAAAAAGGAACAAGCATAGGTCTCTTTAATCCAAGATTTTCACTCGCCATTTGGATGTGAAAATGCGAACTATGAAACAAATCAATGTTATGAAAATATTAAAAGAAATGCTAAGATGGGTCATGCACAAGATACAGTGGAACATTTGAAAACTGACGGTGGTACTTTACTCTCAAAGTTGATATTTGTACGAAGATCAACATTATTTTCATATCTTATATGCCTAACATATCTTCACACATCATTGGTCATAATTACATGTGAACTGTTAAATCTGTGAAATAAAGAAATATCGTTTTGAAAATCTGCAATTATATCTGAGTATTAATATGAAATAATAATGACAGAAAAGCTTACGTTAATAAACATATATCTTCCCTTTACTCCCGTACTAATATTAATATGAATCATTTTAGCATTTATGAACATATCTATTATGAATAATTAATAATTGCTGAAGCAGTGATTGCAGCTAATTGTTTTCACTGCAAATATATCTCGATATAATAATGCGGTTTGTAATATATATTTTCTGGCAGCCATGATTCATGATACAGGACGTTAAGGATTTAAGGTAGCTTTTAATAGAAAATGAAGCATCTTTTTTTTTAGTAGGTTATTTTACGACGCTTTATCAACAGCTTAGGTTATTTAGCGTCTGAATGAGATGAAGGTGATAATGCCGGTGAAATGAGTCCGGGGTCCAACACCCTAAGTTACCTAGCATTTGCTCATATTGGGTTGAGGAAAACCCCGGAAAAAAACTCAACCAGGTAACTTGTCCCGACCGGGATCGAACCCGGGCCACCTGGTTTCGCGGCTAGACGTGCTAACCGTTACTCCACAGGCGTGGACAAAGAAGCATCTTCTACGGACATCTGGAAAAAGAATTAAGGAAGAGACTAGTGAAGTGCTTTATGTGGAGTGTGGCATTGTATGGAGCAGAAACATAGACATTGAAACGAAGTGAAGAGAAGCTACTAGAAATATTCGAAATGTGGATATGAAGAAGAACGGAACGTGTGACGTGGACAAAGTAAAAATGAAGAGTGGGTGAAGGAAGAATGATGCTGAAACTGATCAGAAAGAGGAAATGTAATTGGCTGGGTTACTGACTCAGAAAAAACTGCCCACTGAAGGATGCACTGGAAGGAATGGTGAACGGGAGAAGAGTTCGGGACAGAAGAAGATATCAGATGATAGACGAGGAACAAGCCAGAAAATAAGAAAGATTGAGAATGCTGGGTTTGCAGTGAAAGACTTGGACAGAATACTATGAATGAATGAATGAATGAATGAATGAATAACAACTTACTTAACTCATGACCGATGACGGACAAGTGAATGTGTTTATGTAGTGCTGCCAACAATTGTTACTGAATTAAACCTACATCCAAGCATGTCTTGTCTCATTAATTACTGCCTAAGGGGAAACTGACTTTTGCGCCACCTTGTATACCCACATAAAACAATTTGCAGTCCCATCAAATGCTTCTTTGTACACTCTATTAATCATACTCTTCCTTTTAACACGTTTCTGTCACGTCTATTGACAAAAAGTAATTGGTTTGTGTCGGATAACAGACATCATTATTGATTTATATTGGTCTCATTATGTACAATGAATGGCGCAGGGAACCTTTTTATTATGTTAAACAAGAGTCGGTTTTCACAAGAAAGTAACCGGATTGTGTAATAATGCAATTATCCGAGTATACACAGTTACACTCAAATTGGATGTTATTGTCTTAACTAATTCACGAGATCTTTCTGCACGCAAGCACATGGAAAATAAACTTTGAGACAGTAAATATCTCATTCCATGAGCTGAGGTGTAGTAATATATAAACCAAAAGCATTAATACGTGTAAATAAGTAAATTGAAGCGGTTTACCCAAATACCTTACTATAATAATACCGGACAGCTAGCAGTTTTGCGTGCGAACGATGCTGGTGCTGCTACCTACCTGCCGGTGTGGAGATACTCACGAAACAAGCTGTAATCAACTGCAATGTATATTGTTGCTGGGCTAGTTAACAGTTTTATTAATTAGTTTTGTGTTAAAATGTTAGGGTGTATGTGTGCTGTTTATAATTGCTACAAAATTACAGCATTACAAATTGCTCCAAATCGTACTTTCGATTTCCGACAGTTCATAAAACGTGAGTCAACAACATTCTTTAGTAGGCCTAATTTCTTCTTTTTTATTTAGACCTAATAAATGAATAGGAGTTAAAATGTATTGGATTTTAAGGTTTTATCAACAGTAATCTCACTAGAGGTTTTGATTTATCTAGAGAAAATCAAAACTCGAGTGGGATTTAATTGACTATTACACGATTAGAAGAAAGTAGGCTATATAAAGATTAGAAGTAACAAAGTGTACAATAAAATATTAATTGGCTTACGAAAATACAACTGTCTTCAAATGTATTATTGTACCATCTCAACATTACGCTAGATGGCAGTAGTGTTTTATGACGATGTTTTCTTGTTACCGGTATCAGTTGTGCCAACTATGGAATCATCATTGAACTCTGTGGACTGTTACTAGTCAAGAAGGCTTTGTTGTTTCAGTTTCATTTTTATTAAAACATTTGCATTCCATTTCAATCATCCGGATCCCAGTAATCAACGTCACTTGACAGATGATTTTCAATAAATCTTAATATTAAACAATCTCTGTTACGTGACTATCCATAATATATAGCAGAAGCTATAACAAACATAACCTAAATAATATAAACAAGTGTTAGAAAAGTTTTAATTAGGGATGATGAAATAAACAAGAAACGTTTTAATTAACGATGATGAAATAAAAAATAAACACGGATGATTTTAAAAGAAACAATTATTGAAAGTACAATTTTCAAATTTGAATGTTTTGGTGGTTCAGTTGATGTTATATTGGACGTGTGCATAAAAGAAGTGAACTCGTTGGTGTACATGGTGTATCCCTCAACTTATTCAGGATTTCCGAATGGTGCTCTTCATATATGACCAGTGATCTTTATTAATTCTTGTTCTTGAATGCCAAAATGCGAGTCATATTTGAAACTGCTGTGCATCGACTGGAGTGGTTTGTAATTTTCTGTTTTTGACGGCCAGACCAGTGCAGTTCGAAATGTTGGCAAACAAAGAAACAAATGCTAGGGTAGTGATAAAAATAAACAAATGCTAGGGACGCGATAAAATTAAACAAATGCTAGGGACGCGATAAAATTGTGCGATAAGCGGCCATAAGTTTAAATGACCTCGAAGCTTTTGTGTCATGCACTATAGGGATCGCATTTTTAGTAATAGCGATACCCACAACATTTTCCAAATTTACTTTTATTGATACATTTACTCTTATAGATACCTAATACATCACAGTTAAGCAAATATTTATATAATATTCTTATTGAATTCGGTATTCCCAAGAAACTAGTTCGATTAATTAAAATGTGTCTCAGTGAAACATACAGCAGAGTCCGTATAGGCCAGTTTCTATCTGCTGCTTTTCCAATTCACTGCGGGCTAAAGCAAGGAGATGCACTATCACCTTTACTTTTTATCTTTGCTCTAGAATATGCCATTAGGAAAGTTCAGGATTACAGAGACGGTTTGGAATTGAACGGGTTACATCAGCTTCTTGTCTATGCGGATGACGTGAATATGTTAGGAGAAAATCCACAAACGATTAGGGAAAACACGGGAATTTTATTTGAAGCAAGTAAAGACATAGGTTTGGAAGTAAATCCCGAAAAGACAAAGTATATGATTATGTCTTGTGACCAGAATATTGTACGAAATAGAAATATAAAAATTGGAGATTTATACTTCGAAGAGGTGGAAAAATTCAAATATCTTGAAGCAACAGTAACAAATATAAATGACACTCTGGAGGAAATTAAACGCAAAATAAATATGGGTAATGCCTGTTATTATTCGGTTGAGAAGCTTTTGTCATCTAGTCCGCTGCCAAAAAATCTGAAAGTTAGAATTTATAGAACAGTTATATTACCGGTTGTTCTGTATGCTTGTGAAACTTGGACTCTCACTTTGAGAGAGGAAAAGAGATTAAGGGTATTTGAGAATAAGGTTCTTAGGAAAATATTTGGGACTAAGAGGGATGAAGTTACAGGAGAATGGAGAAAGTTACACAACGCAGAACTGCACGCATTGTATTCTTCACCTGACATAATTAGGAACATTAAATCCAGGCGTTTGAGATGGACAGGGCATGTAGCACGTATGGGAGAACCCAGAAATGTATATAGAGTGTTAGTTGGGAGGCAGGAGGGAAAAAGACCTTTGGGGAGGCCGAGACGTAGATGGGAGGATAATATGAAAATGGATTTGATGGAGGTGGGATATGATGATAGAGACTGGATTAATCTTGCACAGGATAGGGACCGATGGCGGGCTTATGTGAGGGCGGCAATGAACCTGCGGGTTCTTTAAAAGCCATTTGTAAGTAAGTAAGTTAGTTATATGTGTGATATGCTTGAACCGTAGGTCAATTATATAGAAAAAAAGGCTGCAGAAAACACCGTAAAAGTTTCATATAAATTGGTTCAGTAGTTTCAGAGAAAAATGCACTTAAGTTTGAAAAATGTGTACGTATGGAAAACTGCATTTGAAAGAAAGAATGTATTAATTACATGCACCACAAATTTAATACCCCCCCACAAGATTTATATTGTTTTAAATAGCAAGTTTTGTACTTCTTTTTAAAACACAAAAAAGAAAATCGGATTTTTTATCCCTAATCACTACCTGGTTCCGTTAAATGATTTCATAAAAAGTTTAAAATTAAAATAATCTCTTTTTGAACGGTACGGACTTTAATTAATAATTAATTTACGTAGGTACGGACTTTGGTTTAAAGAGACAGGCAGTAGGATGGTGTCGGTCAGGATCTGTCTGAAAAATTTCTGGCAGAGGCATTCGAATTATTTCTATATGCTCCTAAGAAGAGATGCATGTCATATTAGTCTTTAATGGTGTATTTCATAATGTAATGCACAGAACAATTTCCAGAAATTACTTGTAAGTAATCTTAGATGTCTTTTTTTATAACCCAACCCTTGTTATGTGAGCTACACGCAACGCAGTGGATTTTCCACACGTGGTGTGCGGTTAGAGGCGGGAGATTTAGGTCTGTAATTACCTCATACCAATATAATTGGGGTGCTGTTCCCAGAAAGAACGAGATATTGAGTGCTATACTTCAGATACAGCAGTGTTTCACACCTAAAAATCGTTTTTACCATTAAATACTGAGAATGTTCACGAAATAGAGCAGCATTGCCTGTTTCAATCTGTACTTCCATACCTTTGACACGCACTGTAATACCTTTGCCTCCTTGTGCGACTTATCAAAAGCATTTGATACTGTTTCTCATGAAATCTTAATTTCTAAACTTAAATATTATGGTATTAATGGAATTCATTTGGACCTAATAATAAACTATTTGTCTGGTCGTAGTCAATGTGTCTTCTTGAATGGTTCTTATTCTAGTTCTGTGCCTGTTTCTATTGGGGTACCTCAAGGCTCTGTTTTGGGACCCCTATTATTTTTAATTATGATAAATGGTTTACCTAAAAATGTTTACAGTAATTCGATTGTATTTGCTGATATGCTACTTTGTATCATACTAATGATGACATAATTGATATATGAAGTTTGTTATGGACAATTCCTTTAACGAAGCAGCTGCGTGGTTTGAGGCTAATGGATTTTGTTTAAATCAGACTAAGACACAACATGTGTTATTTACGTTATGTGATCCCTCAATTTTCAACTATCAGTCATTTGCTAAACTTTTAGGAATTGTACTGGATTCCAAATTATCCTGGGCCCCACTTGATTATGTTTGTACTAAACTCTCAAGGGTTATTTATTTATTTATTTATTTATTTATTTATTTATTTATTTATTTATTTATTTACTTACTTATTTACTTACTTATTTACTTACTTATTTAATTAATTAGTTACTTAGTTACTTACTTAGTTACTTAGTTTCTTACTTAGTTACTTAGTTTCTTACTTAGTTACTTACTTACTTAGTTTCTTACTTAGTTTCTTACTTAGTTACTTAGTTACTTACTTAGTTTCTTACTTAGTTACTTATTTATTTATTTATTTATTTATTTATTTATTTATTTATTTATTTATTTATTTATTTATTTATTTATTTATTTATTTATTTATTTATTTATTTATTTATTTATTTATTTATTTATTTATTTATTTATTTATTTATTTATTTATTTATTTATTTATTTATTTATTTATTTATTTATTTATTTATTTATTTATTTATTTATTTATTTATTTATTTATTTATTTATTTATTTATTTATTTATTTATTTATTTATTCATTCATTCATTCATTCATTCATTCATTCATTCATTCATTCATTCATTCATTCATTCATTCATTTATTTATTTATTTATTTATTTATTTATTTATTTATTTAAGAAAATTGAAATCACTGGTGCCTAAAACATATGTAAGAAGTGCTTATTTTGCCTTCTTCAATAGTATAATAACCTATGGTATTTCTGTGTGGGGAAATAGTTCTAGTATATCTAATGTTCTCCTTCTGCAAAAAAAAAAAAAAAAAAAAGCCTTACGTATTTTAACTGGTTCTGCTTATGACGTGCACTGTAAGCCACTATTCATAAATGAGGCTATTCTGACTGTTATTAATCTTTGGATCTTCACTTCTTTGCTGAAGGTAAAGAAAAATTTAGCAAATTATTATCACAGATCTGATCATCATAATTACAATACAAGATACAATTTTCACTTGACTGAATCTAATGTTAGACTGGAAACAACTAAAAAACAATTTATGTCCATGGCAGTAAAGTAGCCACGTTCAATTAGTAGGCTAGCGGTGTCAAAGAGGACGAAAGCTTTGTAGTTTCAATAATTTTAATTATGTCGCTGTCCATTATACATGAATTCGTGCGATTACATCAAGCAGGCGAAGAATAAGCTTTGTGAACATTACCTCAGAGTTAGTTTATCGACTTGCAATTCCATTTCCAGTTACGGCATCTTTAATAATTGAATCCTGTAGTAGTAGGTAAGCAACGTGAAACAGTTACTGAGAATAGGCCTACAAACGGCACTCCACTAGATAAAGTAGCCACGTTCAATTAGTAGGCTAGCGGTGTCAAAGAGGACGGAAGCTTTGTAGTTTCAATAATTTTAATTATGTCGCTGTCCATTGTCGTCGTCAAGTCTTTTGAAGGCCGCTCCAATACTCCACGCGGAGTTGCAGATTTTAGCAGTGTGTCTTGTTCTAGTTCACAGTGAAAATTAATTATATTACAGTTCAGTGTATAATAAAAATGTGGAGGCCGTGGGAAGCGAGTGAAGTGTCGGAACCGATACCCATGAACGCCAATAACGACGATGGTAATAATAATAATAATAATAATAATAATAATAATAATAATAATAATAATAATAATAATAATATATCAGAGTTAAATAACAATTCAAATTCAAAAGCTAGACCAAAATTATGTAAGCAGTGTCAAACGTTTGCGTGCAATGCTCACACGTATGTTCTGAAAAACAATTTAGGTCAAGGAAAAATTTCGGAGACATCTAAAATTCTTAAATCAAATAGAAATACTGTAAGTAAAATTGTAAAAGAGGGACCTAAGACACCTAAAAAGCGTGGACACAAAGTCACAAAATTTAATAAAGTAGATGGTTTTACGTGTGATTACATTCGCCGTGAAATATATAGTTCTTACAATAAGGGCCAATCCTTAACAATAAAAGAATTATTACAAAAAGTCAAACTTTCCGGTTTTCCTTATGGAGAAACATTTAATTATTTCTTTAAATAATTAATTTAAAATAAATAATATAAATAATATTCAAATTAACTCATGCTTTGAGCAATTAAGCCTAGCCCATATCCATGTTATATTAATATATAGCAGCAACAAACAAGACGTGACAACGTCGCATTTTCATTTTATTATCTTTGCATGCAATAAAGACCTACAAATCTCAAAAGGAATGCCGCTGCCTAATAATTAAACGAGGCAACTTTACCTATGTTTAATAGATTACATACGTCTGCACACACTGTTAACTATGACACATTTAAGAACGTTTTGAAACGCTGGATGATTAATCATCTCTTTTATAGTATTAGTGAATACTTTGAGTCCTCCGTTAATAACTTATGTTTCTAATATAATTTTATTCACTCTGTTTGTTTTATTATGATTATGTCCATAGTATTTGTATAATACTCATGACTTTAATTACATCTAATCTAATCTGAAGAGCATGTACCCAATTTACAACCACCCTGTATAGACACAAAAATATAGATTGTAACGCTTTGTACAGGGACATCATTTTATTTTTACTAACATTTTTAATATTAACCTGGCTATACCTTTAGAGAACCGGAAACACCGTTCGCTATCCCCTTCCACAACTGGAGTTCGATGATGGCATAAAACACAAACAAATCACTTTACTAGTACAGGAGGGAAGAAAAGTAGTTCATCCATTTACGTAAACTAGGAAATATCGCGATTTTGAGTTGGATAATATTCATTAGGTTTTTGTTTAATCAAAATGCAGTACTGTATTAACAATAAGTGTTTTTACTCACGAACTGAGTTATCTATGTGAACGTATTCATTATGCAGTGTATATTATACTGTCTACAGCACATTAGCGTGCAATATAGAGAATGAAGTTAAAATGAAAAACAATAATAATATGGATATTTAAACATATTTTTGAAAATGGTGGCCGTTCATTTCGATACAGGCTTCAGTTCTTTTGTGCACATTATTGCACTATAGACTATCGCATCTAATTCCAATTGCCAGTTTCGTCCTTCGTAATAGAACTCATGTTGAAATAATTCTGTACCTACTCTATAAAAAGAGTACCTTACGTACTGTAAATTCAATCTTCACTTCTGCCCGACCCGCACAGATAAAATTACTCAGACATGCTATCTACTGTCCGTCCAAGTGGTTATGCCGCAGGATCGTAGAAAGGGGGAAATCACGTGACAGTTAATTACTTAACGAGGCCCTTTTATTTAAGTTAGGGCCTATTTTAAACAGTTGTATAATATTACGTAAACGTCCAAATCCTAACAGAAATTAATGTTTTCAGAAAAAGCTAAGACAGTCCAGCTTTTACAGAAGGGTGTGCAGAAGCAGGTGGGGGAAATCAGGATGCGACATAGGCAAACGGACAGTATCTGTGCGAAAATATGATTCAATATTGAAAGCTCTTTCGTCATTGGAAAACGCGAACATATTTCTGGAACGTACTATACTCACTAACTCAGTGCGGTTTACTACACGCGGCCTTGATTCTGTCTGGAGAACAGTTGAAGTTCATTAGTACCTAGAAGGGGTGGGAGTGAAGTACATTAAAAAACTCGGGTACAATAAAAATTGAAGTAAAAATAAAATGATGTCCCTGTATAAATTGTAAAAATGAGGTATAGTACAACTCCAATTCTGTATAAAATCCTTCACAGAAAGAGCGCAGTTCTTTTGGTTCGCCAAGGTTGCAGCAATGCAGGCGCTCTAGGAAGAGACCCAAAATCGCGATACCGTAGTGTCGCATCATTGCAACAGAAATGAAATTCCTCAGGCGGACAATAAAGTACATATGGGCTATTCCATCTCAAATCGACCTAAATATAGAGAAAATTGACCTTACAATTTCTAAATACAATAAAACTTTTTTTGTACGTAGAGAACTGTGATACAATGCTTTGTGCAAAGTTTGAGGCATCAGAAATTCATAGTGTCTAAATTAAAAATATTTAAATTTATCGTATTTTCATAAAATTAGCAACTTTAAACTGTTGTAGCTCCGAAACCCTTTCACCCAATGATCAAAATCATGGTTTATTTTGATGCTGAGAAATTAAAGTTTATATTGACATATAAATAGATTTTCTTACTTTTTATGGAAATGGAGAAATTTAGATTTTTCTTCATTAAGACGTCTTTGACCACGAAAAAATATTTCAAAAATATATGGTTAGATTCCGCATTGAAAGTACAAATAAACACATATTTTTTACTGGTGCAATGTTGATAAGAAAGCATAGAAAATATTAAATAAAGAAAATAAATAGTACGCGCGTGAACTAACCAGCTGACTGTGAGGCGGGAGCTAGCCGAGACATTCAAGGCCAGGAGACAAACACGTCATGTTTCGTCTAGTAGCTTATAGCTGGGCTAGCTCTATCACAAGTTTTCATAAACACAGGAGTAAAATGACGCCCAACGCTCGCTTATCTTCAGCTCTTTGCCAGTGCGTGCGTTACTGCGCCGTTCAAGTCTAGGCGTGTGAAAATAATTTATTTAATACCCTCGAAACTTATTGCCGTACCACTAACCAAACAATGCCGAATCCCTCTTAATAATGCAAGCTTTTTTCTCAATTTTTTTTTTACAATTTTACAAATTGGCAAAAAGCCTAAAAGTAAGTAAAATCAGATTATCTGTCTCTCTGTATACAATAAAAATAAGTATTACTTCTTATCATAACCTACCAAATGTCAGCTTCAAAATGAGCTCCCGTTCAATGTTCTGCAGTAAATGGTTCCAGAGTTCTGAGCGCTGAAAGAGGCTTGTTTTTCTAAAACACGCTAAATTTGTCGCTCAATAGTACGAAAACCGTTTGACTTTCGATAGTATATTTTTGAAAATGACTCTCCTCAGCACCTTGTATAAATAGGAAAAAATTAGAGTAGTAAAAAAATGCGAGGTTTTTTACTGATCGATTTCATATGGAATAGCCCATATACAGGGACATCATTTTATTTTTACTTGCATTTTTATTGTACCTGCATTTCTGAATGTACTTCACTCTCACCCCTTCACTAATGTCCTTGCTCCCGTCAGACACACAAACTTACGGCCGCTGTTGCATTCGAAGTCTTCAAGCAGTGAAGTAAACACTGCAGTGTATAGTGTGTTTCATAAATATGATTGCGTTTTCTATAGAAGAAAGAACCTATATTAATAATATCGTACTAAAAATTATATTCAAGAAACGATAAATTCAATTTCAGAGAATATGCTTCAAAATGTTTTTAATAATATGCGTACTGAATTGAAGCCTGCATTGTAATGAACGGCAACCATTTTCAGCAACTTGTTTAAAAATTCAGATTAGCTTTTTTTTTTAATTGAGGTGGCTAGAAGCAAAGGAATGCTAGTGACATTTGTAATAACATGAGTTAAGTGCATCCAGTGTAAGCAAAAGTATCTAAAATTTTAGTGGCAAATGGATATTTTAATCGCATCACACATTAAAATTAAAAAAAAAAATTCACCGATTTTACGAAAGCTTAAATATTTAAACCCCATTTTCTCAAAAGTAACTTAAGTGCACTTACAGCCCTTTACTTATGACCCCCTCAATTTAAATGCTCTCTCTATATTGTATGTTAACACCAATAATTAATATGCTAAGTAAAGTAGACATTACATAATGAACATAGCCGCCTGAAAAGTTCAGTTTTTGAAAAAAAATTGTTACTACTCTACTGTATTTTGATAAATTCCGTAAAAGTGATGATCAAACTGAAAATCGTAATATCGTATTTCCCTACAACATAAATGGATACACTACTTTTCTCTCCTCCTATACCTAGTAAAATGATTTGTTTACATATTGCACTAGTAACATCAAACTCCTGTAATGGAAGGTGGCAACAGTGTTTCCGAGTATAGTCAGGTTAATGTTAAAAATGTTGGTAAAAATAAAGTGATGTCCCTGTACATTGCAAGGTCACAAAAGAAAAACACAGATTATTATCGGAACTTAAAAGATGAGCCAGCTGTTCACAAAATTCACCATTACAGAAATAAATGGAGACTACATGGCGAAAGAATGTCTAAATAGAGGTTACACAATTTTGAAATACCATCCAACAGGAAGAGAACTACACCGGATCTCGATATGCTAGAAAAGAAGATCGCAAGAACATCGCTACCTTCTGTGGATTGGAACCCAAGACCATGGCTTCCTAGCATAGTTAGAGTTACTCTGTAATCGTTGCGTACAAAGTGGCCGACACATTAATAAGTAGAAAACAAATAAAATCACGAGTATCGGACTCCAAAGTCTGTTTGGATGTTAATAGGATGTTCTCCTCTCTTGAACGTTAATCCAAATCGAGCTGCAACCCCATCGCACAATCACGGCGTGGACAGCAACTTTCACTCGAGTAGCCCAATCTGGGATTAGAGGCTAGTACTGTAGATTATAGCGGCGGAAATTACAAGCTTCGCTACTCCGGAGGGCGTCTCTCTCTGGGCAGAGGAGCGTGCATAATTGCAGGGGTAAATACCGGGTGTCCACGTCCAAAGAGGCTGTGCAATCCTGACGAAACGGTGCAATGCAAAGTAAACGTTTGAGGCTATATATTTTACATAATAATTCTGCCAGATTTAAATCTATTAATTCAATTACACACCAGAGTCAAATTTTAGTAGAACATTAAATTCTGTGCACAGAATTTTAATTGACTATTACACTCTTACTACGTCATACTACTTTTGACCAATAAAACGGTACGAAAGGACGTATTTCAACCAATCATGGCTGCTTATCGCACAATTTTATCGCGTCCCTAGCATTTGTTTAATTTTATCGCGTCCCTAGCATTTGTTTAATTTTATCGCGTCCCTAGCATTTGTTTAATTTTATCGCGTCCCTAGCATTTGTTTCTTTGTTTGCCAACATTTGAAACTGCGCTGGTCTGGACGTCAAAAATCTATATAAAATTACAAACCACTCCAGTCGATGCACAGCAGTTTCAAATATGACTCGCAATGGCATTCAAGAACAAGAATTAATAAAAATCACTGATCATACCTATAACATCAATTGAACCACCAAAATCTCTGAAATTCCGATTTACAAATAAATGAAGAGCACCATTCGGAAGTCCTGAATAAGTTGAATACACCATGTAGGCCTAAATCAACGAGTTCCACTTCTATTACGCACACGTCCAATATAACATCAATTGAACCACCAACCACATTCAAATTTGAAAATTGTACATTCGATAATTATTCCTTTTAAAATTATTCATTCGGAAATTCTGAATAAGTTGAATACACCGTGTAGGCCTAAATCAACGAGTTCCACTTCTATTATGCACACGTCCACTATAACATCAATTGAACCACCAACCACATTCAAATTTGAAAATTGTACATTCAATAATTATTCCTTTTAAAATTATTCATTCGGAAATCCTGAATAAGTTGAATACACCATGTAGGCCTAAATCAACGAGTTCCACTTCTATTATGCACACGTCCAATATAACATCAATTGAACCACCAACCACATTCAAATTTGAAAATTGTACATTCAATAATTATTCCTTTTAAAATTATTCATTCGGAAATTCTGAATAAGTTGAATACACCGTGTAGGCCTAAATCAACGAGTTCCACTTCTATTACGCACACGTCCAATATAACATCAATTGAACCACCAACCACATTCAAATTTGAAAATTGTACATTCAATAATTATTCCTTTTAAAATTATTCATTCGGAAATTCTGAATAAGTTGAATACACCGTGTAGGCCTAAATCAACGAGTTCCACTTCTATTATGCACACGTCCACTATAACATCAATTGAACCACCAACCACATTCAAATTTGAAAATTATACATTCAATAATTATTCCTTTTAAAATTATTCATTCGGAAATTCTGAGTAAGTTGAATACACCATGTAGGCCTAAATCAACGAGTTCCACTTCTATTACGCACAAGTCCAATATAACATCAATTGAACCACCAACACATTCAAATTTGAAAATTGTACATTCAATAATTATTCCTTTTAAAATTATTCAAGTTTATTTTTTATGTCATCGTCGTTAATTAAAACTTTTCTAACACTTGTGTATATTAGTTAGGTTATGTTATAGCTTCTGCTCTGAGAGGATAAAAAGAACTTCTGCTACATGATATTATGGATAGTCACGTATCAGAGATTGTTTAATATTAAGATTTATTGAATAGTAACAGAGCTCTGATAGTATCATTACAGTGTCTGTATAAAGACACTACTGCCATCTAGCATGCATCTAGCGTAATATTTGTAATGTTGAGATGGTATAATAATACATTTGAAGACAGTTGTATTTTCGTAAGTCAATATTTTATTGTATTGAGTACTTCGTTACTTCTAATTTTATATACTTTCTTCTAATCGTGTAATAGTCAATTAAATCCCACTCGAGTTTTGATTTTCTCTAGATAAATCAAAACGTCTAGTGAGATTACTGTTGAAAATATATTTAGGTTTTAGAACTTGAACTGGGAACAAAGTCAAGCATGTATAGGCCTAACTAAATTTCCAAATACGAGAATAATCCTAATATATTATGTGGAATTTTAATGAAGAATAGTCCACACCTGTGGAGAATAAGGTGCTTAGGAAAATATTTGGGGCTAAGAGGGATGAAGTTACAGGAGAATGGAGAAAGTTACACAACACATAACTGCACGCATTGTATTCTTCACCTGACATAATTAGGAGCATTAAATCCAGACGTTTGAGATGGGCAGGGCATGTAGCACGTATGGGCGAATCCAGAAATGCATATAGAGTGTTAGTTGGAAGACAGGAGGAAAAAAATCTTTGAGGAGGCCGAGACGTAGATGGGAGGATAATATTAAAATGGATTTGAAGGAGGTGGGATATGATGATAGAGACTGGATTAATTTTGCACAGGATAGGGACCGATGGTGGGCTTATGTGAGGGCGGCAATGAACCTTCGGGTTTCTTAAAAGCCATTTGTAAGTAAGGAAGTAAGTAAGTATTACTAATTAATTATTAATTACGTTTAAATCTTACATGCTTAGTTATACTTCCATTTCATCAGTTTCCTTTACCGCAAACCAAAATTAATGCTGCTAACATAACAGTTAGAAAATAACTGCCAATTGTGGTATTTGTCAGTACTCGAAATTCGAAACAAAGTTGGTAAGTGAAAATTCAACCTGAGAACTAGAAAATCGCTATAATCCACTGGCATATGTAGTAATAGGGGAAAAATTGTTAGGTTTCACCCTTAATGTATTAAGTAAGCTATGAGGGATGGCTTTATTATTATTATTATTATTATTATTATTATTATTATTATTATTATTATTATTATTATTATTATTATTATTATTATTATTATTATTATTATTATTATTATTGCATTATGATCTGTTGAAAGTGGAATGAAAATTAATCAATCCAAAACTTTTGCTATTTCCTTCTCACGGAAAACTACTTTCAAAAAATTTAATTATTCTCTTAATAATGTCATAATTTTGTATTAGAGATCTTGGTGTCTTACTTGATCCTAAATTATATTTCCATGATCATGTGCAATATATTTATACCCATTCATTAAGAATGCTTGGTCTAATTAGATCTATAACTTATTCTTTTTCTACTCCTATGTGTCTATTAATTACTATACATTGGTTAGATCCAAGCTTGAATATGCACCTATTGTATGGAACTCCATTACTTTCACTGACTCGGCTAAATTGGACAATATTCAAAGAAAAGTTATTTCTTTGTGTCCTTTAGACATTTTACCTAATTCTGATGATTATAAATATGAGATTAACTGCAAATATTTCAATTGTTGTGGTTTATTTGTCAGGCGTCAAGATCTTGATTATTTTTTTGTAAAGTCATTAAGGGTGATACTGATTATGAATCCTTCTTAAGCAATATCAGTTTTCGTATTCCTGCTAAGGGTTTAAGATTTCATAATTTTTTTTTACAATAGAAATTCTCAATCTCTCTCTCCGGTCTGCAGATGTATAAAATATGCTAATTTACATGGATTGAACTTGAATCCACTTAATGTGTAGTATATACTTTTTGATTTTTATGTCGGTTATTAATTCAGGGGTTGGGTGCTAGAAAGGCACTTCTCTCAAATGCAAGTTTTGAGAAAATTGATGTTGAAAATTCAAACCGTAACAATGTTATCTATGCATGCCTTTACATTTTGGGTACTCCTGACCTCTATGATCACAGTATTGAACTACAACTTGGTGATCATATGCATAACAGATCAGGGAACACAATAAAGACTTTTACTCAAAAAGGGCACATCCTCTAAAATGCCCTTCTTGCACCCATCCCTTCAATTTAGGTCTTTTGTTTAGATATGTATTTTAATATTACTATCGTTATATTTTATATCATTTGTGTTATATTAATTTTCAATTACAATTATTTTTAACTGTCATTACTTTAATAATTATTTCTATGTACTTTTATTGTAATTTCTATTATTATTAATGTTCTTGTTATGAAATTATCATGTGCTGAACTGTTATTGGCCCTGGCTGTTGTATTAGCATTAAATTGTAACAAAACTAACATAATTCAATTTAAATCCTGTCCAAATTCAACGTCGCAAATTTCTAGATCCCTCAAAAATCGCTTAAAAATTATGTGTTAAATTGGAAAAATCATATTAAAGAAATTACCCCCAAACTAAATTCAGCTTGTTTTGCTATTAGATCTATGCAAAAGATAGTAAATATCAATACCTTGAAAACAATATGCTTTGCATACTTCCACTCGGTAATGAGTTTTGGAATAATATTCTGGGAAATTCCACAGATAGTAACAATATATTTCTATTACAAAAAAGAGTAATTAGAATAATAGTAGGTGCCAAATCTAGGGAATCATGTAGGACTATTTTCAAAAAACTACAAATAATGCCCATGGCTTGTCAGTATATCTTTTCATTAATAGTCTTCCTCGTATGTAATCGTGAAAACTTTGTAACTAATTCAACAGTTCATAGCATAAATACACGTCAAAAAAATGACTTTCATACTCCATCGGCAAGTCTATCGTGCTATCAAAAAGGAGTGCGTTATATGGCAGTAAAAATGTTTAATAGCCTCCCTATCGATATAAAAAATGAAACTCAAAACATAAAATTATTTAGGGCCAAATTAAAGAAGTACCTAATTTCTCACGCCTTCTATTCTGTAGGTGAATTCATGACATTCAATAACACTTCATGAAATTGATACTAAAACTTTGTGTTTTACTAATAGACTATATTGTAAATCTCGTCTGTATATATTTCATCTAGACTGTGACTATAAATTAAGACTTTATAATAGTATTAAGTTTTTTTGACTTGATCCATATTCTAGCTGTAAGCAATGTATGAATACCATGGAATGATAATAAATACAATACAATACAATACAATATAGCACATTAAATATTATAGTCGCGACGCTGTTATTACCGGCGTGACTCCGCCTCTTTGCTTGCGTCTTAGGAAGTGAAGGCTCTATAAAGTCTAGGTAGGTAGTATCGTTCGCCATTTTTGTTCTTTCGTTGCCGAGCTACCAGACGAGGAATCTATTTGCCGCACCGTTAAACATTATCATGTCGTAGCTCCTATGATAATAAATCAAACGCAATGTAATTCAGCAAATAATTGAGCGGCAAATAACGTCTTCCTGTGCTTTCTGCGAACGTCAACGAAAGAGCTAAAATGGCGGGCGATTATATTAAGTATTTATCGAGCCTTAGGAAATGCATAACTCTTCATCAGGGAATCACAAGACGCACACCTTTAAATGTAGCCGACCTGCAACGCGATTGGCTGCCGGAAATTAGAGCGACGGGACTATAGTAAATAAATAAGCATCATCATCATTATTATTATTATTATTATTATTATTATTATTATTATTATTATTATTATTATTATACTTACAAATGGCTTTCAAGGAATCCGAAGGTTCATTGTCGCCCTCACATAAGCCCGCCATTGGTCCCTATCCTGTGCAAGATTAATCCAGTCTCTATCATCATATCCCACCTCCCTCAAACCCATTTCAATATTTATCCTCCCATCTACGCCTCGGCCTCCCTAAAGGTCTTTTTCCCTCCGGTCTCCCAACTAACACACTATATGCATTTCTGGATTCGCCCATACGTGCTACATGCCTTGCCCATCTCAAACATCTGGATTTAATGTTCCTAATTATGTTAGGTCAAGAATACAATGCGTGCAGTTCTGTGTTGTGTAACTTTCTCCATTCTCCTGTAACTTCATCCCGCTTAGCCCCAAATATTTTCCTAAGCACCTTATTCTCAAACACCCTTAACCTATGTTCCTTCTCAAAGTGAGAGTCTAAGTTTCACAACCATACAGAAAACCGGTAATATAACTGTTTTATAAACTCTAACTTTCAGATTTTTGACAGCAGACTAGATGATAAAAGCTTCTCAACCGAATAATAACACGCATTTCCCATATTTATTCTGCGTTTAATTTCCTCCCGAGTGTCATTTATATTTGTTACTGTTGCTCCAAGATATTTGAATTTTTCCACCCTTCGAAGGATAAATCTCCAATTTTTATATTTCCATTTCGTACAATATTCTGGTCACGAGACATAATCATATACTTTGTCTTTTCGGGATTTACTCTTTACTTGCTTCAAGTAAAATTTCCGTGTTTTCCCTAATCGTTTGTGTATTTTCTCCTAACATATTCACGTCATCCGCATAGACAAGAAGCTGTGTAACCTGTTCAATTCCAAACCCTGCCTGTTATCCTGAACTTTCCTAATGGCATATTCTAGAGCAAAGTTAAAAAGTAAAGGTGATAGTGCATCTCCCTGCTTTAGCCCGCAGTGAATTGAAACGCATCTGATAGAAACTGACCTATACGGACTCTGCTGTATGTTTCACTGAGACACATTTTAATTAATCGAACTAGTTCCTTGGGAATACCAAATTCAATAAGAATATATATAATACTTCCCTCTTAACCGAGTCATATGCCTTTTGAAATCTATGAATAACAGATGTACTGTACCCTTATACTCCCATTTTTTCTCCATTATCTGTCGAATACAAAAATCTGATCAATAGTCGATCTATTACGCCTAAAACCGCACTGATAGTTCCCAATAATTTCATCTACGTACGGATTTAATCTTCTCAAAAGAAATTATTATTATTATTATTATTATTATTATTATTATTATTATTATTATTATTATTATTATTATTATTATTATTATTATTTCAGTATGTAGTGAAGATTTTAGTGTTCACCGAGGAAAGACACCGCATATTTCTCTCCAACCGAATTTCCAGTACGGTTGTTAAGTGAATTTCAGTCGCCCAAGGGTTACTATTATCGACAATCTGTCGCTCGTATTAAGTCTCTATCCGCTTGACGAAATGGAGTCCGATAAACAATAAATCGTTCAGGAAAATTCCTTTCTTGTTTTATGATCTGCTTCCCGCGTCGTTGCTGCCAGTCACATTGATGTATTACCTATCTACTTAAAAGTTGGATGTAGAAAGTATGTCTAAACCCCTTTTCCCGGAAAGAAACTCAAACAGGTGTCGGAAGCGTGTAGCACTATCGGACACGGTTTTGTAATAATTTCTAATATCTTATTTTTGCTATTTTGTAGTGTAGAAAAAATTACATCCCACCTTTCCGAGAATTTTGTACAATCAAATCAACATTTGCGTAGAAGTAATAATTTTACGTTCTGTTGAATTATCCAACAGCAAAAACCAAAATACTTTACCCTCATCAATACAGCGGTACTGATTGCTGTTTGGTTCGTTTGCAGAAGGCAAACCTCCGTAATGGCAAGTAAACAGTATGAAACTATAGTAAGGAAGAACGCAAGATCTGTTACGCTTTTCAAGTAAGAAACACAACCATTTTGCATTAGCTCGAATCTACATCTTTTCCAGTTGAATTTCAGAAAGTATAAATTTTATTTCAGATGTCAATTTTATTTGGGAAAGTGTCATTTGTATTTGAGAGTCAGAAATTTCATTTCACAAAGTGTCACTAGTATTTCAGAAGTTATCATTTTTTATTGCAAAAAAAATAAATAACAATAACTGATTTCGTTACCATGGCAAGAATTTGCTTATGTTGTCGACATATTTCATCCTTTGAGTTTAAATTTGTCACATTTTCTGCAATACAAAGTTGATGTTTACTGAAATAAATCTATGTAACCTGAAACACAATTGATATTTTCTTAAATAGCGTCTAATAATTCTTAATTGAAATTGATATTTTCTCAAAAAAACTTGTTAATCTGAAACACAATTGCCGTTTTCAGAAATACTGGTTACTAATCTGGAATACAATTTATATTTTCTCAGATAAAACTTGTTAATCTGAAATACAACTGACGTTTTCAGAAATACATGCTACTAATCTGAAATACAATTGATATTTTCTTAGATAAAACTTGTTAATCTGGAACACAATTGATGTTTTCAGAAATATAAGTCAATAATCTGAAATACAATTGATATTTTCTCAGATAAAACTTGTTAATCTGAAAACACAGATAAAAGTTAATCTCAAACACAATTGATGTTTTCAGAAATACTAGCTAATAATCTGAAATACAATTGATATTTTCTCAGATAAACTTGTTAATCTGAAACACAGACATGATGTTTTCAGAAATACAGGTTAATAATCTGAAATACAATTGATATACAGGTTAATAATCTGAAATACAATTGATATTTCTCTGATAAACTTGTTAATCTGAAACACAATTGATGTTTTCAGAAATACAAGTTAATAATCTGAAATACAATTGATATTTTCTCAGATAAAACTTGTTAATCTGAAACACAATTGATTTTTTCAGAAATACAGGTTAATAATCTGAAATACAATTGATATTTTCTTCGATAATAACTTGTTAATCTGAAACATAATTGATGATTTTGAGAAACAGAAATACAGGTTAATAATCTGAAGAAATACAATTGATATTTTTTTCAAATAAACGTTATTAATCTGAAATAAAAGTGCAGATTTTTGAAACACAGGTTTTCTTCTTCTAAAACACAACTGAAAAAATGGTGATAAAATAATGAAAAAATAATAATAATAATAATAATAAAGTAATAATAATAATTTATTTATTTAATCTGGCAGAGCTAAGGCCAGTAGGCCTTCTCTTCCGCCCAGCCAGACTCTAATTCTAATTGAATACAATAGGTTGCGAGAGATTTTAATTTCAGCTAAAGAGCAATGTAGCAAAAATTGTGTACTTCGTTGGTCCTTATTTATACCTAATCAGGTTCGGCTTCTTTTGGTAACACCCTGTACTTTAGGCAGGATAAGCCATTAATTAAAACTTCCCTTACGGCGAATTACGAAAACACGAAGTTCTCACCATACGAGCAGCTAACCAAGCGCAACAGAAGATTCATAACGGCTAAATAATCAATCACCACCCTCCATAGCGTCCATGGCAACGTGAAGTTCCTACTAGAAAAGCAATTTCATCACTAAAGCATTTGTAGGGGTGTCTCCCTAGCAGAGGACTTAGGCTTCAATGCCAGTGAGGCGTCACAGACCACTTCACACCTCATTATGAGCGTCGGTGTGCGGTGCCTGTCATTTCCCTCATATTTTGAAAGCTTGCGATGCATTTGTCAGCTCCTAATTTGAGCCTTGTTGTGTTTACTGGACAACGCTTTCACGTGCAAAGTTTGAGTGTACTTACGGGATGTGAAGGTGCAGAAATATGCATGCTACGCATCGCTTTAATTTACCGACAATTTCAACAACAAGATTTATAAAATTTAGTTCATTATATTATAACATCAAAGACATTAATTAGAGAAGAACAAAATGGATTTAGACAAAATCGTCACAAACCAGTTATTGAAAAAAAGAATTTAATATCTTTAGAGCTATTTACATTGATTAAAAGATAAATATAGAACAAAACTTTGTGACGTTTTATATTTGAAATGGGAATCCCAACATTTAAGGTGCACAATCAAGATTGTAAAAAACACAAAAATTTTAAAAATATCTCAAGGAAGAATAATTCAAGGAGTAAAGTGGATCTTTTTAATTTCTTAAATAACATTACAAAAATAAGTGGTATTTGGTCACAAATTGTTGATTGACAATCAAGAAATTTATAATTATCTAATTAATTTTATTATTTTTAAGACAATTTAAAGGAAATAATACACTGCTACATAACAGGAAAAACATATATCTTCTCAAACCTGTCAGATTCTAAGAATCATCTCTTTTCCAAGGAAAGAACTCCAAAATGCAGTGTTAGAGGGTGGACCATTCAGTGAACTTCCTGCAATCTTTCTTATAAAAATCTTTGAACTATTTTTTTGCCAAATTTTGTCATAAGGACAAAAAGTCATTTTATTATGACATTACCAGAAAAATTTTGAAATTATGCTTATATCCCATCATTATATGGTGCTTCATCCTCGTTAACAGAAAGAACAACTGCAGATATCCTGAAAATTTGAAACAATTTAGACAAATAGGAAGAGATATCTGAGCAGTTTGAATAAAACGCCATTACGGAACAAATTATTTCAACTTCAAATTTTGAAAATAAAATAATACACTACACCTATTATGATAATTATAAATTAATTGAAGACCAAGGAAAATGGAAAGACTTTCCAAAGACCAATAATCCAAGACTGTTATTGAAAATGATAAAATCCACTGAGTTATCTCTGAGATATTCGTGATTTAAAGTTTAATTTCTTTAGAGCTATTTACACGCAAAAAGACAAATATAGAGAGGAAAGGTGCGTTTTACATTTTAAACTGCTATCCTGAATTTGTTTTCGCTTTTTAAGTTAAAATGTTTTTGCGCTTAATACAGTAGGCCTTGAATGATTGAAACTGTGTGTTTAAAACAAAGCAGTTTCAAATCCAGCCAGCTGTGATAAAACAAAGGGGAAACGAATGTGACATCATACTGAATTAATTTTCAAAGTAAATTAATGTAGTTCAAAGCTTAACGAAATATAATTTAACCGCAAATTAGTATTATTATGAAAATGGGGGTAATTAATAAATGTGGAGAATATAAAGACAGAAATTATTTAAATAACTGATTAAATGGCGATCTTACTCGTGTTAATTATGTAAGCATGTGCGGCTTAGAGCTGTTTCGGTACTACTTAACACCATCGTCAGAAACTTCTGTGTCTTGGCGTCATTTCAACATCGCTGCCTGTTGTGTGGGTGCGTTCGTGTGATGAAGAGTTGAGTCAAATAGTGTGTGTGTTCTGAAATTGATCTGTGTGTTGAGAATTTGATTAGGGTGTGTTTTGGTGTGTCTGTATATTTCATATTGTTCTAGTGTGTTGAGTTTTTGGTTTTTGGGTTGTATGTGTAGGATTTCAATGTCAGTGTTTATGTTATTGTATGTGTGGTTAGCGTTACTTATGTGTTCGGCATATGTAGATGTATTGCGTCCTCTGGTTATTGCTTTAATGTGTTCTTTGTATCGAGTTTGGAATGATCTGCTTGTCTGTCCAATGTAGAAACTGTCGCAACTATTGCATGTGAGTTTGTATACGCCTATGTGGTTGTATTTATTTGTTTGTGTGTTGAGATGTCTTTGTAGTGTGTTTTCTGTTCTGTATGCTATGTTGTATTCCTGTTTTCTGAATGAGGATGCGATCTCGTGTGTTTTTTGTTTTTGTTTTAATAATATAATAATAATAATAATAATAATAATAATAATAATAATAATAATAATAATAATAATAATAATAATAATAATCCGTGGCGCTACAGCCCGTGAAGGGCCTAGACCGACCAGCCGGCTGCTGGCCTCACGCCCACATGCCGAAGCAGAGGTGGACGATCATCCAACCAGAATGGAGGTATCGTGTGGTTAGCACGATGATCCCCCCAGCCGTTATAGCTGGTATTCGCAACCGGATTTCGCTACCTATCGTAGCTCCCCAAGTGCATCACGATGCTGGTTTGGCACCGGTCCCATACATTGGCCGAAATTTCATGAGAAAATTTCTTCCCCCATGAGGACTCGAACCAGCGCGCATTCCGTAACGCGAATCCCAGGCGGGATGCCTTAGACCGCGACGCCACGGCGCGGGACTTTCGTATGTTAGTGTGATGTATTTCTCGTGTTCTTGTGTTTGTGTTGTGTTTTGTGTGTTTTTGTGTTTGTTGAGTTTTTGTTTTGTCTTCCTTATGATGTTGTCTATTATGTTTGGGTTGTAACCATTTTCTTGTGCTATGTATTTGATTGTGTTCACTTCTTCATTGTAGTGTTGTTGGCTCATGGGTATGTTGAGTAATCTATGTACCATTGTCCTGAATGCAGCATGTTTGTGTTGTGTGGGGTGGTTAGATGTGTTGTGTATGTGTGTGGTGGTGGTCGTTGGTTTTCTGTATATTTTGAAGGTGTGTTTGTTGTCAACTTTTGTTATGGTGATGTCTAGGAAATTTATGGAGTTATTGTTTTCAAGTTCCAGTGTGTATTGGAGTTTTGGGTGTATTTTGTTTATGTATTGGTGTAGTTTGTGTATTTGTCTTTTGTTTCCTTTGTATAGTATGAGCATGTCGTCTACGTATCTGTGCCAATATATTATGATGTCTGCATATTTTGTTGTGTTGATCACATGAGAAATTATTTATTTAACACAGCCTAATTCTGAAGTACTTAACTGTGATATTAATTTCCAAAATAAAACCCGTGAATCATTATTACATATTAAACACAAATTTGATTGTTTACTATAAGAGAAAACAAAAATTCCACTAAGTAATTTAGATATCTAGAAACAAGTTTTATGTGATGATGCCGTAAAAGGCGAAAACGTTTATACATTATTTATATTTAACATGTATTAACAAATGTTAATATTAAATTTATAAATCATAAAATTGAACATTTTTAACATTATTTATTGTATATAAACGTCGTAATAGTTCAGGATTTTTCTTTCGCTCAAATTGGATACTTGTTACTTCGCCTAAACTAGCATTGCTACTTATTAAAATAAATTTTAACTAAGGTTAATTCGGTTCCGCCATTCAAAGAGTGCTCCCTTGGTATTATTATTCTCGTTTTTAATTCTGTTTCGTGTTATTTAAGTGAATTCACAGCATTTTTCTAGATCAGCATCAAAATGCCAAGAAGAAAGAGTAAAGTCCAGAACGTGTGATTTGATGAGATGAAATTTCTAAAAGAAAAAGTCGTATTAGTGAAAGCCATATGTTTTGTACATTTTTCAAATGAAGAGGTGAATTCCAAAGTGTCCTAAATCTATTTCTTAAGATTTTAACTTGCTTTATTCACGTTTTAATTTATTCTTTTCACGCCTATATTTAACTGAGTAAGTTTATTTAACAGACTCTCGTCCACACCTGTGGAGTAACGGTTAGCGCGTCTAGCCGCGAAACCAGGTGGCCCGGGTTCGATTCCCGGTCGGGGCAAGTTACCTGGTTGAGGTTTTTTCCGGGGTTATCCCTCAACCGAATATGAGCAAATGCTGGGTAACTTTCGGTGTTGGACCCCGGACTCGTTTCACCGGCATTATCACCTTCATCTCATTCAGACGCTAAATAACCTAAGCTGTTGATAAAGCGTCGTAAAATAACCTACTAAAATAAAAAAATAATTAACAGACTCTCCTAAGTCTTGAGTTAGTGCCTGCATATTTTTTTTTCAAGCGGATCCAAGGACGTCAATTTTATTTTATCAATTTTTGTCATTTTTCTTATAACTTGTCATTTGGACTTAGGCCAGTTTGGAATCAACCTCTTCAAATGTGACGTTGATTGTTTAAACAAAGGTAGCTCCTGCCATCTCCCATCTGTTGCATAAACAACACGAATCCAGGACTGGTGTTGTTTATACAAAGAACATGAAAATGATTGTGCAAGCTTATTCATTTAAAATACAAGGACTCGTGTTATTTATGCATCAAGACATTTATCTACTACATACGAATATCGTACAGCTCTTAACCCAAGTTCGATAAAAATTGGACTCATACTGCTTATGCAACTATCGATTCATTTCTTGTTGCATCAGCCTTCTCGCCTCCCAGTGTACTCGCACAACATTTTGAATCACCCTGTATAGTGAGATTCCAGCATTAACAGCCGCTATCAACATCCAATCGCTTTCTCTGCCATTCACGATCGTAATGTAATTGAAAGAGCAAAGTAGGGCCACTATCGAATCCAAACTTCATTCACTGTTAACACATTTATTTTACTACCCTCTGCTCTTCAAATACGACATCAAACACTGTTTAATCTGTTACACAATCCAGCTTTTGCGAAAATAAGTTAAATCCGTGCACAGAATCGCTGAATGACTGCCGACATTATATTACACTAGAGATGAAACACACAATTAATTTTAAATATATGCCAACTATTTTATTGAAGTTCCCTGGATTTTCATTTCATATTTATTGCTTCTCTTATATTTAAGTCGTTGTACAAATAAAGCTGATTTTAGTTGAAGTCCATCAAAGCAGGAAGAGCAGTATAGGTAAATGCTCTACGCATAAGCTACATAATCTGAAGATATTATAAATCGAGTGAGTGAAGTGAAGATGGGTGTTGATATTAGTGCTTATACAGCGAGAATAGGAGGTTTTTAAGAAGAAAAAGAACGAATAAAAGGTAAGAGAACATTGATGGAGAGGCGTTTTGTATTGTACGTGAACGAGATAATGGAGAAAAAATGCAGGCTCTAAAGTTCTAAAATTTTATAAAGAAATGACATCACAATTGGATAAAAATTAAAGGTACCACAACAAGACTTATTAGAACTTGAATATCTGATAAAAGTATAAAAAAGGTTACTAATAATTTTTTAAGAATTCAACTTTTACTTTAAATTAAATTTTGAAACCAGAATTTGAAAATTTTCACACATATTATTTCGTAACTCCACACACCATTAGAGATAGAATTCTGAAATTTTGTACACTGATTTAACATGAATTTATGCAAAAGGTACATACAATAATGCCCATTTCTTTGAAAATAGAAAAATTAGATCATAAAACATTAGTAAATTTTAATATATTTTATATAGGACAAATAAAAATTAATTGTATTAAAATCAACAACTCTACATGTCTGAGAGTAGTCTACTTTTCATAAATAAGTGTTTATTATGCAGGAAAAATATCAAAGATGTCAGAGACACCATAAAACACGGAAATTTACCAAATGTAACTGCAGAATTTGTTTTTTTTTCATACGCTAAAACTGGTTTGAAAAATATTATTAGTAACCTTTTCTTACGCTTTTATCAAATATTTAAGTTCTAATAAGTCTTATTGTTGCACCTTTTAATTTTGTCCAAATGGAAATTTTCTTATAAAATTTGAGAAATTTATCCTGCATTTTCTGATTCAAAATCTTGGAGCAATTTAAATGGTCGTTAAACATACATGTCCAAAAATCTGAAAGTTAATTTATAAAACAAAGTTATACCCTTAAGATGGGCAGTAGGAGCAATTGTAGTGCTTTTGCTAGTAATTGGAGGAACTGAAATGAACCCAAAAAGGTCAAAATATAAGAGATATTTAGAGAAGAATTGATGAAAGGTCTAGAAATGAAGAAATGACAAGAAATCAGACAAGCTATAGCAAGGATGAAGGGTAGTGGGGGAACAATATTAGTTAGGAAAATTACATTGTTAGGTTATATTGTCGAGAAAGAAAATAATACAGTGTGTCTGCAGAAACATTCCGGGGTTATAAACTTATAATTCTGTCACAGACGTTTGAGATTAATACCGATGTCATTAGAAAGAAGAGCTCAAAGAATTTCAGAAAGTGCTTAATTGACAATTGAAGACCTCCCTCAAAGAACGTTGTACAGTAGCGTGCAAATTAATCCGAACACGACATATTTTTACATTTTCTGCCATTGTTGGCCTCACAGCTGCTCATACCGCTTTAATTGACGTCTGTAGTACGTGCAATTCCATTGTTGAAGGTCTGTCGTTATTATTTTTTTATAATATGTGATTTTTGCATACTTATAGGGACAGGGAACGGATTTATATGGACTAAAAATATATGAAATATGTAAATATATAAAAGTTATTTTTACCAAAATATGGAATTAAATAGATTTTGAAAAATATGGAATTAAATATTTAAATAAAAAATGACTAACTATTTTATTGAATTTTAATTTCAAACTAAACAAAAATATAATGGACTTCTTTTATCTTCCAATGTAGTTTCAACAAAAAACAATTTTTATTGAAGTTACCATAACAATAGGTTACAAACATTTCTTTCAAGTGTGAAAATGAATCTTCTTCTATTGTCTCTGAGGATAGATTTATAGATGACTAAAAATCGAGTTGACGTGAAGAAGATGGGTGTTGATAATTAGTGTTTCACAATGTCTGCTGGGGATAAGTCCAAGTTAATCTTCACTGTTGATTCACCACTCATCACAGCAACAACCTTTTGTAGTTCTTCATATCCAGGGTTTTTGAAGAGTACAGTGTCCACGTTAGCTCTTACTGCATCTGCAACTTTACCTCTACCACGATTCAGTTGTTCCACAGTACTATTTATAAGTTCAAAACTTTCAGATAGTGAAATGCCTATTTTGGAGACACAATTGATGATGAAAATTATGCTGAATGTGAGCTAAGTCATTCTTCACAATGTCAAGTAACTGTTTTGCAGAACTTGAGACTGCATCTTCAGAGTCCAATGCAAAGAACATTGTTAATAGAGTCTAATATTTTTAAGACTTCAACTTTCTACATTTACCCCAAGTTAAAATTTTTGGTGGCAATTTGAAAATTTTCACACATTTCTTTCGTAACACGTTAACCATTAGAGGAGCTTTGAGAAATTTTTTCACTGATGAATTTAACAAAATTTATGGAAATTGTCTCTGACCACTTCTGCCACACGATGAAATGCATTTGACAAATAAAATGAGTCAATTTAGGATATACAACAGATAATGCTTGTCCAGCTTTGATTTTATAAGGACAAATAAAGAATAACACATTATTAAAATAAACAATCTACTTTGTCACAGGATACCCATAGCTTTTGAACAGTTTAAATAAGTTTTTATTACTTTTCTAGAAAAAATATAAAAGATGTTCAGAATATTGTTCACTTAACAAATGATAACTACAAATTAACTGCAGAAGTTTGTTTTTTTGTCGGGAGTCTCATGATAAAACTGGTTTGAAAACTATCTTTAATTAACTCTTATCTTCTGTATTGTCTCATCAGATGGATTAAGTTCTAATAAGTGTTGATCATTGCATTGTATTTTATATTTTTCAAGGAATTCCCTGAAGTTATTTTTAGTTTGTAGAGAGGAATATCAGCAGAGATGAGAGAAGCCTGTCGATGTTTTCAGATCTTAATCGATTTGTTGGTTGTGTTAAAAACAATTGTCCTGCTTGGAATTTAGTTGCAATTGGCCTGATGTTTACTTTTGTAATGTGTTGTTGGAGGAACTTTTGTGTAATGAACTGCACACTGGTCAAAATTACAAAATAATATTTATTGTCAGTTGATAAACCATCTTCTTTAAATAAAGAAATGTAACTTGTTAGTTTTGATTTTAAATTGACTGAATGACAATATTTTTGGATATTTACATTGTCTTTATATATGATTTAGAAAGAAAATAAACCTATGTGTAGTCTGTCTGGCATTTAACTGTTGAGCTATAAACTGAAGTCTGTTAAAAATTTTTAATTAAATTAATACAGTTTAAACTTACTTTCCCATTGTTGATAGGACTGCTAATTTTCAAATAACTCTGATGTTAAAGGGATTACTGAACATGTGTTTAAATCTCTATTGTTGAAATGTATTTTTAAAAGTTAATGGAATTTTGTTTTGTTTTATTGTTAAACCTAATATAATATGGACTGTTTTATATGAAATATGGAAAATTGTTGAAATTAACTGAAAATATACTAAACTCTAAAATATGAAAAATATGGTAAAAGTAGGATTTTTCAATTCACATTGTGAAACATAAAGATCTGCAAAATTATTATTTTTTATAATAAATGTGACATTTTACATATAAATCCTTTCCTACTTATAAGCATTTCAGTTGTGTTGAAGACTTAATACTGCAATCCTGTGTACATTCTGTCGTCTTCACAAATGGATACAACTCCACGAAAACGGTCTAAAATTATAACATTAGCAGAGCATTCTTCTATGACACAGAGGCAAATTGCTGCAGAATGTCACATCGGTTTGGCTACTGTCAATTCGATCATAAAACGATACAGGGAGACTGGATCCATCACACCCCAGAAAAAAGGAAACTGTGGCCGGAAAAGGAAGACTTCACCTGCAGATGATCGTTTAATTGTCAGGAAAAGTAAATTAAATCCTAGACTAACTGCTGTCGAGTTAATGGCTACCACTGGGGCGAATATTCACGTCACAACAGTGCGGCGTAGGCTTTTGGAAGCTGGAAGAAGGGCTCGTAAGCCTATTAAGAAGCAACTGCTAATCCCTGTTATGCGCAAATAACGCTTAATGTGGGCAAAATTACATCAACACTGGACAGTGAATGACTGGAAGAATATACTTTTTTCCGATGAGTCTCATTTCGAGGTCCACGGCCACCGTGTTTCTTACGTACGGAAAGGATCCGAAAAAGTAACAGCAGCTCATCTCCAACAAGCACCCAAATACCCCCTTAAAGTAATGTTTTGGGGTTGTTTTACACATGAAGGGCCTGGAGCATTAATACCTATCAAGGGAATGATGAATTCTGACAAATATATTCAATTATTGGAAACCAGAATCGTACCCCAGCTGCAAAAATCATTTCCGGATGGCAGAGGTGTGTTCCAACAAGACCTGGCACCATGCCATACGTCTCGAAAAACTACAAAATTCTTCAACAAGAAGAATATTCAGGTACTCCCCTGGCCAGGCAACTCACCCGACATCAACCCCATTAAGAACTTGTGGTCAATTTGCAAAAGAATAATGCAAAAAATGGATTGTTCTACAAAGGAGAAGATGATTTCTGCCCTCATTGGTGTATGGTTTCGCGATGAAGATATGAAGAATATTTGTGGGAAATTAGTAGAATCCATGCCAAATCGTCTCAGAGCTGTTATTAGGAACAAGGGAGGCCACATAGATTACTGATGTATGTCTTAGATCCTTTTTTTTTATCCCGTTTGAGTGTTTTTGCATAAGTAATTACGCTGTTCGGATTAATTTGCACGCTACTGTATAGCAAATGCAAAAGACGTTGATATACAACCTTCTTTGAGGGAGGTCTTCAATTGTTGACCGAAACAACAGATGGCAGCACAAGAAGAAAGAAAAACGCCGTTTCCGCTATTTCGCTTGCCATGAAGGCATTGTTGGATTGTGTTAAATGATATAAATGTTAAATTTTCAAGTCTGTATGAATTCTTCAGCGAAGCTCGTGGATTTATTTGGAAAATCTCAGACCTCGAGTGACATTTATTAGGACTATTTCGGGAATGAAATAAAAGTGTAAATAATATATCCCTAAAAGTCACTCACAAAATGTTAGTAATTTTATATTTATGAAGATTTAACCTATTCAGACATTGTGAAGTTTAAATAGATGAATATCGATTACTGCAATAAAGAAATTTAATGTTATTCAGTAATGCCAATTGAGAAAAGCGAAATACAGGTTTAAAAATGTTAATTACATGTACTGCGTTTATCTCTTATTGTTATAACAGAAATACGTTTTCATTATCTGCTGAAATCATAATTTAATTTAAACATTTTATAGTATAATTACAAATAACCTGATTAATACATTAATTATATGAACAATTGTTATGAAGGAGTGTCATTTTCTTTATACAGGGACATCATTTTATTTTTACTAACATTTTTAATATTAACCTGGCTATACCTTTGGATCAACGCCGTTTGCCACCTCCTTCCACGACTGGAGTTCGATGATACTGGCGATATATACAAACAAATCACTTTACTAAGTATAGGAGGGAAGAAAAGTAGTTCGTCCATTTACGTAAACTAGGAAATATCGCGCTTTTGAGTTTGATCATTTTCATTAGGTTTTTGCTTAATCAAAATACAGTATAGTATTAACAATGAGTGTTTTTACTCACTAACTGAGCTGTCCATTTGGAGGTATTCATTATGCAGTGTATATTATACTGTCTACAGCACATTAGGGTACACTATAGAGAATGAAGTTAAATTGAAAAATAAATAAATATGGATATTTAAACACATTTTTGAAAATGGTGGCCGTTCATTTCGATACAGGCTTCAGTTCTAATGTGCATATTATCGCACTATAGACTATTGTACCTAATCCCAATTACCAGTTTCGTCCTTCGTAACTAGTAACTCATGTTGAAATAATTCTGTACCTACTCTATAAAGAGTACCTTACGTACTGTAAATTCAATCTTCACTTCTGCCCGATCCGAAAAGATAAAATTATTCAGACATACTATCTACTGTCCATTCAACTGGTTATGTCGTAGGGTGAAATCATGACAGTTAATTACTTAACGAGGCCCTTTTATTTAAGTTATTTTAAACAGTTGTATAATATTACGTAGACGTCCAATTCCTAACAGAAATTAATGTTCTCACAAGAGAGCTAAGACGACAGCCCAGCCACTAGCTGGCGAATAAAAGCTGGTGGGGAAACCGGGATACGACGTAGGCAAATGGACGACAGTACCTGTGCGAAAATGATTCAATATTGAAAGCTCTTTCGTCACTGGAAAACGCGAACATATTTTTGGAGCGTACTGTTTAATATGACCGTAAGGCTACTATGACTGTATATGCGGTCTTGGATCTGTGTGGAGAACGGTTGAACGTCATTAGTAGAAGGGGTGGGAGTGAAGAACATTAAAAAACTCAGGTACAATAAAAATTGAAGTAAAAATAAAATGATGTCCTTGTACAATGGAAATTGAATTAGAAGATGAAGATGTAGATGTGGAAGTAGGATTTCGCACTTTATTTAGTACCTACAATGGATTCATGCTCATCGATTTACGTGAAAACAGTTGGCAACACTGACTAAACAAAAGAACCACCATGCGATAAAGTGATAGTGATAAATCGAGCTGCAGAAATTATCGCCATGTATGACTGTGATTGGTTGAAATTCAAAATTTCATTACACTTCATTGGTCGAAAATGGAATGACGTTATACAAACGAAATAGTCAAGGGAAAAGCATTTACGGACATATTCATAATCGTTGGGTTGCCCTCATGTTTCAAACGCGATTACTGCAACGTTCAAAGTAAAACTCACGCCCTAAAAGGGTCAAAATGAATGAGAATAAAAAACTTGCCAATATTTTGTGACGCGTAAGATAGATATTCATAAACTGTATTTACTTTCTGAATGAACCTCGCGGAGATAGAAGTTCAAACGAGTTCAGAAATTAATGCGATTCTAGACTGGAAATTTTAGTTTTAAGAAATCGGCGTTTTCATTTTACAGTTCCCTTACGCTGCAAACTTTGTTATTGTGAACGTTTCGTAAGAGGGGAATTTGCTCTTCCCGTAGTATTCTTGTTATCATCAGAGTTTTCTTATCGTGCTGAGTGACAGCACTAGAGATATCAACCCTTTGAAGTTACACCGACAATATACAGTCCCCTGCACTTCCCTCCTCACGTCCTCTGTTATCTAATCGCTCTTAATAGTGCCCACTATCTTATCCTTTATGTAGTTAAAAACCTATTAATATAATGGAGATTAAATCGGAAACCACACAAGAAGCTTTGTTTTCAGTAAGCACCAGAATAACTTCGTGGAGAGAGGAACAGTTGTACAAAAGCTAATGGAACTCGGCACTGAAACCAAGATGATCGTACAGCCTGTTAAATATAGCTAGATGATGTCATGCAGGACTCCAACCCTTTCTTCTCCCAGACATAGATTGTCATTGTATTGTACGTCCCATATTTAAATAAGGTAACATGAAAATAGGTTTGATTTTAAGAGAAATACACGAGTGCAAAATGATTTCATGTTCGATAAATTCTGATGTAGAAAATAGAATCAGAAACGCTATTGTTATATAATGTATTACGATAAGGTTGAGAAGTGCTTTTTACAAAATCGAGGAAAAATTTGAAAAACTCGCTCTGCTCGGTTTTAAATTTCTGAGATTTTGTAATGTACTTCAAAAACGTGTATTGTACAACATTTTTCGCAAATTCGTGTTTCTAAAATTGCAAAGCCTTAACAAAACTATACTGTAATGATAAGTAACAATAAATGCACTGTAATATGTCTTATTTCAATATAGTTTTACTAGTGGCTTGTGCAGCAAATGCTGCAAACTAAGTTCATTAGACGTTCAAATAAACATTTTTCAGATTTATTTTCAATTAAGAATACCAGACATTCTGAAAGTTATTTGCTTCCATAACAATGAAAGATACTCTCTCTAGAGCCAATACTGAAGAGAACCACGCATATAAATATCTACACCACACCGCCATTAAATATATGAAAAAGACCCAACCCCACTTGATTAATAATTATAAAAATATTTGATTTTTAATAATATTATCTTACGTAAGTTTTATAGCTTTCAGTAACATATACTATATATACTACATAGCCGCCACTCAGTAAAATATAGAAATCAAAATCTGATTTAAGTTGTTCTCTACATCTACTTATATAACCCCAAAACGTTTCACTTTCATGTCATCAATATAGCATTAATATGTATAATTAATGAAAAATAGTCACATCATGGCATTAACTACAATAACATTTCATTTCTAATTGTAATAATGTCATCAAACCACCTCAAGTTTTGTAGTTTTTAATATCCAATACACAGCTGTACCCAGAAAATTACACACCACAGAATCGGACCTGTAAATTATTTTGTGCGAGATCGTGCGTATTTGCTTGTTTTCCGCACAGAACCAATACGCGGTAAGTGTGAAATACCACATTCAGTATTCCCAACGTAACACACATAACAATTTCCCTCTTCTTACCGCTTAAGCGCCACATTCATTTTACTGCTTTAGGCTTTTAACATATTATTTTTAGAGACGTTTAACATAGTAATAATTATAAATTGGAAACTTACCACTGCAATTTCACCTAAATTGCAATGTTAATTATCGTTTTTAAATATTTGCAAAAATTAAGTAAAGTCTACTACTCCACGAAACTTATTGCATTCCTGATACAAGTAACATTAAGGAAGCCGTGAAAAAATCAACGAGATTCCAGATGCCGATGTTATTACTGCAATATGTTATATAAATAATATTGTTAAAATATTAAAATGAAAAATAAATCATTACATAACCTTACCGTTTGTTTTAAGTTCGCATTTATAGACTGGGGGAAAAAAAGACAGAAGTATATCACGGCCTGCTGGAGTATAGTAAATATAGAAAACATTTTACAGCAACAATGTTGAAGAAAGATATTTTGGTGTTCCGAAGTTGGCGTCATTAAACAGAAACCAACATGGAGATTTCATTGCAAGTAATTAGAAATTCGTCTTTGAGGTATGTAATAAACGATCTTCGCACAAAATAATGTACGATACACGAGCGGTATGTTTGTTTTCATGTTCTCGGACATTAAAAAAGCTCAACTACGTTTCGCTTTTTCAATCTTTTCCTCGACCATGAAAACGTCAACATACCGCTCTTGTAACGTATATTACTATTTAGTAAGTTAAGTTTTTAATAACCAATTTAATTTGAGCTCTAAATATGTCAGCATTCTTGCAGATCATGGCCTTCGTGTAATATTGTTTACTGTAGTATGTGTTTTGTTTTATTCTGAAATGCAATTAGCTAGTTCTCAAAACTGACGACAGATGGATTTTGGAAAATAGGAAAATTATGTTTAAAATTTGACATTTCACTGAAAACTACTATTTTTCCGAAAAACTTTGAGTTCCAAGCTTCAAAATGAGGGGTCATTTATTAAAATCCGTCCAGCCGTTTTCCCGTAATTTCCATTACCAGTTCAAATTATATGTATATATGTTATGAAGAATGGTTTCCCTAGTAACAAGTTTCTGTGTGGGAATTCTAATTTTTAAGGCTACGCCGAATTCAATCCACAGCACCGGACCGAATCTTCCTCCTTCAGTGTTTCCCTTTATGGCCGGACTTAAATCTGTTATATTTCCAAATACATCTTTGTTATTGTTAGTTAATTAATTTATTATCAGTTTCTCCTCAAATATTAATTGTCAGTATTACAGATATTATTCTGTAGGATAAATTAATAAAACCTTTAATATTAATTCCGCAAGTTGAAATTCAGAAGCCAACACAAATTGAATATCCTGGTAAGCGGAGTGGAAGTGCCGCTGCTCTCAAAATATGCTCACGTACTCCGGCTGAATGCGCCAGACTTCTCCAGGAGGTGACCAGAGAGGCAGGAGTTCCCGTCACGCAGAAAGTACGAATGGGGAATGTTAAAGTCTGCTGGCTTTTCAAGTTCGCCGTGCTGGATCAGAATACAGACCCTGCATAACGCGCAAGCTGTCGCCGCTTCAACATTACGTCACAGCAGAATTTACACTCTTCTGGTGACGACGCAACTCTTAAGTCAAAATGCTGAGGTCCTCCGCCCTATGTCCATACAACATAGCGTCAAAACTTGATAGTTTTCCCAGGAAAAAAATATATATTTTCTTATTTTATTTGCGTTATACTGCTTTAACAGATATAGGAAAATTAAACAGACGTAGGAAAACTAGAATAACATCATTGTATAGGTCAGAAAGCATGGGTAGACATAACGGCTCGGTTAGAAAAGCCAACGTACTATGGTAGGAACGATCATGATTTTAAAATCAAATGTAGGAAACAGAAAACGGATGTAGGTAAATTCTCATTTTTAAATAGAACTATAAATGATTGGAATGACCTACCTGCAGCGGTCTTTGAGGGCTGTCCTTCCTTAAGGAGATTCAAGAATAACTTAAAAAGTTGTGTATAAAGTGCAAATTAAAATTAAGGTGACATTCAACATTTAATTTTTAAGGAGACATGTATTTATCTAGCCTGACGAGTTTACTTCTTGGTTTGAATTGTAAATTATTTAAAAATAGCGTGTAAGAGGGCCTTAGACTAGAAGTGTTTAGTTTAAATGTAGTTCAGTTTATAAGTATGCATAAGGATGTAATTATTTGACTTATCTGAACTGTTGTATCAGTGAAGCGAGGTGAGTCAGTGAAGTTGTGGTTTTACAGTGCAGTGAACAGTTCCGATCAGTGATAATTTATAGCGTCAATGAAATGTGTTCTACAGTGTCAGTGAAATGTGTTCTAAAGTGTCAGTGAAATGTGTTACAAATGTGTTCTAAAGTGTCAGTGAAATGTGTTGCAGAGTGTCAGTGAAATGTGTGCTAAAGTGTCAGTGAAATGCGTCATAGTGCCACTACAGGGAATGAGATGAGAGTAAAGTGAAAGACTATTGAAACTTATGTAGGGCCTATACATAATTATGTAGGTTGTATTGTAAAATCAGGTATTTTATTTATGTTTTATTATTATTGTGTTAAAATTGTGTATGTATAAAATTGGATTGTAAAATTGTAATTGTAAATGTTATTTTTTGCTTATCATTTTATTATGTATTGTTTTATTGTATATACCACTGCCACCGGGTGCTTGCCCACTTGCAGTGTAAATAAATACATATATACAAATATCACAGATGGGCATCGTGCCTCACTTGAGAATTAGTGCCTCACTGACCTTCACAGAGCTTATCCCTCTGAGTGACATCTTCACAGTCCCCGTTCCTTCCTCACGTAGCTCCTAGGCGTGGGCAGGTTCTATATCAGTTTCATAAGCAATATCAGTGGTGGCATAATGGCATTATCAAAGCAGTGTGTACGCGTTAGAAAACGATTATTTCATGAGAAATGGGAGGAAGAGTTTTTGCTGTTTAGAAGGGGAGAACATACGATATGTTATGCTCGAAAATCCTATTAGGCATTAATGCATTTAATATACAACGACATTACTTCTTATGTCATAAAGAACATGCTGAATTAGAAGGTAAGACAAATTAAATGTTATTTTTTTGGTACTATTCTGAAGAAAATTTATGATCTTAACATTTGCATAGTATACTAAATATGACATTATACCGTAAACACACTGCATTAAAAGGTATGAGGAATTAAATGTTGTTTGTACGTATTATTTCCAAAAGAAATTTATAAAAAAAAAATATCAAATGTGCGTAGAAAACGAAATATGATTTTCTGAAATTATTTTAGGTCGTGAACGTGCAAATCTATTAAGTAATCTTGAGAAACGCCAGAATATTCAAGAAAATAAACGTAGACAACGTGATGGAATATTATTGGCTAGTTACGCAATTTCTCGCCTGTGATTTAAATCAATTCAATGATGGAGAAATAGTAAAGAGGTTTATGATTAAAGGTGCCGAATTAATTTGCCAAATTGAATAAAAGTTTTCGAGTCTCTCACGTTAACCAAGCGCTTTCCTAATAATTCGCCACTGACCGCCTTAGCGATTACGATAAGGTGACGCAGGTCACAGCAGTTTATATTTCCCATCCTACTCTGCAGTCTCCTCTCCTAGTAAACAAACTATTTCAAATCGAGTGCCTCACGTAACCGAAAATTGTGCCCATGTATGTCTTATATCGTTAGTAAAATTACGAAAACAATTACATCAGTAGGTATATCTAGCAAAGAGTTAATATTAGTTTAAATAGATATGTGTCTTCTATTCTGTTTCCGTGAATTAAATAATAATGCATACTTAAATTTGTTAATATTCTGGCGTGAGAGACATGGCAACGTTCAGCAGGCAGTACTCTGCACGACGTAAGTACGAGTCAGCTGAGTTCAAGCTCCCTGTCCCTGTCGAGCGGATGACAGTTCAGTACAGGGTATTCGATAAACAACTTACAATGTTATTCACAGTTTAGGAATATCATATGTTATTAATTTATGGAGAAAGTCGTCGTAATTCAAGTGAGGCAAGAAGGATGTACCGTCAACGTTTTCCTCAAAGAAGTTATCTAATCGGCGAACTTTTGTAGCAGTTTCTCAACGATTATTATTTATTTATTTTATTTATTATTTTGCTAATAATTGTAACAGAAATTATAAAATAGCAGAGAAACTTTAGCTCGCCCCTGAAAGAGTAGAATGCTCAGGGGCGGAACTAATTGAAATTAATAATTATACAATACAATTTGCAATTATAGTATATAAATTTAAATTTACAATTTTTCAATTTTTATAAAATCCATATATAACTTTTTAAATTTAATACTAGAACTATTAGAATTGACAAGATTAGGATATTTAAATATAAATTTGTTATATATTCTTGGGCCTAAATTACTACTATGATTAAATACTGTAACAGTGTTGCATTTTTGGTTCAAACAATCTTAAAGAATTCATACCTTTTGTTTCATAAATGAGAATACAATTCAAAATTATTTCGATTGTTATTTGAATTTTATTAATACAATATAATAAATTTGTCTTACGTTAAGTACATTAAAGTCTATAAACAAATTTTGAAATGGAAAATCAATAGGTTTATGAAAACATATTTTAATTATTTTTTCTGTAATAAATAAAATCATTAAAATTGATTTAAATTACCCCATCCTATAATTCCATACATAATTAAAATTGAAATAAAGTTAAATATATTGTACGTAATAAACTTATTGACAAGTAATTTCAATAAAACAAAATAATATATTATTTTACGTAATTTATTACACAGGTAATTAATGTGTTGGTTCCATTTTAGATGATTATCGAAAATTATGCCTAAATACTTAAACTCCAGAGGACGCTTTAATAATCGGACATTTACACTGTGTAAGACAACAATCAGAATTATGTAATTTAATGCTTAATATAGATGTAGGAGGTTTGTTACATTTTTCAGATAAACTAGAAGTCTCTTACCCCGTTTCGACAATCACACAACCAGAAATTTGTTTAAAAATGATACTGCTTTACTTTCGGGAGAGATTAAAATGTTGCATTACAAAAAAGTTCGTGTGAATTTGTGCAGAAAACCATTATTGTTTATTTTTTGACGTACAATAAAAAATGGAGCAATATCGTTACATAAAATGTAAATTTATCATAATGTTCTATTAATGAGATTGAACGTTAGTATTTGCTGCTCGTTTTATGTAGACAACAGTATTGTCATGGTCCGCGCCTGCATTAGAACAGAGCATCTGTTTTGAATCGGTATGTCTGTACCCAGTTGAGCTGTACTGCGTACTTCTAAACCCCCTCCACAATCCAGAAACTTTCTAAAGCTGTACTAATATTGTAAACTTTAATCCTCCCAATCCAGAAAGAAAAAACGTCTAATATTGTGAATTTTAATAATTAGCTTAAATATTGCAACTAGAAAAAAATTGTAAGGACTATGTTCTTTTACTGCTACACCTTTGTTTATTTTAAATGTCATGGTTTTGAATATTTGGTAAAAATGGTCACCTTAGCCTACTAAAAGTAATACTTACTTACTTACAAATGGCTTTTAAGGAACCCGAAGGTTCATTGCCGCCCTCACATAAGCCCGCCATCGGTCCCTATCCTGTGCAAGATTAATCCAGTCTCTATCATCATATCCCACCTCCCTCAAATCCATTTTAATATTATCCTCCCATCTACGTCTCGGCCTCCCTAAAGGTCTTTTTCCCTCCGGTCTCCCAACTAACACTCTATATGCATTTCTGGATTCGCCCATACGTGCTACATGCCCTGCCCATCTCAAACGTCTGGATAGAAGAGACGGCCTCCAGATATGGAGGTAGCTGCGAATATATCGAATAAGCAGTCGTGGACAGCCGATAAGGGGTGGTCCTCCAGCTTGGGGGTTGGGCGAAGGGTTAACAACCCATCACCGTAAAAAACAGCTTGTTACGAATCCCTACAATAAGCCTCGGAATAGGACTGATTCTCTGGCACCAGCAAAGGAATAAGGTTTTGAGATTTGGCACTTGGAACGTAACTAGTCTTTATGGAACAGGAGGGGTAACATTGGTAGCAAAAGAACTAGCTAGATATAGAATAGACTTTGTGGGAGTACAAGAGGTTAGGTTAGATGGGAATGGCATATCACAAATAGGAGATTACTTGTTGTATTATGGGGAAGGAAACAATAATCACTAAAAGTAATGGAGAATTTAAATTATCGAGATTAAAAACGTACATAACTACACCACAGGCGAGCACAAATCCTAATAATATAAAAAAACGAGCTATATTTCTAGCTTGTAAAGAGACTTAAATCTTGGAATTAAATCCCGTTTTAAAAACATTTGTTTACTATAATTTTATCCTTTCACATCCAACCACGGAAAAGATTACTGTCATGTTCACCACCCCAATGCACGTCTGGCAGATTTAATCCTCCAGATATAATCGGGTGACGTCATGGCTTCCACACTCCTGTGGAACATATTATATTACTATGCCGCAAATGAATCACAATATGCCTTACTTTCAGGAGTCCAATGTTGAAAGCAACGCTGCGCTTGTCTCAGAAACAAAGATTGATTATAGGCCTACGTTGTTAAGATGTTATCTATCAGTGAATCGCGGCACTTAACTTTCTTAATCCGCATTCTTGAAAATTATCTTAACATTACTGGATTAAACGGAAACCTCTTAAAGGCTGAAGAACAGTAATAGGAAATGGTCTACTTCATTCTTATTTATTATTATTATTATTATTATTATTATTATTATTATTATTATTATTATTATTATTATTATTATTATTACTATTTAATTATTATTATTACTATTTTAATTGATACAGCGTCATTAAATAATCAACTACTAGTATAGGTTGCAGCCGCCAAATTACTCTTCAAGGAACGACCACTCTTATAAATTGAGGGAAAGAAGACAGAGGACGGACACTGGAAAGTTTTCTTTTCTCAATCGTACTATCAGGGACTGGAATACTTTACCTGCAGACTTACTAAAGGCTTTACCAGCAACCAAAAATGTATTTAAAAATAGGCTTAAGGACTTTACTAATAGACGATAATTATACACAGTATTTAAAGGGTGTAATTGATATTTTGTTATTGAAGTGTTCTATCAGTGAAGAATTATGTTGTGTCAGTGAAGTGTGTTGCGTCAGTGAAGTGTGTTGAGTAGGTGAAACGTGTTCCTGTCAGTGAAGCTTTATAGTTTATAGTGGCAGTGCAAAGTATTTGAACAGTGAAATGTTTTTGAAGTGTTAGTGAAATCAGAATAGAATCAGTGAAATGTCTTATAAATTGAGGGAAAGAAGACAGAGAACGAACACTGGAAAGTTTTCTTTTCTCAATCGTACTATCAGGGACTGGAATGCTTTACCTGCAGACTTACTAAAGGCTTTACCAACAACCAAAAATGTATTTAAAAATAGGCTTAAGGACTTTACTAATAGACGATAATTATACACAGTATTTAAATGGTGTAATTGATATTTTGTTATTGAAGTGTTGTATCAGTGAAGAATTATGTTGTGTCAGTGAAGTGTACTGTGTAGGTGAAACGTGTTCCTGTCAGTGAAGCTTTATAGTTTATAGTGGCAGTGCAAAGTATTTGAACAGTGAAATGTTTTTGAAGTGTTAGTGAAATCAGGATAGAATCAGTGAAATGTGTCGTAGTTCCAGTGCAGTGAGTGAGTTGACAGCGAAATGAGTGTAGTGTTGAAAGATTCTTGTGCAGATATGAACATATCATACTCATGGGTTTAGTTCGAACATAGGTTTAAGGTACAAATTAGATTTACTTTAAATGTTATTTTAACTGATCGTGCTTCATTTAATTTAGGATGTTCCCTGTTATTATCATTATCATTATCATTATTATTATTATTATTATTATTATTATTATTATTATTATTATCATTAATTATTGTTAGTAGTAATTATTAGTATTATTATTAATCATGTTTATTATTGTCGTTATTGAGTGTAATTAGTTACCACTGCCACCGGGTATATACCCATTGCAGTGTGAATAAATATACCTACATACATACATACATACATACATACATACATACATACATACATACATACATACATACATATTCAACGTACATGGAATTGACGAATGAGGCCGAAGATTCGCCACAGATTACCCGACATTCACTTTACGATTGGAAAAAACCTTGGAAGAATCCCAACCAGGAATCAGACCAAACCGGAATGGAACCCACGCCAGAGCGCAACTCCGGACCAAGAGGTCAACAGAGCTAAGCCGGTGGCTCTATTATTATTATTATTATTATTATTATTATTATTATTATTATTATTATTATTATTATTATTATTATTGGTAATTATGAAGATCCACTCTACCATCGATTTTCGATTTTTTTTCTAATTCTTACCGTCTCTTTCAAAAGAACTTAGAAAAAAAAGTAACGAAATGACTTAACCTGACTTAACCTAACCTAAACTCTGGCTTGGGCATCGATCTGACAAACATATCAATCTCTCGTCCCTTAGTAGTTTAGTGCGTTGCTGTCTAAGTTGAAATTTAGGTTAGGTTAGGTTAGGTTAGGTTAGGTTAGGTTAGGTTAGTTCATCTCGCTACTATTTTTTCTAAGTTCTTTTGAACAAGAGGTAAAAATTGGGGATTTTCAGAAAAAAATCGAAAATCGATGGTGAAGTGGATGTCCACAATTACCTATCATCATCATCATCATCATCATCATCATCAGTGGCTGCGTAGTTTAAACCATCGCTTTTCCTGCACGCGAACAGGGTTTGGATCTCGGTCATGGTTGGAATTTTCTATTGCCACCGACAAGATCGAACTTTGGGTTGTCCTCCGAGTTTTCTGCTATATTTCCCATGTTAAACATCATCGCCACTCCCATTTTCATTTAATCATTTCGTTCTAATCGCCAGCTGGCGGATCGTGGAGGGAGATGGTCTGGAGCAATGTTTCCCAAACTTTTTAGTTCATGGAGCACGTGTGACCGTACCTTAATGTTTCCGCTTACTGCAGTACAAATATTGCACTTGTTGTCGTACGTTATCTGTTCACATCCCTTCCTCCTCAGTCCGCTCTCGTCACTGACAGTAATTCCGTATAAGAGTGGCCTTGTGATAGACTACATGGAAACTACATCAGGTAAAAAGTGTACCACTTAGAAAAAAATATGTAAAATTAAAAAAACTTAAATGTTGGTACTAGAATTTAATTTAATTACTAGTCTAAATATTAAGTAGCTCAAAACTCCTTTTCCTACTAAGCCAATTTTAGAATGTAAGATCAACTTTTAGGGCATTTTTAAGGGGAGGCAGAGGTGAATATTTCAAAATCCACAAAATTTATCCGATTTGTTTGAAATTGATCATGGATACTAAGTATGTTATTAGTAATAGACATACCAAGTTTCAACTTTCTAAGTACAATAGTTCTGTAAATATTAATAATTTTATAAAACTTTATATCGTTTGATATAAAATGCTTCATGCACCATATTGTACGAAATTTTCAAAATTTCTTTTTATTTATATGTTCAGATAAGGTATATAAATAATGATAAGTATTAGTTTATTATGGGAATAGTATAGTAATACAGTTATCTTGGTTTTAATTTCATACTTTTAAAGGGCACAAAATCAAAAACTAACATCGGAATATGAAAATATAGTTTATAAAGACAATAAAAAACAAATTTTCATTTTTTCTTCAGTTTTGTTCAAAATTTCACCTCTGCCTCCCCTTAAAGGCATTTTTGAAAGATTTTAGGTCATAAATCCATTGTTTTAGAACAATTTTTTATGATTTATAGGTCATCAAAATCCTAGCCCTAGATATAAGAACAGATTAACCTATTGAATATGAATTTAATGGTACATACCACCCTGTGGCCGTCTCGATAAGGAATGGCGAACCACGGTAAATCTTTGAGGACTTTTCTGAAACTCGTTTCGTCGAAAATAGAGCCACCGTCGGCTCCGGGCTCTAACACCATGTTGACACCACCGGCACTGACACCACTATGAGGAGGTAAAACGACATGAATCACTTCCAATTTTTTTGTTTTCACTTTATTCGAAGACACCGATCTGTCGCTATCAGACGTCTTCTTGCTTCCCGAGACATCGCCGCTGTTGCAACACTCACCATCACTACACTTGGATCCACCACACAAGTTAACACGGTTGTACAACCCCACAAGCTTCGACGTGAATTCCTCGACGTTCTCCTCGTCGAGACACGAGTTTACGGGTGTGAAATATAACCCAATAACCCCACAAGCGGCGTCGTTGGCTTTATCGGGGTCGTTATCTTTTATTGCCGAGGACAGTATTGCCGACTCTATGGGTGTGACAGAGATTTCTTTGTCGTCTTCGACGCTAATCGCGGAACACTTGACCAAATGAGAACCCAAGACTCTACGGAACCACCAAGAAGTTATATCCGGTATTGTTACGATATTTGAAGCCATTTGCGTAGGTAGTTCTGTTTGAAAACTGACAGGGATGAAGAAGATTGGCGAAAGGAGTGGAGGTAGCGATCACCTCGTGCGCGCACCGGGACGGCTGGACCACGACTGAATGGCCGAGCGAGAGAACCAACCAACGTCTGCCGGCAGCCAGCGCTCCGTCTCGCTCCCTCGCTACTATATACAATTCCGCCCGGTTTACTTCGTCCTGAACGAAACGAAACGTACCAATGCAATGTGAGACGGGGAACTTCCCATAGCCTACCTCTGCATCTTCTTACTAAGGAGCGCATTTCTATGTAATTAAATATTATTTTTGCGTGTGATAAAACACAATAATTAACAAGGTTAAAAATTCCGAACATGAAGTTTCAAGTTTAAAACCCGAATTTTATTTCACATAAAAACACATATTTTCACAAAAAAAATTATGTAAATACATATTTTCAGGCAATCTATTATAAACAAAGCTCGGAACTTGGGGACTTGTGTGTCGTGTGCATGAGTAAGGTTAAGGTACAACGTACACAAAGCTTACGCTGTAGTGCTCAGGGACAGTCGTGTGTACTAAGAAAGTGGTCACATCGAATGACAAGAAGATGGACGAGGAAACTGTGTCATGTCGAATCTAATGACATTGAGAGAATTACAGGTAAACGGTCTGAGGAATTAGAAAAATACATATTATTCGAATGGGTATTATAGAACTTTGAAAATACGTTTTTTAAGTTTTAATTTCGTGGAGGAATTCGGAGGAGATACGTTATTTTCTTCGAACAGGAAGTTTATATTTTGTAAGTTGTGCCACACACAAACTAGAGGCATTCATTGAAAGAAGATATTGTGCAGTCCCTTGAGTTTGTGGAAAATTGGATCAAGTAGTAGTGACACACAAATTGAAAACTATTTTCGAGAAAAATTGAGGATACACTTATTTTTCTTAGACACGAGATCAGCTACCAACTGCTCAAAATCGAACGAAAAACAGTGACAGTGAAAATATTCAGTATTTTAAGTTTGCTCTCAGTGGAAATAAAATTTTCTCGTTTGAAATTAGGTTTAACTAACAGGCGAAGAAGTTATGGGTTCGAAAATCTTGGAATATATGTAGTCATACACTGTAATAAAATGTACAGAGCAGAACTGTAAAGTTTCTCATGTTTATTTTTATTATATATTATAAAACAAAAATTGGACTTAAATAAAAAAACGAAAGATTATGTACAATGAAAAAAATGTAAAAGCCGAATTTCTCCATACATTTCAACCAACTCACAACGTATTTTCAATACAACTCCATCATCAACTCTTAAACTATAAAATTACGTGTTTCAACCTATCGTAATACTATCAATATGTTGTTGCATCAGACCTGACAGTACTTCCGTGCTGGAAGCGGGAGTTCGTTGATACTGAAGTCCTGTCGCTTAACCACGTGCAAAGACACAAGTCCCCAAGTTCCGAGCTTTGATTATAAACACATAAATCTTCGAGTTTTTTTACTTAAATAATATATTTACAAGAACTTTCAAACGTTTTAAAACTAAATCAATTATGTCACTCAGAAGTACGTTATCTTTTTAAGAATTCTTGGTTGTTTCGTGTTTCTAAGCGCTGTGTGGTGTATCCGTGATCCATTTTTGTAATAGTATCGCCACAAGTTCTGAGAACTGCTAGGCAGCATATCAGTGCTTTAAGAAAAAAGTCTTGGACAGTAGAAGAGGAAGTTTTTTGCCTTGCTACTAATGGCTCCTCTAGACGTATTGACATCATAGCGTATTCCCAGACTACCAAGAAAGGATATATAATTGATCCTACCATAAGGATTGAAACGGGGAGTAGCCAGCCGGAGGATGTCAATCAAGAAAAGATCAACATTTATCTGCCAACAGTTGATTACTTCAAAGCAAAATACCAGCTTGAAGACATTGAGGTGATTGGTCTTCTTATTGGAGCTCGTGGTGTGATTCCCAAGTTCTTTGAACGCTTCAGGAAGACTTTTGAACTACCACAGACTCTTACTGCTGACATCAATACTTCAGTTTTGAAACACTCTTGCCAAATTCTGAGTCATCATATTCACTCTGTTTAATTTCTTTTTCTTCACTTTCTATTCATATATGTTTATTTTAATTTTCTTTCTACAAAATTTATGTAAACATTTAATATTGCAAAATTCATGTAGGAGGGTATACTGAGTCCTTCTGGGCTACCTCCAATGGGAGGCAGTTATTACCTTACCTTATTAGAGAATAAATTAACATGGACAAGGAGGAGAGATCTTGCAACACATAATTAGGAATGTTTATTGTTGCTGAAGATGATTTCATTCCACGCTTTGTTTGTGAAACACAACAGATAAGAGCTCAGTATGAACATTATTTAATTTAAACAAATCTCTCGCCTCTCGCTCATGTCTATCAAGTAAGGCAATATATCTTGTTGTGATTCCCTGTTACGGGGCTTCGTCAATCGATATCCTTCAAGATATACTGAAAGATAGTTGTTTAAAAAACGATTTGGCTTTCCTATTAGCAAATCTAAGCTTTTTGTGTGACACCATAAAAAAACTCGAAACATACAAAAACCTGTTGTCTGAAACAGGGAGGTGCGTGCCGTGGAAATTAAACTAGACTCGCTACCAGGTTCAGAAGTACAAGTACTAAGGGACAAATTCCAGAATGTGTTTGGGAAAAACAGTGGATATAAAAAAATATGTAAAGTTGCTCAAGTATTGGAGGGTGTGCCTGTAGGTGAAATTGACGGTGTTTGTGTTTGTGACATTCCTCTCTTTAAATATGCACGTCTGACGTCTGTGATGTGGAAAGATCGTTTTCACAGTATAAGTCGTTGTTCAGAGATTAAGGCATGCATTTGTGTTGGAGAATTTGGAGATGAACTTTGTTGTTCACTTCAATTCTCGGCCAATTACTAGCACTCAAGTGTGGTTGGTGAGTACCTAGTAACATTTTTTTTTTCAAACAAACTAAGGAATTTTTGTCATATTTAAAAAAATATATATTTTTTTTTATTTTTAGCAAATATTTTCGTACTTTTTAGCATATAAAAATAAATATATTTAAATTTTTTAGCACATAAAAATCCGTTCCCTACTTCTTACATTGTTTTTAACTAGACTACAATTAATATTTAATTAATTCGTAAATACAGACAATACAAAATAGGGCAAACTTGGCTAATTTCGTGATACTAAGGTTTTGGTGCAAAAATAAGGTTCAAATTTAAAATGAAATGAGTGTTTTTAATGTACGTACAACACTGTATTAGGTTTCAAGAAGTTATATATCAGTATTTTATCTCATATATATTTATACAAAAATTGCAAACAATTGTCGCTCTAGCTAATTGTTAAACACAGGCACGCCATTTCGAGTGAATGTTACTTATGTCCCGACCACTATAGGAGTCATAGGCCAGTTTTACACAAATCCTAAACATATTTAGTATAACTTGTTGCTTGTGAGTCATCCCAAACCCCGACCTGCAGTCTTAATAGCGCCAGTCCTTATACACTCGTCAGTCAAGGCCTACTGACAAATAAAAGCAATTGACAATAGATATCTCAGTCATGACAACCTCATAAAATATCCTATCAATTGAATAATCGATCTTGCTACGTACAACATAATTATATTATACAGAGTGATTTATATACAACTGACACATTTCTTTCATTAATTGTTTCAAAACGAATTGTGCTAGCGACAACTTATTATACCTAAAATGTAGAGGAATTTTGGGAGATTATTTACCTCTATAGCAAATGTTGAAAATGTCCTCCATCCTGCATAAGGCACAACTCAACACGTCGTTCCATGTTACTGGCCACTCGTTGGAGGACTCTGTTTTCAATAGCTTGAATCTCCTGTGTGATGTTGTGCTTGAGATCGTCCAATGTCTGGGGACTTGTGGCGTAAACCCTGTCTTTTAAGTAACCCCATAGAAAGAAGTCCGGCGTTGTCAAATCCGGAGATCTCGGTGGCCACAGGTTACGTCAACAACAACCGTGGGAAGCCTAGATGAACGATGATTGTCCTTTTCACTCACCAGAGATCCAGTTGTTTCCAATTTGTTTACCAGTCCCAGTATTGTGTTTCTTTTGGGAGGATTGCGAACACCAATTTCTCTCTGGTATGCCCTTTGAGTAGCTGTAATTGAATTCGTAATCCAGTATTGCTTCACAAGGAAGAGTCGTTGGTTTAAATGCATTTTGTTGACACAAAATGTCGAAAACAGCTGCCAACAATAGGAATAAAACATAAACATCTGCGCATCTATTGCTGCCAACAATAGGAATAAAACATTAACATCTGCGCATCTAGTGACAAGGAATCGAAACTCCAGAACATTCTGCTTAATTTGGTGCTAAAATTGGGTCAGTGCTGCCAACAATAGGAATAAAACATAAACATCTGCGCATCTAGTGACAAGGAATCGAAACTCCAGAACATTCTGCTTAATTTGGTGCTAAAATTGGGTCATTGAATGAATTTCCAACGGAATAATTAAAGAAAGAAATGTGTCAGTTCTATATAAATCACTCTGTATTATTATATTATTACCCAATTATGCGAGTACTGACGACCCCTGCAAAATACGATAATTTGGCCCAGGGAGCATTCTCTTTTGGCATAAGGATGCTTTATGTAACATGTTTCTAAATTAGTCTTTCATATACCGGTTCATTCTTTAATAAATCACAGAAAAACAAATGTGAATATAGGATGTGGAGTGAGTACGAAATTATTATTATAATTTTTTATTTGTTGGCGCATCATTTTTACGTAAATAACGACAAATAAAAACTAACGTGCCACATAACATTATTTAAAAAAATACAGGAAATAAGCATGAATAATATTCACCATTCTTAATGATCTTGGGATAGGAAAAAAATGTATGGAATATAAATTACATACAAATGTGCGTGTAATAAACAATAAGCAAACCATCTTCGATTAATCATTTCAAAACAACGTAAATATAGCGTGGATTGTGTAGGAAAATAATTTCTTATATGTTGCTCCCAATGTGCATCATTGTTAACTTATGAAAACAAACGAAAATTAACATGGCATATAAACACTATTTGAAGAAAGATAGGAGATATTAAGTAATATTCAGCGTTCTTAATGATCTTTGGATGGAAAATAACAATGAAATATGTATAAAATAGAAATTACATACAGGTAACCAGTAAGTAGAATCATATTTGATTAATAAGCTTAAATTACTCCAGGTTTAGTGTAAGAGTGGCCTATATCTACATTGACCCCATTTCGCAGTGCTTCAACAATAACACGTTTAGCAAGACTTCTGACTTCTGTTGCATTCAAACAATTATAAAATACGATAATTTGGTCCAGGGAGCATCCGTTTTTTGGTGCAAAGATAATTCGTTTGGCGTGTTTCTTAAGTGAAATTATGAAATGGCGTTCCTGTGCTTAACATTTAATTCGCTCCATAAGAGCTGGTATAATTTCGTGATAGTCCTATAAATTCAAAATATTTAGGCATATTCAGTCGAATTTTAAATTCCTCAGACCTACAACTCAAAAAATTAAAGTTCTTTTTAATCTTCATTACACGACTCTTCAATATATACGTGACAAGACAATTCACATACGACATTTCGTATATTGCACATTTCGAATACGTCATTTGACATACTAGATATTTCACATACGCCATTTTGCATACTACATTTTTCACATAATGTCAGTTAACATACTACACATTTCACATATAGAGTAATTTACGTATTTTATTAATGATTAAAGACATTGAATTTCTAATCCAAATACATTTATTAAAACTTATAAAGTGAAGTTGTAACCCAAAGACATTAGATATTGTAGTACTCGGTTGCCATTTTTGTACTCAATATATTCTGCACCCTACGGTTAAGTGTAGCACAGTTGTTTCGAAATCTTGTTAGTACTTCCATTATATCCCTGCTTATGATAAATGTATTCTCTGTGTGAAGTTTCAATAAATTCTCCTTCCATCATAAAAACAGTACTAGTCAATTTTGTCAACCAAAAAATCATCGCCACGGAAATGGCAGCAAATAGATATAAAAATGGTATTTGAAATATATCACCACGGAAATGACAACAAATAGATATAAAAATGGTATTTGAAATATATCACCACGGAAATGACAACAAATAGATATAAAAATGGTATTTGAAGTATATCACCACAGAAATGACAGCAAATAGATATAAAAATGTTATCACCACGGAAATGACAACAAATAGATATAAAAATGGTATTTGAAATATATCACCACGGAAATGACAACAAATAGATATAAAAATGGTATTTGAAATATATCACCACGGAAATGACAACAAATAGATATAAAAATTGTATTTGAAATATATCACCACGGAAATGACAACAAATAGATATAAAAATGGTATTTGAAATATATCACCACGGAAATGACAACAAATAGATATAAAAATGGTATATGAAATATATCATCACGGAAATGACAACAAATAGATATAAAAATGGTATTTGAAATATATCACCACGGAAATGACAACAAATAGATATAAAAATGGTATTTGAAATATATCACCACAGAAATGACAGCAAATAGATATAAAAATGGTATCACCACGGAAATGACAACAAATAGATATAAAAATGGTATTTGAAATATATCACCACGGAAATGACAACAAATAGATATAAAAATGGTATTTGAAATATATCACCACGGAAATGACAACAAATAGATATAAAAATGGTATATGAAATATATCATCACGGAAATGACAACAAATAGATATAAAAATGGTATTTGAAATATATCACCACGGAAATGACAACAAATAGATATAAAAATGGTATTTGAAATATATCACCACGGAAATGACAGCAAATAGATATAAAAATGGTATCACCACGGAAATGGCAACAAATGGATATAAAAATGGTATTTGAATTATATCACCACGGAAATGACAACAAATAGATATAAAAATGGTACGGTATATGGAATATATCACCAAGGAAATGGCAATAAATAGATATAAAAATGGTATATGAAATATAATGTAGGTGAATTTGTGTATTTAAAAATATGTAATGCGAAACGTAGTGTGTCAAATGTCAGTAAGTGATTTGGTTGTATACTGAATGACAGTGTGTCAATAGTCAGTATGTGAAATGTCTTGTAAACCAAATACTGTATGTCGTGTAATCACTGATCATTTATAGTAACACTGTATTTTACTCTCCTCTCTATATCTCTGTAGGAGGAGAGTTCGATCCGGTGCTGTGGATTGGATTCGGCGTAGCTCAGTGGTCAGAGCGCTTGGTACGTAGAATAATAGGATTTTCAGAATAAAAATAATCCGAAAATGTTTCAGAATCTTTTTTTTAATTTCACAACTTACTAAGCTATGTTTAAACCTTAACTAACCGGTCTAGCCACGTTTTTTATTTTTATAATGAAAAAAAACTGCTATATATTCTTATTGTTCTTCTCCCTCGTTGCTTTGGCAACACATAGTAATATGGCCGAGTAGCCTACTTCTTCTTTGGTCAATCTTCCTCGGACGTTTTCTCCTTTTGTTTGATATACTTACAGATATACAGGGACATCATTTTATTTTTACTAACATTTTTAATATTAACCTGTCTATACCTTTAGAGAACCGGAAACACAGTTTGCTATCCCCTTCCACGACTGTAGTTCGATGATGCTGGCGTAAAACACAAATCACTCTACTAGGTATAGGAAGGAAGAAAAATAGTTCATCCATTTACGTAAACTAGGAAATATCGCAATTTTGAGTTTCATAATTTTCATTAGGTTTTTGTTTAATCAAAGTACAGTACTGTATTAAGAATAAGTGTTTTTACTCACGAACTGAGTTATCCATGTGGACGTATTCATTATGCGGTGTATATTATACTGTCTACAGCACATTAGCGTACAATATAGAGAAAGAAGTTAAATTGAAAAATAATCATAATATGAATATTTAAACACAATTTTGAAAATAGTGGCCGTTCATTTCGATACAGGCTTCAGTTCTAATGTGCATATTATCGCACTATAGACTACTGCATCTAATTCCAATTGCCAGTTTCGTCCTTCGTACTAGTAACTCATATTGAAATAATTCTGTACCTACTCTACCTACTGTAAATTCAATCTTCACTTCTGCCGGACCCGAAAATATAAAATTACTCAGACATGGTATCTACTGTCCGTCCAAGTGGTTATGCCGCAGGATTGTAGAAAGGGGGGAAATCACGTGACAGTTAATTACTTAACGAGGCTCTTTTATTTAAGTTAAATTAAACAGCTGTATAATATTACGTAAACGTCCAATTCCAAACAGAAATTAATGTTTTCAGAAAAGAGCTAAGACAGCCCAGCTATTACAGAGGGGCGAGCAGAAGCAGGTGGGAGAAATCGGGATGCGACGTAGGCAAACGGACAGTACCTGTGCGAAAATATGATTCAATATTGAAAGCTCTTTCGTCACTGGAAAACGCGAACATATTTCTGGAACATACTATACTCATTCAGTACTGCTTACTATCTGCGGTCTTGGTTCTGTGTGGAGTTGGAACTTCATTAGTAGAAGGGGTGGGAGTGAAGTACATTCAAAAACTCAGATACAATAAAAATGTTACTAAAAATAAAATGATGTCCCTGTACTTACAGTACTGTACAGATCTTACTTACTTACATCATCTCTTGCTGTTTATAATCCAGTTTGTTTGATGTTCATAAATAGGCTTCGTACTATTTCAGCTACCTATAAACTGGAATGAAGTTGCCTGATTCGAAATATATGTGACGTCACAGCGCAGGTACAGGTACGTTCGTATACAGAATAGTTACGCATCCTCTGCCCTATTCCTCTACAGCGGTGACCAAAGCAGGTGTCGTGATTACATCGTGTAATCACAGACATTCAAATGGGTACGAGGAGTTTCCTGTACTTTGGTGTGAGTCTTAGAGAGAAATATTTTAATACACATTATCATTAGAGATCCGAACAAGAAATGTAGCAAAATATACTCTAAAAGACTCAAGACATGCACTGAAAATCAGATAAAATAAACACTTCATGTTGGAACCATGAACATTTCAATTAAGAATTCTGTACTCCATCACGAATTCAATGTTCCGTATGTTTTGTTCCAAGCTCACACGCGAGAAGGAGAATATGGAGCCTAGATACAGTCATCCACGATATTACAATATTACTTTATTACCACTTTTATTATTAGCCATAAAATTCTAACGATTGCTTAGCTATTGTACAGTACGCCTATAAAGAAGCATAAATTAGTACATTTTATAGCGTTTATAAAAAGAGCAGACTTAAGACATCCACCTCACTAATTCGCTTTCACCCTTACTACAGAGTGATATATAATAGAACTGACACATTTCTTTCTTTAATTATTCCGTTGGAAATTCATTCAATGGCCCAATTTTAGCACCAAATTAAGCAGAATGTTCTGGAGTTTCGATTCCTTGTCACTAGATGCGCAGATGTTAATGTTTTATTCCTATTGTTGGCAGCACTAGATGCGCAGATGTTTATGTTTTATTCCTATTGTTGGCAGCTGTTTTCGACATTTTGTGTCAACGTGAAAATGCAGTACACATTAAATCAACGACTCTTCCTTGTGAAGCAATACTGGATTACGAATTCAATTACAGCTACTCAAAGGGCATACCAGAGAGAATTTGGTGTTCGCAATCCTCCCAAAAGAAACACAATACTGGGACTGGTAAACAAATTGGAAACAACTGGATCTCTGGTGAGTGAAAAGGGCAAGCATCGTTCATCTACGCTTCCCACGGTTGTTGTTGACGTAAGAGCACGACTGGAGCAGTCACCCAAAAAATCATTAAGACGTTTGTCGCAGGAGACACCTTGACGAACCGGCCTCTTGGTACACCTACTCAATGTGTCAGAGAGCCTAAAGCCATGTAGCCACGGTTGTTCATAGCTACAGGAACCAGATAAGGATAAAAAATTGAATTATCGTCGTTGGTTTCAGACGTTCATTGTGCAAAATCCTGCCATATTGTCCATCACATGGTTCACACATGAAGCATGGTTCCATTTATCCGGTTATGTGACGACCGAATAATTTCCAGGAACCTGTGGCCACCGAGATCTCCAGATTTGACAACGCCGGACTTCTTTCTATGGGGTTACTTAAAAGACAGGGTTTACGCCACACGTCTCCAGACATTGGACGATCTGAAGCACAACATCACACAGGAGATTCAAGCTATTGACAACAGAGTCCTCCAACGAGTGGCCAGTAACATGGAACGACGTGTTGAGTTGTGCCTTATGCAGGATGGAGGACATTTTCAACATTTGCTATAGAGGTAAATAATCTCCCAAAATTCCTCTACATTTTAGGTATAATAAGTTGTCGCTAGCACAATTCGTTTTGAAACAATTAATGAAAAAGATGTGCCAGTTCTATATAAATCACTCTGTATCTTTAAACTATTAGGCCTATACATTTACAAAACAATGTACAGTACGCAATATTACAGCCTTCAAAATCTAAATTAAGCTACAAAGATAAAAGACTTTAAAAAAACAGGGAAAAAATAGTTCTTGAGAAACAATTTGACAGACAGCTGATATGAGCTTAAACAAGGAGCTTTTATCGACATCTGAAGAAAACATTTCCTCTTTTCTTGTAACAGATCATAGATACAGAATACATTCTATTAAATTTTTGTGCATGTTTCGTGACCAGAATATTGTACGAAATGGAAATATAAAAATTGGAAATTTATCCTTTGAAGAGGTGGAAAAATTCAAATATCTTGGAGCAACAGTAACAAATATAAATGACACTCGAGAGGAAATTAAACGCGGAACAAATATGGGAAATGCCTGTTATTATTCAGTTGAGAAGCTTTTGACATCTAGTCTGCTGTCAAAAACTCTTAAAGTTAGAATTTATAAAACAGCTATATTACCGGTTATTCTTTATGGTTGTGAAACTTGGACTCTCACTTTGAGAGAGGAACAGAGGATAAAGTGTTTGAGAATAAGGTGCTTAGGAAAATATTTGGGGCTAAAAGGGATGAAGTTACAGGAGAATGGAGAAAGTTACACAACGCAGAACTGCACGCATTGTATTCATCATCTGACATAATTAGGAACATTAAATCTAGAAGTCTGAGATGGGCAGGACATGTAGTACGTATCGGCGAATCTAGAAATGCATATAGAATGTTAGTTGGGAGCCCGGAGGGGGAAAAAGACCTTTGGAGAGGCCGAGACATAGATAGGAGGATAATATTAAAATGGATTTGAGGGAGGTGGGATATAATGATAGAGACTGGATTAATCTTGCACAGGATAGGGACCAATGGCGGGCTTATGTGAGGGCGGCAATGAACCTCCGGGTTTCTTAAAAGCAGTAAGTAAGTAAAGTAAGTAAATTTTTGTGCAATTAAAGGGAATGAGGCAGTTTTTCATTCCTTGAAATTTGTTGAATCCTGTAATTTCTTTCAACACATTATTCTAAATATTGATTCCAAACTATTGCATCACTTTTTTTCTGTTTTTATTATTCTGTCAGTAATAGCGGCATTGCTGCCATGGCCTTCTACATTGTCTACCTGGTAGGAAACAATTGCGAATCATATGCAATAAGACAAAGTGATAGTATAAAAACGACAATACTGCAATGATAGATATCTCCGAATACGTTCTTAAACAGATTATTACATTCCAGTGTTGATTTTGTACATGAGCGAAATACTCGTCATATGACCATTTCATTTACCCTACAAAGGCTATGTAATATTAAAGACAATTAATTAAACATCTTGATTACACAACTTTTAACATTGTATCATTTCGGAATATGTATGAAAAGAACTTTCTTGTCTTAAATATTATTAACGTACCTTTGTTAACATGTTTCGACCTATTTTCGGTCATCTTCGGAACTGGTCGTTGTTGGTCTTGGCGCCTCTTGTTTCCTGTGTGGGTGCGTTCGTAGTGTAGAGTCAAAGAGTGTATGTGTTTTGAAATTGAGTTGTGTGTTGAGAATATCGTTGGGGTGTGTTTTCGTGTGTCTGTATATTTCATATTGTTCTAGTGTGTTTAGTTTCTTGCTTTTTGGTTGGATGTGCAGTATTTCCATGTCTGTGTTGATGTCTCTGTAGGTGTGGTTGGCATTTGTGATGTGTTCTGCATATGTGGAGGTGTTTTGTAATTTTTTTATGGCTGTGATGTGTTCTTTGTAACGTGTTTGAAATGATCTGCCTGTCTGTCCTATGTAGAAGTTGTTGCAGGTGTTACATTTGAGTTTGTATACGCCTGTGTGGTTGTATTTGTTTGTTTGTGTGTTGAGATGTTTTTGTAGAGTGTTATTTGTTCTGTATGCGATGTAGTTCAATTTCTTGAATGAGGTTGCAATTTTGTGTGTGTTTTTGTTTTCGTATGTTAGTGTGATGTATTTTTTGTGTTCTTGTGTTTGTGTTGGGTTCTTCTGTTTTTAGTGGTTTTGTTTTGTCTTATGTATTATGTTGTCTATTATGTTGGGGTTGTATCCGTTTTCTTGTGCTATGTATTTGATTGTGTTTAGCTCTTCGTTGTAATCCTGTTGGTTCATTGATATGTTGAGTAGTCTGTGTACCATTGTTCGGAATGCTGCTTGTTTGTGTTGTGTGGGGTGGTTGGATGTGTTGTTGTTGTTGGGTTTTCTGTATACTTTGAATGTGTGTTTGTTGTCTACTTTTGTTATTGTGATGTCTAGAAAATTTATGGATTTGTTGTTTTCAATTTCTAATGTGTAGTGTAGCTTTGGGTGTATTTTGTTTATATGTTGATGTAGGTTTTGGATCTGTCTTTTGTTTCTTTTGTATAGTATAATTAATTAAAATATTTCAAATCCTTATGAGAACTGATTAACATAGAATGATTAAACAAGAAGAAAATAATTTCATTTCAGATCCAAGTGCTTGGAAGTCAAGTGTCTTTCTAATGTACTAAATTATGGCCAGCACAGTACGACAATGAGAAAGTTTCGCTTAACTTAGTCTTCAGATTCTGAAGAAGATTAACGCGTTTCCAATAAGCTTTCGACTGTGCTGTACTAGTGGCGTAAATGCATTATTTTACTGGGTGCGGTAATTGGAAATATATTATGTCTTAGTTCTACATCCTGTAATGGTGCTTGAGCATTTTGTCGTCCTAACATTAGACGAATATAAGAAGACGAGATTTTCATGACGTGAAGTTAATACAACCTCCCACCTCATTACAAATAAAACTTGAATAATTTTATCCACAAGAAGTTTTAAATTTGTAAAAAGATAAAATTAAGACTTGCGTTAGCTCAAAATTAGCGTTGTTGTGCTACGACTTTCTTTCAGTCGATAATCCTGCCTCTAGATATACAGGCTGTGAAAAATAACGTTTACAACGTTTCAGGGATTACAAAAGTAAAAACAAAAGTCTGATTTTAAGTGACAAAACTTTATCAGATGAACGTTTTCGCTAGGTGGCCTGAAGGATAGATCACTTGATTTTAACAATCATAAATTTGGTTAGTTCTGTTTTACGACCATCAAAATATCGGGCTTATCATTGTTGCCTAACAGTCTCCGTGATGGCGATGTCCTAGAAATAGAACAAAAATATCCATATTGAACATCAGAGAACGAATATGGTTTCAGCATGGGATGAAATTATACTTTGATCGTCGTGTCAATAATAAATTACCAATCAATAGCATTCAAAACGATATTTTATTGGTTATTAAATGGGCCTTTTATTCTGTTGCCACCTTTTCAACACCAAATTTGGATTTCTTTTTTAATAAATAAGTTTAATGCAGAATTTAGTTGCTTTTGTTGAAGTTAAAAGTTTAGACATTATTTGGTTTTTTGAGCGTTGCAGAAATTTCATGTTTCTTTTAAGTGTTTTTAAAACCATTTATGCAATGTTTTTCAATGTATTTAACACCAGTCTAAAACGACAATGGTTTGAATTATTGAAATAAGATTGAACAAATTTACATCGATAAAGATCTTTAAAGTTTTGTCACATATCTAAAAGATATTTGTTTTTATCCCTCTATTATCCGTGAAACGTTGTAAACGACCATGAGTTTTAATCCTGCCTCTTGACATAAATGCTTGTCCATTGCCAGTGTCATGTTCTGTGTTGCTTCAAGTAAAATGACATGTTTAATTACCGGTACCTCTACGTTATGAAAGTCATTCTCTGTGCACTTCCAATGAGAAGTCCGAAACTTCCAAAAGTGCGCATCATGCCAGAAGGGCATATCAACAAAACTGCAAGTTTACAGCAGAACCATTTATAAAATTCTGAAACGATTGTTTCCGCACATAAATGGGATCCATTAGAAATATCTCAATAGGCCTATCTCAATTTTTGTTCATACGTTCTTCTTGCGGGATGCCTTCGATATAATCCGACAGAGATATGTAAGCCATCAATATTATGTATATACAGGGTTAGTTAAAAATCCCGCACCACCTAAATAACTTTTGAAGCATGTGGTTCAGTGACATGAAACTTGGTATGTGGGGATAACCATATACTAAGAACTTAATAATGGTATTGCCGAGTTTCTTCTACTTCCGGTTTAACCGGAAGTAACTCCAACTCTCTTATTTTAAATGGAACACGCAATATATATATATATATATTTTTTTATATTTTAATAAAGCTCATTAAGAGCTTTTCAAAAATTACCCACACTTGATACTTCTGTACAAATTCAGTGTTGCTAAGTCAAGAAACAGAAAAGAGTATCGAATATTAAAATAATAAATGTACTACCTAAATAACTTTTGAAGCATACGGTTCAGTGATATGAAACTTGGTATGTGAGGATAACCATATGCTAAGAACTCAATAATGGTATTACCGAGTTTTTTCTACTTCCGGTTTAACCGGAAGTAACTCCAACTCTTATTTTAAATGGAAACACCCAATATATTTTATTTATTTTTGAATAGCTCATTAAAAGCTTTTCAAAATGTACCCACACTTGATACTTCTGTACAAATTCAGTGTTGCTAAATAAAAATGGAAGTGGTGCAAGATATTCCTAAAGCCTGGTTAAATCATTCCTTAAATGGTTTCTATGATCGAGTGACACATTGTAAAGCAGCTGAGGGCTACCAATTTGAACACATAATTTAGAAGGTGAGCTAGCTTTGTTTTGTTTTTGTTAAGGAAGGAGTATTTTATTATTTTAATAAACACTTTTCTGTTTTCTTGACTTTGAATTTGTACAGAAGTATCAAGTGTGGGTACTTTTGAAAAGCTCTTAATGAGTACTATTCAAAAATAAAATGATATATTAGATGTTCCATTTAAAATAAGAGAGTTGGAGTTACTTCCGGTTAAATCGGTAGTAGAAAAAACTCGGTAATACCAATATTGAGTTCATAGTATATGGTTATCCCCACATACCAAGTTTCATGTCATTGAACCGTATGCTTCAAAAGCTATTTAAGTGGTGCGGGACTTTTAACTAACCCTGTATAGACACACGTATATTCTGTTGTGTTTAGATAGTTTGGTCGGTGTTATGCGCCAACATTTTAGTAGGGGTGATGTGGAGTGAGTAAATTTCTCAGCATATTCGGTGGGGCAAGAGGGGGAAGGAAGAGAACTCCTTCATGCTGATTATGTTATAGATATGTTGAAAACATTGGTCACGTACCTGTACTCCATGAACAAGCACAGTTTTCTCACTCACTGTTATCCAAACAATCGTACATAACACAACGCAATATTCTCTTTTCACTCTTCCACTCACAATAAAGTAAACTGCAATGTCTTTATTTGTTCCATTACGGTACTAATGTTTTTGTAATAGTTAGTATATTACGCACTTGCACAAGGAAAAGAAGTGAATTCTACAACAGCTGCACAGCGACTAACCCATACACCCCTTTTTTTCCTTGTCAGTATCAAATGGACTTGTCTGATTTACTGCATATAATATTATGACCGGCCAAGCTATCTAAACACAACAATACAAATATACACACACAGTCTGATTCGTTTGCGTATGGATAATATTAATTTATTATTATAAAACTGTTATGATAGTAGGAAAAATTTCTTGCTGGTTATATTATGATTAAAAGATAGGAGTTTCCATATATGACAATCAACAATGCATAACCTGAAAGGACAAATGAAAATCGTAGATGATTAAAATGGCTAAAAAAGTTCAAACAAATCATAATGTACGTAATATACCTAAATGATTAATTAATGTTTGGTATGAACTAGAAAAATTTGACAGTGTTAAAAGAGTTCTAAAGATGGAATTGTCAGCAATGTGACGGTGAATGGTCAGGTTACTGCCCAGCGACAGTCCTGATGCATTTTATATTTGTGATGATTGGTTAATTAAAAACGATTCCATAATGTTGACACCCAGGGAATTCTTCTTCTTCAAGAAAAATCGAACATTTGTAGGCAAACAGGTTCTGTGTTTAAAAAAACATGCAGGAGGTCGCAGGCGAAACCCAGTACGAGAAGCAGCTATCTCTTGGCTTGGTCCCCAGACTCCCCAGATCTAACCCCTCCTGACTTCTTCGTGTGGGGTTTTGTTAAATACATTGTCTATTCACAGAAACCCAGGAACATTGATAGTCTGAGAGTAAAAATTACTCAAGCTTTTCAACAAATCACCCCTCTTATGTTACAACGGACATGGGCTGAATTGCATCACCGTTATGAGTTGTACAGGGTGCGCAATGGGGGTCATGTTGAGCTCTGAGGAATCTCCCATCTTTCAGTGTTGTATGCACAAAGTTTCAACAAATAAAGTTCAGTAGTAAATGTTTTACGGTGTTTTCTATTTTATCCATACCCAAACAGATTACTCTGTACATACATACATACATACATACATACATACATACATACATACATACATACATACATACATACATACATACATACATAACATGCATTCTATACACATTACATTTCACAACATATTTACAAGTATGACCGAAGTATACAGGGTGTTTCCGAGGTGGTGTTACAAACTTTCGAGGATGATGGCGAAGGGCACATGTATCAATCTGAGATAAGGAATCCTGGTCCGGAAATGATCTAGTTGAAAGTTACAAGGAAAAATAGTTGTGTGGAAATTAAATAATTTTATTCCTCTGTACACCTTATTTATGTGTATTTATCTGTACATCTTACACAGACGGTATTCATCTGACGTTGTTTACGTTGTCTACTTACAGTATTCCATTCAGTGCGCTGTCTGAGGAATAGGGACAGGAAACTACACTAAAGCAATGCAGATAGCGTAATGTGTAACGGACATGGTCGGTCGTGATATGCACGTCTGTAGACAGCAGTGTATGTGTACAAGTTGCAGTGTCCAGTCGAACAGTCCTAGTGAAATGGAGGAGTACACGAGAGCGGAATATGCAGACCTGATTTTCGAATACGGATGAGTCAATGGGAACAGTAGACCAGCTCACAGATTGTATCGGGACAAGTACCCACGTAGGAGACATCCGGCTCATACCATCTTTCCACGACTGTTCCAAAGGTTAAGGGAAGGAGGACAAGTGGTGCCAAATTACAATTCCATTTCCACACAACTATTTTTGCTTATAACTTTCGACTGAGTCATTTCGGGACCATGGTTCCTTATCTCAAATTGATACATGTGCCCTTCGCCATCATCTCTGAAAGTTTGTAACACCAGCCTCGGAAACACCCTGTATATGAGCATATGAACCACCAGTCCATATTATAAAGCAGACATCTCCAAAAGCCTACTCGCGAGTAAGCCCCTGAACGGAACCGAAGCCAGTACGTAATGAGCGCGCTCCGCCTCACCCATCCCCACCTGTACTGTACTCAATGTTTATGAGCAAACGAAGAGCAGTGGCGGACTGCCATTATCACTGTGTTGGTTCCACCGTTTCACAATGTCTTCTAATCATGGATTTAGTACAATCAAGGATAAGTAGGAAGATAAATTTTTTTGTGTTAGTGGGGAGAATGTGAAATGCTTAATTTGTTTGAAAATTCTTAAGCGTGTGTTAAATTTCAACTTGCGACAATACTCTACTCTTCACAAAGAATATCATACAAGTACAAGCATGTTGGACATGTGGGATATAATTTATTTTGAGGCTATCTGTATAACTGTTGGTTATACTTAATAATCAGTATATCACTCAGATCCGCATGACAAACATATAGTTTTTCGTTTAATTTTAGGTGAAGTGCGTAGGCCTACAAATATTTTGATAAATATAAAACAAGAAAATGCAAACACAAATCACACTCGTGTCCTCAGTCTTAAACAAAAAAAATCTTCTTGCTAGCTATGTTCTAGCTTGGAATATTGGAAAATCAATGAAGCCCTTTACAGAAGAATCATTTGTAAAATCGTGCATACAGGACGTTACTAAAATACCGTGTCCAGAACAAAGTCACAGTTTAAGAAAATTAAATTGTTTCCAATTTCAGTTCGGAAAAGGAATTTCAAGATTGTAAATGTAATTGAATCTGAAGTCGAAACCACAATTAACCAGTTTGTAGCTTACTTGCATTTGACGAAAGCACAGATAGAAATGACAAAGCTCACCTAACCGTTTTCATCCGAGGAGTTAATGAACATTTTACTGTGTCTGAATGTCTTCTAGATGTAATTACAAAATACAAATGGAGAAGATCTTTTCCAGGCACTAAAGGCACCATACAACAGAAGAGGCTGAATTTGCAATGACTTGTGTCTATAGCAACAGACGGGGCTCCAGCTTCATAGTATGTCAAAATAATATACAAACGTATGATATTTCTTGTTCTTTTGATGTTATTATTTGTAAACCTAAGCAAACCGTTGCCGCGATCCCCCACTGATCGCTCCTATCTGTTGAGGTACGAGTCTCTCCCCCTTCTCTAGCCTTACAGCACACTGTTCGGCGGGCAGCATCGAGAGCACGAATGACGATACGCTTTTTGGAGACCTCTGTTATAAAGTCTTACTATATATTCAATGACACATAAAATGTATGAGATGAGTACTACTTTTTAACAAGTTCTACCGAAATTCTCTAAAATTTGAACCCGGTTCCTCGACATAGAACATAGTTCAGCTGAATATTTTTATGTTTGCGTATGAAATCGTATATTAATGTAGGCCTACCTAAAATATTCAGAACCGGAAAACAAAGAAGAATGATCCTCTGAAGTTGTGGTCCATGTTCTACTCGACGTGAGAGGCGCTTATTGCTGCTTTATTTGAGGCGGCTTCGTGGCATATGAACTATTCTTTGTGGCAGTTAGTTTGTCACCGCTCTACATCATACCGCAGTTGGTAGACCGTGAATTAACAGGTCACCGCTACCTGACCTATGTATGTTGCTAAATCGAACTTGGATGAACACGTCTTTGTGTTTTCGACAATGCAGTCGTGTGCAATTAATCAATGCCGAAGCTACAACACAACCTCGGGGATGGGGTGCTCTCATAAATCAGCCAGACGTGTGTACAGATACGAGAAATAAATCTGATTAGCTTGTGTGAATACAGAAGTAATGCATAATTTACTAGCAGAATGATGAATTATTTACCATTCTTACCCCATGCTTTACAACTCAAATGTTCTCTTGCACATTCATTAATTCTCTGTCACTTTCTTTCATTCAAATTTATACAAACGTAAAATTATAATTATTATTTTATTAGATATTATTATTATTATTATTATTATTATTATTATTATTATTATTATTATTATTAGATTTTTTTAATGTTGGTTTACAGAAGATACAATGTACATCTGCTTTAAATAAAAAGCATAAAGTGGAATTAGAAGTAAGTTATTTCTTACTTACTTACTTACCTAGTTACTTACTTACTTACTTACCTACTTACTTACTAGCCTACTTGCCTACTTACTTACTTACTCACCTACTTACTTACCTACTTACTTATTTACCTACATACTTACTTACCTACCTACTTACTTACTTACCCACTTACTTACCTATTACTTACTTAGTTACTTACCTACTTACTTACTTACCTACCTACTTTACTTACCTATCTACTTACTTTCTTACTTACTTACTTACCTTACCTACTTGCCTACTTACTTACTTACTCACCTGCTTACTTACCTACTTACTTATTTACCTACATACTTACTTACCTACCTACTTACTTACTTACCCACTTACTTACCTATTACTTACTTAGTTACTTACCTACTTACTTACTTACCTACTTACTTACCTACTTACTTACTTACCTACCTACTTACTTTCTTTACTTACTTACCTACTTACTTACTTACCCCACCTACTTACTTCACTCACCTGCTACCTACCCACCTTATCTTACTACACTTACCACCTACCTACCTCACCCACCCATTTACTTGCCTTACTTACCCACCTTGCACTACTTCACCCACTTTACCTACTTACTTACTTACCTACCTACCTACTTACTTTCTTACTTACTTACTTACCTATTTACTTACTTACCTACTTACTTTCTTACTTACTTACTTACTTACCTACTTACTTACTTACTTACCTACTTACCTACTTACTTTCTTACTTACTTACCTACTTACTTACTTTCTTACTTACTTACCTACTTACTTACCTACCTACCTACTTACTTACCTACCTACTTACTTTCTTACTTACTTACTTACCTACTTACTTACTTACTTACTTTCTTACTTACTTACTTTCTTACTTACTTACTTTCTTACTTACTTACCTACTTACTTACTTACCTACTTACTTACCTACTTACTTTCTTACTTACTTACCTACTTAGTTACTTACTTTGAGACGGTTCCTCGTATAGAATAAGGAGGTTTTCATAGATTAGTATTTCGTTTTAATATTCCTATATGGATAAGAAGCATGGACGTGTAAGAAAGTTTCAGAATGTGAGGCGGAAGTAACAGGTGGGCAGGAAGGCCGAAGCCAAACTAGGCGGACAGGAAACATGTGTCCAGGCGTGGAGTTGACCGATGAGGGAATGCGTGGACTTTGCCTGCGGGTGGTCAGCAAGATGACGCCAAGCCAGGTTCGAAAAGGAGGTGATCTGGTATATGTCAGAGAATTGTCAGTAAACGCCGGAAGTAGGGGAGAACCTAGTAACGAGCAATTTTTGAAGAGCGCGTCTTAAGTGACGTAAGAGTAATCATGGCCAATCAGGATTCGTAATAGAGACACGTGATTTATAGATAGGAGGGCGAAATTGTATGTTTGGTGGTTGCAAGTAGAGGGTAGATTTGGCAGATAGACAGAGGGCATATAGAAAGCGTACGGAGAGGACGCACTCCACATATTCTCGGCGAACCTAACTCGGAAGGATAACAATTTACGGACTTAGAATTTTTTAGTGGGTTTAGTAAGAAGTCCTGTGTTGTATCATTATTATAAGTCTGAATTCTTTTCTCATCATTATTATTACATTAAGAATAAATTGTCATCACGTTATCAACTCTCCGTTATATTACTGGTGTTTTATAGTACAAAATATATCATTACGTGAACTCAGAAATTAGTCTACCAACTTGTAGGAAGTGAGAGTAGTAAATTATACACTTGGACGCGCATTTCTGCTAATCTGAAACGAACACTTAATAATAATAATAATAATAATAATAATAATAATAATAATAATAATAATAAACGTTCTCATAGTTCTTACTAACAACTTCTACTTTCCATATACGACGGAGCTGGCAGCCGAGGGCAACGACGACCGCCGCAACTTACCTACTTACTTACTTACCTACTTACTTACTTTCTTACTTACTTATCTACTTACTTACTTTCTTACTTACTTATGGCTTTTAGAGAACACGGAGGTTCATTGCCGCCCTCACATAAGCCAGCTACCGGTCCCTGTCCTGAGCAAGATTAATCCAGTATCTAGCACCATATCTCACCTCCCTCAAATCCATTTTATTCTCCTGAGTACTAAGAGTATAGTATACTATACTTCATACATGATTATGATATAAGATGTATCTGCAGAGACCCGAAGTGTATGCCCTAACTGTATCATGCAGAATTTTTTCAGCATTTTCCCTCGTGTCGATTACTTTTTCTTAAGTATAGATTTAAACTTTAGAAATAAAACAACAAATGTTTCAGGACTCAGGAGGTTAATATTATTCTCCCATCTACGTCTCGGTCTCCCCGAAGATCTTTTTCCCTCAGGTCTCCCAATTAATACTCTATACCCATTTCTGGATTCATCCATACGTGTCACGAGGACTTCGTTTAGAAAACAATAGAAAGAGAGATAGACAGAAGTCATTGCATATAAACGCTATTACTGCTCTGTTCTCAATAGTTCATTTGACTTGTTCGTGTATGTCTTCAATAAACTATATACTGGCCTGAATTTTTTAAGAGTTTTTATTCCATGCAAAGGAGAAATGTGTAGTTAAATGTTTCAATTTGTTTCAATTTTCAGTTCTGTATCTGTAATTATAATAAGATGTTATATTTATATCTTAATATATAAAAGTGAATGTGGGTATGTATGTATGTTCTCTATACAAATCTACAAGCATTGACTGATATGTGCCAAAGTTTACACATTTAACCTTCATAACCGGGAGAAAAACATAGGCTACATTAAAATTGTGCAAATGGACGTTAAATTAATTAAAAATGAAAATCTATACTAATAATAAATCTGTAGCCGAAATTTTTCTGGTAATTTTCGATTTTCCAAAAATAATTGGTCCTAACATATATAATTAACCACCCTGAAACCGAAAATCGCTATTTTGAAATTTTTGTTTGTATGTCTGTCTGTATGTTTGTTACCTTTTCACGCGATAATGGCTGAACCGATTTCGATGAAAATTGGAATATAAATTAAGTTCGTTGTAACGTAGATTTTAGGCTATATAGCATTGAAAATACTTTATTTAAAAGGGGGTTATAAGGGGCCTGAATTAAATAAATCGAAATATCTCGCTTATTGATTTTTTGTTACATAACAATTTTTAAAAATAATTTCCGATAAGTTTTATTCCTTCACAAATTTTGATACTGATATTTAATGAGATAAATTAGTTTTAAAATTAAAATAACTACCATCTAAGGCCGTGTAATGAATTAAAAACAAATTACTTCGTCTATAAGGGGCCTTGGACAGCAACAATCGAAAGCTATTTTATTCCTTCACAAATTTTGATAGGACTGATATTTAATGAGATAAATGAGTTTTAAAATTAAAATAACTACCATCTAAGGCCGTGTAATGAATTAAAAAACAAATGACTTCGTCTATAAGGGGCCTTGGACAGCAACAATCGAAAGCTATTTTATTCCTTCACAAATTTTGATAGGACTGATATTTAATGAGATAAATGAGTTTTAAAATTAAAATAACTACCATCTATGGCCGTATAATCAAAAAAACAAATGACTTCGTCTATAAGGGGCCTTGGACAGCAACAATCGAAAGCTATTTTATTCCTTCACAAATTGTGATAGGACTGATATTTAATGAGATAAATGAGTTTTAAAATTAAAATAACTACCATCTAAGGCCGTGTAATGAATTAAAAAACAAATGACTTCGTCTATAAGGGGCCTTGGACAGCAACAATCGAAAGCTATTTTATTCCTTCACAAATTTTGATAGGACTGATATTTAATGAGATAAATGAGTTTTAAAATTAAAATAACTACCATCTATGGCCGTATAATCAAAAAAACAAATGATCTATATGGGCCTTGGACAGCAACAATCGAAAGCTATTTTATTCCTTCACAAATTGTGATAGGACTGATATTTAATGAGATAAATGAGTTTTAAAATTAAAATAACTACCATCTAAGGCCGTGTAATGAATTAAAAAACAAATGACTTCGTCTATAAGGGGCCTTGGACAGCAACAATCAAAAGCTATTTTATTCCTTCACAAATTTTGATAGGACTGATATTTAATGAGATAAATGAGTTTTAAAATTAAAATAACTACCATCTAAGGCCGTGTAATGAATTAAAAACAAATTACTTGTCTATAAGGGGCCTTGGACAGCAACAATCAAAAGCTATTTTATTCCTTCACAAATTTTGATAGGACTGATATTTAATGAGATAAATGAGTTTTAAAATTAAAATAACTACCATCTAAGGCCGTGTAATGAATTAAAAACAAATGACTTCGTCTATAAGGGGCCTTGGACAGCAACAATCGAAAGCTATGAAAGATAGCCTACAGAGAATGTTTCTGTGTTTTATGAAGTAATATCGGAAGTTAAATTAACCGATTTGTATAAATTAATTATTATTTCACCATTGGAAAGTGTAGTTTCTCTAGATGGACATAATGCTATAATGTTATTACAGTAACTTCTGATATAATATAATATGTAATGTAATGTAATATTATATAATATAATTTAAGTTATTTGAAGGGTTCAGAACCACAGTGGGCCAAGCGCTATTTACTGAATACGTAGAAAACAAAGGTTAAAATTAAGTTATTACGGTACCATAATTCAATGGAAACCTATAACAAGTAAAATAAAATATACACATTAAATCTGTATTATGTTAATCTTCATTAGACTATGGTTGCATGTAATAAAAATTAAGAAACATGTTAAAGGAATTGTCATTGCACCAAATGAGTGCCTCTGGACCAAAATGATCGCATTTTAATTATTTGGATGCAATTTAAATTAAGTAACATATTAAACGATTTACCCTTCTATCAAACACGAATGTTCCCTGGATCAAATGTCCTATTTTAATTATGTAATTACTTTATATTTATTTCTAACGGGTGCAGCGGAGCGCACGGGTACGGCTAGTAATAAATAAATACAATCAAACATTCATGTATAATATTAAAATGCAATCTTCTGTAGTCAGTTGTTTTCTGTTGTATTCAACATCGACTTTCACGAGGCCTTGGAAATTTTAACACGAAATTAAATTACATTGTTGTTACACATCATGAAGGCTAAAACTAGATAATTCATGCAATAAGTATCTTTACGCAGTCCAGGACCGTATTATGAGTTCCTCGATGCAGTTTTGTAGATAGTGAGCAGACTGTGTTTTATAACTGAATTCTTGAATTCATTCGAACCACAAGGATTGCTACCAAATAATAATTTAATACTTAATACTGAATCACCAATTGTATTATTGCGAAATATTGACCCACCAAAATTATGCAATAGAACAAGAATTGGCGTGAAAAAAACTCATGCAGAACCTAATAGATGTGACAATAATAACTGGCAAAACGAAAGATGTTTTCATTCCACGTATTCCTATGATACCCACTAATGTCTTTCGATTTTAAGCAACTACAATTTCAATGCCACTAGCATTTGTAATGGCCATATTAAAATGAAGCTCAAGGACAGTCGCTCTAATTTGCAGACATTAACTTAAAAACTGCGTGTTTTTCACATTCTCAACTATATTTTATAGAAATGAATGGAGGAAAAAAATTTTACATATATCAAAAAGTACTTAAATTATACTTTTGTCATGTTGCTAATGTAGTATGTGAATGTACGTAAGCCGACTGAAAATAACACTGTATAATTCTAAAATATACGTCTCTCAAAATATTGTTGTTCATGTCCGAAAATGTGTTACTGCGAAATTCTAATTGTATAATCAGTTGCCATTGTAGTATGTTATGAGTTGTGAAAATAACATCTCTTAATTTCTAAAATACCAGTAAACGTCTCTGAGAATATTAGTCTTTATGTTAGAAATGACTTATTGCGAGTTTATATTCTATCTGTATTCTGTTTATAAAATAAGTATTAATATGGTGTGGTTTTGCTTTGCTGAGTTTCAAGATAGTGCTAATTCATTTAAAGTTTGTGTGACTGTAGTCTGCATATATTTTAGTTTGGTTTTACTTTATTTATAGTCTGACGTTACTATTATTTCATTCGTATTTGTGGTAGCGTGGAAGAGAAAGAATAATGGCCTTAACTACACCAGAATCTATACTAATAATAAATCTGCATCTCAAAATTTTCTGGTAATTTTCGATTTTCCAAAAATAATTGGTCCTAACATATATAATTAACCACCCTGAAACCGAAAATCGCTTTTTTGAAATTTTTGTTTGTATGTCTGTCTGTCTGTCTGTCTGTATGTTTGTTACCTTTTCACGCGATAATGGCTGAACGCATTTCCATGAAAATTGGAATATAAATTAAGTTCATTGTAACTTAGAATTTAGGCTATATGGCATTCAAAATACATTATTTAAAAGGGGGGTTATAAGGGGGCCTGAATTAAATAAATCGAAATATCTCGCTTATTATTGATTTTTGTGAAAAATGTTACATAGCAAAAGTTTCTTTAAAAATAATTTGCGATAAGTTTTAATCCTTGAAAAATTTGATAGGACTGATATTTAATGAGATAAATGAGTTTTAAAATTAAAATAACTGCCATCTAAGGCCGTGTAATGAATTAAAAAACAAATGACTTCGTCTATAAGGGGCCTTGGACAGCAACAATTGAAAGCTATGAAAGCCTACAGAGAATGTTTCTGTGTTTGTATGAAGTAATATCGGAAGCTAAATTAACCGATTTGTATAATTAATTATTATTTCACTATTGGAAAGTGTAGTTTCTCTAGATGGACATAATGCTATACTGTTATTACAGTAACTTATAATATAATATAATATAATATGTAATATTATATAATATAATTTAAGTTATTTGAAGGGTTCAGGACCATAGTGGGCCAAGCGCCATTTACTGAATACGTAGAAAACAAGGGATAAAATTAAGTTATTACCATAATTCAATGGAAACCTATAACAAGTAAAATAAAATATACACATTAAATCTAAATGATATCAATCTTCATTAAACTATGGTTGCATTTAATAAAAATTAAGAAACATGTTAAAGGAATTGTCATTGCACCAAATGAGTGTCTCTGGACCAAAATGATCGCATTTTAATTATTTGGATGCAATTTAAATTACGTAACATATCAAACGATTTATCCTTCTATCAAACACGAATGTTCCCTGGATCAAATGTCCTATTTTAATTATGTAATTACTTTATATTTATTTCTAACGGGTGCAGCGGAGCGCACGGGTACGGCTACGGCTAGTAAATAAATAAATAAAGGCAAATAACTATATATAGATTAAAAAAAACAGTTGAACGTAAGGCATATGATATGTTTTCTTTCGGGTGCCTGATCTACAGCTGGTTTAAATTGAGTTAACTCTGGCAGGCATTTGGCTAACAAGTTCATTAATTCGTGTAAGTAACGCTATGCAAAGATTCATGTTTATGGATGAGAGAAGCTTAGTAAAGACAATTCGTTTTGGTTGTCTATAGTTGAGTTTCTGAGATTTTCGAAAAATCTAACAACTAGTTTAGTTAAAAAAAAAAGAAGGAAAAATGACAACCCGGGCAACGCCGGGTGCTTTCAGCTAGTTTATAATAAAATTAATACTTTTTTGTTAATACAATATGAAACGTAACTGGCCGTATATATCGACTGTCATTTTTACAATGACAGCATCCATGGATAATAAGGAAGGCTGTGGAATACCATATAAACTGCAGTTTCACTATTTTCGTGTAGTATTTTTTATTGATGTTGTATAATAAAAGTGTATGAATAATTTAAAATCAATTCATATTAAATAACAACGTGAACATATTATAAAAGTCGTGTTTTCATGTTTGTTAAAGTCCTCGGAAAACGATATAATTTCGTATCGGCATTTCTTTTGCAGCCCAGTGTTCGTAATTAATCAATCAAATCGCCTTAAGTGCTGCATATTATTTAAATACGCATTTCTCATGCGCTTAGTTACTTTACGACACGTTACGCTGTCTGACCCATGAGCCACCTTCAGTTGTATAAAACTTGAGGGATCCTAGCGTCTGGTGCTTGTTTGATGATTGTTAAGAGAACACGTTCCCTTGCCTTCCCTGGCAGCGCTTGTCAGGAACATTATTAAAGAAAGTAAACTCCAGAAGCGTTTAAAATTCGGTTTAATACGCGTTACTGGACCGAAAATTGTCACATAGCATTCCTTGTTTATTGCACAACCCAGGCTGAAACCAATTTCATGTCTTTTCGTAATGTAATTGACAAAATTAAGTTTATACAGAGCGTGGGGAGTAAAGACGGAATTGAACTGCACAGAAAATATCACGGCTATTTTGTTAACTAAAGTTAATGACTTGCATTCTACGTAAAGAAGAAAAACCAATAGTTGGACCGCAAATACCACATTTATAGAAATATTTAATTATCATCATTCACATACTGCAAAATAAGTAACATTCACTAAAATAAAAGAATACCACAGGTTCTACAGGGACATCATTTTATTTTTACTTCAATTTTTATTGTACCTGAGTTTTTTAATGTACTTCACTCCCACCCCTTCTACTAGTAAACTTCCAACCGTTCTCCACACAGAACCAAGCGTATACAGTCAAAGTCGCCTTACGGTCATAGTAAACACAAACAGTACTGAGTTAGTGAGTATAGTACGTTCCAGAAATATGTTTGCTTTCAATATTGAATCATATTCTCGCACACTGTCGTCCGTTTGCCTACGTCGCATCCCGATTTCCCCACCCACTTCTGCCCGTCCCTTTGTGGCTGGGCTGATAGCTCTTTTTGAAAACATTAATTTCTGTTAGGAATTGGACGTCTACGTAATATTATACAACTCTTTAAAATAACTTAAATAAAAAGGCCTCGTTAAGTAATTAACTGTCACGTGATTTCCCCCCTTTCTACGACCCTGCGACAAAACTACTTGGACGGACAGTAAATAGCATGTTTGAGTAATTTTATCTTTTCGGATCGCGCAGAAGTGAAGATTGAATTTACAGTACGTAAGGTACTCTTTATAGAGTAGATACAGAATTATTTCAACATAAGTTACTAGTACGAAAGACGAAACTGGTAATTGGAATTAGATGCAATAGTTTATAGTGCGATAATATGTAGAAAAGAACTGAAACCTGTATCGAAATGAACGGCCACCATTTTCAAATATGTGTTTAAATATCCATTATTATGATTATTTTTCAATTTAACTTCATTCTCTATAGTGTACGCTAATGTGCTGTAGACAGTATAATATACACTGCATAATGAATACGTCCACATGGACAGCTCAGTTCGAGAGTAAAAACGCTCATTCTTAATACTGTACTGTATTTTGATTAAAGAAAAACCTAATGAAAATTATCAAACTCAAAAGCGTGATATTTCCTAGTTTACGTAAATGGATGAACTACTTTTCATCCCTCCTATACCTAGTAAAGTGATTTGTTTGTATCTTACGCCAGTATTATCGAACTCCAGTCGTGGACGGGGTTAGGAAACGGTGTTTTCGGTTCACAAGCTTTAAGCCAAAGGTATAGGTAGGTCAATATTAAAAATGTTAGTAAAAATAAAATGATGTCCCTGTATATAAGGTTTAACGTTGAATGACATTATTCACTTAAGTGTAGTTACATTTCTATCAAATAACTTATTACTGACATTCATTTTTTCATTATTTCATAGTTTTTTTGCCCAAGGTCAATTCTTTCACTGCAAACCCAGCATTCTCCAATCGTTCCTATTTTCCGCCTTCCTCTTAATCTCCGCATATGATCCTATATCTTATCATCTGATATCTTCTTCTACCCCGAACTTTTCTTCCGTTCACCATTCCTTGCAGCATCATTCTTTCTTTCTTCACCCTGTCTTTCCAACACAGCTTCATTTCTTATTCTGTCTGTCCATTTCACATGCTTGATTCTTCTTCATATCCACATTTCAAATACTTGTAGGCCCAGTCGTTTCTCTTCACTTCGTCGTAATGTCCAGGTCTCTGCTCCATACAATGCTACACTCCACACAAAGCAGTTAACTAGTCTATTCCTTAGATATTTTTCCAGAGGTCATATGGATCATGTGAGAAGACAAAGAAGAAAGCAGAAAATAAGAAAGATTGGAGGAAGGTGGGTTTGCAGTGAAAGACCTGCCCTTGGGCAGTACACTGAATGGATGGATGAATGAATGAATTTTAATTTTTAATTTAAGTAGGTTATTTTAAGACGCTGTATCAACATCTCAGGTTATTTAGCGTCTGAATGAGGTGAAGGTGATAATGCCGGTGAAATGAGTCCGGGGTCCAACACCGAAAGTTGCCCAGTATTTGCTCAAATTGGGTTGAGGGAAAACCCGGAAAAAAAACTCAATCAGGTAACTTGTCCCGATCGGGATTCGAACCCGGGCCACCTGCTTTCGCGGCCAGACGCGCTAGCCGTTAATCCAAAGGTGTGGATTGAATGAATGAATGAAATTATGGAAATTGGTGGAGAAATATTACCTCAAAATATCTAAATTGATGTTAGAAACTATTTTTACCAATTTCCTTTTGCGAAAATTCATACCGGTATTTGAAATATAGGCCTATAGTGTGTTTCAAAAGTCACGTATAATTTCTGCTACAGCTAAATGGAAATGTTTTTCGAAAAACGCTCGGACACATCAAACAGTATATTTTAGAAAACACTTTTTCACAAAAAACAAACCGTTCTTTATATCATTGTTGTGAAGTCATCGGAAACATTTTTAAATGACACCCTGTATTTCCTGTATACCATTTGAAATATTTTTTATTATTCTCCATGGTTACACAAGCTATCAATTGTTTTATACCCAACAAACGTTGCTATGGTAACAAAATAAATAGTTAAAATAAATGTGTTACTTACTTACTTACTGGCTTTTAAGGAACCCGGAGGTTCATTGCCGCCCTCACATAAGCCCGCCATCGGTCCCTATCCTAAGCAAGATTAATCTAGTCTTTATCATGATATCCCACCTCCCTCAAATCCATTTTAATATTATCCTCCCATCTACGTCTCGGCCTCCCCAAAGGTCTTTTTCCCTCCGACCTCCCAACTAACACTCTATATGCATTTCTGGATTCGCCCATACGTGCTACATGCCCTGCCGATCTCAAACGTCTGGATTTAATGTTCCTAATTATGTCAGGTGAAGAATACAATGCGTGCAGTTCTGCGTTGTGTAACTTTCTACATTCTCTTGTAACTTCATCCCTCTTAGCCCCAAATATTTTCCTAAGAACCTTATTCTCTATTCCTCTCTCAAAGTGAGAGTCCAAGTTTCACAACCATACAGAACAATCTGTAATATAACAATTTTATAAATTCTAACTTTCAGATTTTTTGACAGTAGACTGGATGATAAAAGCTTATACCATCTGAAATATTTGTTATTCTCCATGGTTATACAAGCTATCAATTGTTTTATACAACAAACGTTGCTACGGTAACAAAATAAATAGTTAAAATAAATGGGTTACAAAAGCAAATGTTCAATTAATTAAATGTTCAAAATTTTGTCCATTTACGATCTGCCAAAGTAAAAGACAAAGAACAAATTCCTGTTTAATATTTTCAATGACTGCTGATGGTATTTTTCTACACTCCATTCGTATTCTTCTTTCCAACTCATCAATATCAGTAGGCTTCGTAGCAAATACCTTACATTTCAAATAATCCCATAGAAAGCAATCAAGAAGGGAAAGATCCGGCGACCTTGCAGGCCACTCTACAAATCCTCTCCTTCCGATCCATCTATTAGGAAACACTTCATTCAGATATTGCCTACAGGAGCAGCATAATGAGGAGGAGCCCCATCTTGCTGATACCAGATGGCATCATTAGGTATATCTGAATTCTGGAGGTTTGGGTGAAGAACGGCAAGGGCTGGTATTAACTATTCATGCAAAAATTCTAAATACCGGTCCCCATTAAGTGTATCATCAAGAAAGCAGGGACCCACAACTCTGCATCTTAGAATCCCTGCCCTTACCTTCTTGGGAAATTGCGTGTAAGTTTCTACCATCCAGAGTGGGTTAGTTTATGACCAGTACCGGCAGTTTTATCTGTTCACTTCGCAATTGAGGCAAAATGTAGATTCAACAGAGAAAAGTAATTTGCAGTTCATTTTATATTTCAGATGTGTCTAGTAATATCGTAAAATAATGTTATAAATTTTCAATCAAAGACACAACTATCTGCAAATGTTTATTTGCTACATGAATATAAGGTATATAAACGTTTTCGCTTTGTGGGGCATCATCAGATATATTAAAATTATGCGATCTGAACTTAGATTAAATTAGATTTATAAAAAGCATGATACATGGTGATAAAATTTCATGAGTTTTATATATACTAATTGTAACAAGAAATAAAATGATGAATTTCAATGTAGTGTAAATTCAAATATGATTAAAATTGAAATTGTGTGTACATATAACTCATGTTACATTGTAATACATATTTATCAAATAATGTTATGCAAATTATGATCATGTTAAAATGAATAAATGTGTGTTGATGGTTTGAAGTAGACTCAACACTCCCACATACACCGAGACATATACGTACAATTCTTCCATATACACACATCTTAATTAAACACAGTAATTCAACAACGATAAGCATTATAAAAGATAGATTTTTAGATCTAAAGGATCAAGGATAACCACTATTTGCATCGAAACTAGACAACATTTAGATTACAATCAAGCAAAATACTCTATATGAATGATAACTTATACGCACATCACAATCAACCTACTACATCGATTACTGCAAACTTCGGTATGATACACAGTTCTCCAAGACGTGTCTTTTTCCAAGCATTGAATGACTATAACCCAAGATTTTATCCATTTATTTATTTTAACATGATCATAATTTGCATAACATTATTTGATAAATATGTATTACAATGTAACATGAGTTATATGTACACACAATTTCAATTTTAATCATATTTGAATTTACACTACATTGAAATTCATCATTTTATTTCTTGTTACAATTAGTATACATATAACTGATGAAATTTTATCACCACGTATCACACACTGTTCGTATTTGCTTTTTATAAATCTAATTTAATCTAAGTTCAGATCGCATAATTTTAATATATCTGATGATGCCCCACAAGGCGAAAACGTTTATATACCTTATATTCATGCAGTAAATAAACATTTGCAGATAGTTGTGTCTTTGATTGAAAATTTATAACATTATTTTATGAGAGAAAAGTAAGCTTGATACGAAATTGGGATCGCAGAGGTTGGTCATTGCCTCACAATGAAATCTTCTGTGTCCGCCATCTTCCATTAGCTTCTGCAAGAGCTGCACTTTATAAGGATGATATTTATTAGACGCAGCAATCTACAGATTACGTCATACTTAATTAACTATTAATACTTATGTTAGTTAAATTATGAACTTAAAAAAATGTAAAGGTACGAGTATTTACGAGTAAATTTGTTGGGACCATGCACTCGTTTTATAGAAAAAGAATTTACTGGGCTGCGGTCTCTCAGACGTTGAGAACACTGTCATGGATAAATATATAATAGGATGCGAAACTGCGATCAGCATCATCTGGCGGCAGGGGGCTGAAATAAGATCAGCGTCCAACGTCGTAGGTGGTGAACATTAGAACTACGTGTTGGGTACATTACCCAGAGTTCTCTATTTAGCCATTCGAGATATTGCTCGAGGAGACAAGATGGCAGACAGAAACTTGTTAATAAGTGAACATAAAGTGACACTACGTAGTAGTAGTATAGTAGTATTTATTTATTTAACAGAGATAAGGCCGTCAGGCCTTCTCTGCCCTCTACCAGGAGATTCCAACTACAATATCAACAATAAAATTACAATTGTATTAAATTTACAATTACAGTTACAAACAATATTACAATTAGTATTAAATTTACAATTACAATAAAATCAAAGTACGAAAAGATTACCTGAATAATTAAAGCTAGATAATTTATCATAGAGAAACAAAGAATATTTTATATTTACTGAATTACAAATTAAATCTAGAATAACAAAATTGTATAGTGATGAAATTACTGAATATTGAAATATTTTTGATAGATTAAAGAAACTATTTACAAGTAATCAATTACTGACCAAGTGCCTATAAGTTTTCGTTTGAATTCAATTTGATTTCGACAGTTTAGCAGCGAGTTCAGAGTCTTGGCAGACGTGTTGTATAAACAGTGATGTTTATGGACGTTGTAAAAATATGAAAATAATAGTAATATAATAAATTGAACTATCTAAGTAGTTCTTGCAGACTTTTCCATCAATAAAACCAAAGAATTTTCCCAATTATCTAATCTTTTGCTTTATTTTTTTGTCTCTGTCTGGTTTATTTTAATTGGGTAGTGTAAAATAGATCGTCTCTTTTATCTTCCTGTTGGCTCCGGTAAGAATTTTCAGTAGAAGATGCTGTGAGGAATAAAAATGTAAATGTTTTATTTTAAATTGGGTTAGTTTTGAATATCAATGAGGGTGGGAGGGAATACTTTCTGCACAGTTTAACATTTTCGTCACCAGGTGCGCTGCTAAATGCATGGAGTAATTAGTTACTCTTTTCGCTACTTGATGCGCTGCTAGATGTAATAACGCCCCTCCTCCCAACAGGTGGCAGCAAGATCAATTTCTACAACAGCGCCTCTAGTATGTGTTACGGGAAACTCAGTAAGTTTCGCATCCTATTATATATGCATCCATGTTATCAGCTTTTCTTTCAGTAACGCAGTTTCAGTGCGGGTGCTGATTTGGCTGTCTGTGAATGAGTTATGATAAATAAAGTGAGGAGTTCACAGATAACGGAGAAGAGAAATTACGAATCATATAACATAATTGTTATAATGTTTTCTTCAGCCAACAATAATTAAAATGAAAGACTTTCACCAGCCCATGTCGAGGTAATAGTGTTGTGACAGTTTAGATCAGATTAGTAAAGTTGTCAAAATATGATATTGCCAGCGCTTATTTCTTAATCAGCACTCTCACGGCAAAACGAACTTGACAATGGCGTTGTTTTGGAGTCTGTACTAACACAGCCATCAAAGATTAGACGACTTACGACTTTCATTTCATAAACTGGTAAGTGATGAGAATATAGTGAGGAATACATGTGAGGCCCTTGAGGTTGTAAGGAGCGATGAAAGCAACTATTTGCAAGGCGGAAAAATTTTCTGGAAAAATATATAATGGCAAATTTTCCATCTCATGTCACTACATTATGCTAATATACTTACATTAATAAATCTTTAAACCTGACATAAATAGAATATCGTCGCTTCACAGCTTGTGAACTACACTTTTAATTTCTTTCAGTAACTCTTCCAACTTGTCGATACTTGCTCTCAACGTTTTCCAAATAAACTATATTTAATTTAAATTCTAAGCTTAATTTATATGTATAAATATTATTATTAATGTTAATTTATATTGACATACAGCAAGGAAATTATTTCAGTGTAAAAACTTCACAATGTCCTATTGCATGTAATTAAATGGGAGTATATTTTCTTCAACATTTGTGTACCAATGGTCCCAATAAATAATAATGCTCGACGAACAATGAAAGAGTAGGGTCTATTACTTTAAAATAATTAGTACCTACTACGTAAACTGAAATACTTGTTCATTTTTTGCTATTTCGAAATTATTGCAATGTTTTTTCTTCAAATCTATACTAATAATAAATCTGTAGCCGAAATTTTTCTGGTAATTTTCGATTTTCCAAAAATAATTGATCCTAACATATATAATTAACCACCCTGAAACCGAAAATCGCTATTTTGAAATTTTTGTTTGTATGTCTGTCTGTGTATGTTTGTTTACCTTTTCACGCGATAATGGCTGAACGGATTTCGATGAAAATTGGAATATAAATTAAGTTCGTTGTAACTTAGATTTTAGGCTATATGGCATTCAAAATACATTATTAAAAAGGGGGGTTATAAGGGGCCTGAATGAAATGAATCGAAATATCTCGCTTATTATTGACTTTTGTGAAAAATGTTACATAACAAAAGTTTCTTTAAAAATAATTTTCGATAAGTGTTATTCCTTGAAAAATTTTGATAAGACTGATATTTAATGAGATAAATAAGTTTTAAAATTAAAATAACTGCCATCTAAGGCCGTGTAATGAACTAAAAAACAAATGACTTGGTCTATAAGGGACCTTGGACAGCAACAATCGAAAGCTATGAAAGATAGCCTACAGAGAATGTTTCTGTGTTTGTATAAAGTAATATCGGAAGCTAAATTAACCGATTTGTATAATTAATTATTATTTTATCATTGGAAAGTGTAGTTTCTCTAGATGGACATAATGCTATAATGTTATTACAGTAACTTCTGATATAATATAATATAATATAATATAATTTAAGTTATTTTAAGGGTTCAGAAGCATAGTGGGCCAAGTGCCATTTACTGAATACGTAGAAAACAAGGGTTAAAATTAAGTTATTACCATAATTCAATGGAAACCTATAACAAGTGAAATAAAATGTACACATTAAATCTAAATGATGTCAATCTTCATTAAATTATGGTTGCATGTAATAAAAATTAAGAAACATGTTAAAGGAATTGTCATTGCACCAAATGAGTGTCTCTGGACCAAAATGATCGCATTTTAATTATTTGGATGCAATTTAAATTAAGTAACATATTAAACGATTTATCCTTCTATCAAACACGAATGTTCCCTGGATCAAATGTCCTATTTTAATTATTTAATTACTTTATATTTATTTCTAACGGATGCAGCGGAGCGCACGGGTACGGCTAGTACTATATAAAAATCATGTTAATAAATTATGCTTTACAAACCACTACTTTGTGAAGTATAACTGAGTAAGCCTAAAGTTTCTTGTATTACAATTGTCAAGTATAGACACTGAAAATAACCGTGTTTTTTCCTTCTGCTAAGTGTGTTTATAATGTCCAAATGCGTATTTAATCCAACCCTAGAAGCGCAGACTAGAGTATTGTACACCCCTCCAGCTAAGAAAGGGTAAGAGTAACGCTCGAATGGTGCACAGACCGGCGATCCGCGCACAAAACTGCACATACAGTCTGGTTTCTGGCATGCACGAAGATCAGCAGGATACGCCTGGATGACAGACAACCTCCACAAGCCTGAACCTTCACGTAACTAGCCAGGCGTTCGTAGGGAAAACAAATCTCTTTGAAGTAATAATGAACCTAGAAACATGGCATATTTTCATGTCATTTACCTTCGAAGGCTGAGACATGATTTTGGGAACAATCTTCCCGTTTAAGCCTACTCTACCATTGAGACTACAATTTATTAGAAAATGAAAAATACGTTATTCTACTGTTTGGTTTCATACATTATATACAGACGTGGATTTTTATGATAATTCTGTTTACAAAATTTGACTTTTCAACTTAGACTACAGTTATACAATGTTGCATATTTCTATCATTACAATAGATAGAAATTGCAAAAACTTGACTGTAGTTTAAATGAAGAGTCAAATTTTGTAAATGTATATAATAAAAATCTCCATATAATAATTATGCAAAAGTGTCAACAGTTTAAATTGAGTCAAATTTTGTAAAAATATAAATTAAAAATCTTCAGTTTTGCTAATAAGAAATACAACAAATTGAAGAGTCAATAAAAAAGTTTTGCTAATAATTTGTAAAACAAAAATATCAAATTAGTCCAAATTGAAGAGATTTTGTAAAAAAATATTACAAATCTTATTTTGCTAATAAGGCAAAAATGTCAACTGTAGTCTCTGAAGAATCATATTTTGTAAAAATATGTAATAAAAATCTTCAATTTTGCTAATAATTTGTCACGTCTGTATATATGTATATACATATATATAATATTACTAATACTTAATGAATTAATTATCCACATTGAGATATAAACCGCAAGATACAACCTCTCAATAAGCAAACAATATAATTAAGGGGATGTCACAATACATAGGGGCTGTTCCATATGAAATCGATCAGTAAAAAACCTCGCATTTTTTTAATACTCTAATTTTTTCCCTATTTATACAAGGTGCTGAGGACAGTGCATTTTCAAAAGTATACTATCGAAAGTCAAACGCTTTTCGTATTATTGAGCGACAAATTTAGCGTATTTTATAAAAACAAGCCTCTTTCAGCGCTCAGAACTCTGGAACCATTTACTGCAGAACATTGAACGGGAGCTCATTTTGAAGCTGACATTTGGTAGGTTATGATGAGAAGTAATCCTTATTTTTATTCTATACACAGAGAGAGATAATCTGATTTTACTTACTTTTAGGCTTTTTGCCAATTTGTAAAAATGTAAAAAATATTGAGAAAAAACGTTGCATTATTAAGAGGGATTCGGCATTGTTTGCTTAGTGGCTCGGCAATAAGTTTCGAGGGTATTAAATAAATTATTTTCACACGCCTAGACTTGAACGGCGCAATACCCCACGCACTGGCCGAGAGCTGAAGATAAGTGAGCGTTGGGCGTCATTTTACTCATGTGTTTATGAAAACTTGTGATAAAGCTAGCCCAGCTATGCGCTACTAGACGAAACATCACGTGTTTGTCTCCTGGCCTTGCTTGTCTCGGCTAGCTCCCGTCTCACAGTCAGCTGGTTAGTTCACGCGCGTACTATTTATTTTCTTTATTTGATATTTTCAATACTTTCTTATCAACGGTGCACCAGTAAAAAATATGTGTTTATTTGTACTTTCAATGCGGAATCTAACCATATATTTTAAAAATATTTTTTCGTGGGCAAAGGCGTCTTAATGAAGAAAAATCTAAATTTCTCCATTTCCATAAAAAGTAAGAAAAACTGTTTACATGTCAATATAAACTTTAACTTCTCAGCATCAAAATAAACCATGATTTTGATCATTGGGTGAAAGGGTTTCGGAGCCACAACAGTTTAAAGTTGCTAATTTTATGAAAATACGATAAATTTAAATATTTTTAATTTAAACACTATGCAGTTCTGATGCCTCCAACTTTGCATAAAGCATTGTATCACAGTTGTCAATGGACAGAAAAAGTTTCATTGTATTTAAAAATTGTAAGGTCAATTTTCTCTATATTTCGGTCGATTTGAGATGGAATAGCCCATAGTCTTTCACAAGTAACGAGTCTATCGAAAAATTAACTATTTTGGATAATTTTTTAAAATGTTGTTCATCCTCACGAGAAAGAACCCTTCCCGGTGCCGTACAGTCGATTTGGAAACAAACCCCCTCTCCCCTCGCCGCCAGAGCTATTAAACGAAAGAATGGTTAGTGTTTTAAACAAATGTGAAAAGTTTCAATTGTTGAGAAATTATGGTGTACAATTTTCAAAATGTCTTCCGTTCTGCTGAATGCACAAACGTAAGCGGCGTATCAACTCTTCATGGATTCTGGTGAGCATGTCGGGCATAACCATTTGTATCGTGTGTTCAACTCCTTCAACTAGTCAGGAATGGTGCGTGGCTTAGTCGAATAGACACGATCTTTAATGAATTCCCAGAAAAAGTCCAGGGGAGTCAAATCAGGTGATCGTGGAGGCCAACGGATTGGGCCTGTGCGACCGATCCACCTGCCTGGAAACACTTCGCCTATGGAATAAACGCTTAATTTGAGCGACTCGGTTTTCAAGTTCAAAGTAGGCAGCAATTTTTGTCTTCTGCAATAACGTTAAGCGGCGGCGTGGCATTTTATCATTCCAGTCTATCACAGCAATGTGTATAGGCACAGCCTTCTTCAGGTACAAGCCGGAGCCATACGTCGGCAACACTGCAATTAACTGTCAAACGGAGGCCTACTTTCCAGAACACGAGTTTGCGCTAATGCCGATTTCCAATGTAAATTAATGTTACAATATAAATGTGTGTCGATGGAATTATGTTCGCGGTCGTACCAAACGTTAATTGTTGATGTATTATAAACTAAGTGCGTGTTGGCGATAAAAACAAGACAATAAATGAAAATATGGCTGCAGTCGTTAGCAATTTTTACGGTTATTATTAATGACAAAGTGATTGACAATTCTTCTAAATATTAAATATTGTATAAACTACATTTTTATAGTCTTACTTATGGTTTGTGGTGTATCAGAATTCTGGTCAAATTGTTGGGTCTCGCCTGCTATATCAATAAAGTTACGCCGTTGATTTTCAAGTTCATTGTAAACAGGTGTTTTGTGATCCCATAAATGTTGCAGTTTTGTTGAAGATTCGGAATGCTTGCTATTCGTCAGAACTACCTATAATTTGTAGATGCATACATTCAATTTGTTGGTTGTCAAGGTTTGTTTATTAATATTATTTCTTTTGTAATAAATTAGTTATAAACATGTTTCTTTTCACTTCGTATTTACAGGATTTAAAGTTCACTGTGTTTACGCTAATTAGCACTTAATTGATAGATAATGATGTGTTTTGTTACGTATTATGTTGAAGGTATGTTTCTTCATCTTTTCATAGATCTTTATATTTGGCCTAGCTGTATTTATTTACATCCTCATACTTTATTATAATATGTCAATAGTTTCCTCTGTTTACATTTTTATTTTATTTGCATAATTTACGCTCTTAGCTTGTTTTCTGTAGTTATATTTATTTAAAATTACACCGCATTTTAAAAAGTTTATAACAAATAATTTAGGATAACAGTATTGTTATGGTGACCGGCCAGGTTCAAGCTAAAACTGGCTTCCTGAGCATCTGAAATATTTATAGAACAGCACGACAGATAATCACATGAAATTAAAATGTAGGCCTATATATTATCCTAGACATTTTACGTGAGAGGTAAAACAACATAAAGCGGGAAAACATTGTCAATTTACTAGCCACATAATGGTTAATTGATTGGAATAAGGTATTGCGAAAGTACGTCGTTATTCTATTTATTTTTGGTACAAGTAACATTTCTTTAAGTATTTATTTATTTTGCCTTGTACCATCAATAAAAAAACGTATGCTTTTAATTTTTTTTAAGATACAAGTGACTGAATGGAAGTACTTACGCGGTATTCTGAAACTTAAAATACCATTTCGGATTCCGTAATAAATACGTACATCAATACACTGAATCTTGATCATATGCACTTAGTTTTGTATCAATTAATGTCGAAAATGTACATGTGACAACGGAATCAAAGCACTAAAACGTCAAACGTCACGCCTTTATTCCGCCTCCACTCAGCGTTGCCAAACCTACCCATGCTCCGGCTTGTAACTGAAGAAGGCTCTGGTATAGGCATGGCCGTGTGCCATTATCCTTGGCGTATAGAAGGCCATGCTCCAGGTCATTTTAAGTTGACTTCAAATGCACATTACACATGGATAAGTAGCTTTCTCTGGTGGCGGGGGAGGGGTGTTTGTTTCCAAAACGACTGTACGTCACCGGGAAGGGTTCTTTCTCGTGAGGATGAACATCATTTTAAAAAATTATCCAAAATAATCGATTTTTCTATAGACTCGTTACTTATGAAAGATTGTGTATAACACCGCCCATGACGACGATGCGGTATAGAGATACTTTCATGATGAGAAAAATAGTGACACTGAAAAAATAATAATAAAGTGGGAAATAAGGAAAAGTAGAAGAAACCAGAGCAGTGTATATTGGAGAGTACCGCATTCTTTTGATCCGACAAATGCCGACGCGGCGGCCATATTTACTCCTGCGGAGACTCAGTACACCGCAAGACTTGCATAGAAACACAGGTTTCTAGTGTGATTTTCCATCGTTATCATGAAGAATGCCGTGTTGTTGTGCAGTTAATCAATGTGTAATCAATTGCTGTTGTACTGAATTAGTATTACAGCTTATTGTCTATAATGCCCATCCGAGGTGACATGAATATATTAGGAGAAAATACACAAACTATTAGGAAAACACGGGAACTTTACTGAAGCAAGTAGAGCGATAGGGTTGGAAGTAAATCCCGAAAAGACAAAGTATATCATTATGTCTCGTAACGAGAATACTGTACGAAATGGAAATATAAAAATTGGAAATTTATCCTTCAAAGAGATAGAAAAATTAATATATCTTGGAGCAACAGTAACAAATATAAATGACACTCGGGAGGAAATTAAACGCAGAATAAATATGGGAAATGCCTGTTATTATTCGGCTGAGAAGATTTTGTCACCTTGTCTGCTATAAAAAATCTGAAAATTAGAATTTATAAAACAGTTATATTACCGGTTGTTATGTATGGTTGTGAAACTTGGACTCTCACTTTGAAGAACAGAGATTAAGAGTGCTTGAGAATAAGGTTTTTAGGAAAATATTTGGGGCTAAGAGGGATGAAGTTACAGGAGAATGGAGAAAGTTACACAACGCAGAACTGGACGCATTGTATTCTTCACCCGACATAATTAGGAAGATTAAATCCAGACGTTTGAGAAGAAAAGAAATAAAAAGGGCATAAAGCACGTAAAAAATGGACGAATCCAGAAATCCATATAGAGTATTGTTGGGAAGCCGGAGGGAAAAAGAGCTTTGGGGAAGTTTGCGATTCTGAACAATTAGTTGGGTTTCTAGGTATAGATGTAAGTAAACCCGAAACAGAAAGGTCTAGTGAAGATGAATCTGAGCAAAAGAAATTGATATAGGCTAAATTTTAATTTAACTGAAAATGGAAATATTGATTTGAGTGAACAACAAGCTCTTTACTATTTGTTGGGGTCAGTATTGTTCAAAATAAAACAAAATAAGTTATATAATATTTGTGAAAACTGTATTTCATATCTAATAACTGATAACAGGGATGAATCTATAAATTTTATTAGCATAGGCCTATTAGTGACTCTCAAGTCGTACATGGAAATGTCACGTATACCCTTGTAAATTCGTGTTTGATATAATTCTAAATGCAGAAAAATGTGAAACGTTGGTAGAAAATGTATTGACACTAAAGGATTTGAAGTCTTTATTCATTAACACTTCAACTCATACGTTCTCAATTCGTTATAATATATTTGAAAAAGTCTTATCACTATTTTAGAACTAGAATATATTTATTGTTAAGAAAATTGTCTGTTATAGCAAATGCACGACAACAATTTGCTAAATGTGGCGGTCGAAATGTTGGTGTGAGAATTGCAATAGAAAATTGTTGATGTTATCCCTATTGAAATGGACATAACATAAATAATAAAGTGTTATCTCCCATGAGTTATTTCGCTATGACAATAATGTTTGTTAATTCTTGTCTCCTGTGTTCAATAAACTACAACAACATGTATGATATCGCCTTTAATCACCATCGTTCTAGCATTACTGCTTACGATTCTGTGCCGAGCAACGAGTAAATATGGCTGCCGCCGCCGAGAATGCGGTACTCTCTAATATACACTGCTCTGGAAGAAACAAGCAAACAGGAAAAAAGAGAAAGACGCAACCTATAGAGAATAACGGAAGACGTAAAGAAATACCTGAGAAGAAAAGAAATAAACAAAGAGACGATAAAGCAAGGAAAAGGAATTTGAAAAATGCAAAACAATGTTAGAAAAATAGAGTAGGATAGAACATTTATTCGTCGTAGTTTTCTGCCTAAGGGCAGGTCTTTCACTGCAAACCCAGCATTCTCCAATCTTTTCTATTTTCTGCCTTCATCTTTGTCTCCGCATATGATCTATATATCTTAATGTCGTCTATCATCTGATATCTTCTTCTCCCGAACTCTTCTCTCTTTCACCATTCCTTCCAGTGCATCCTTCAGTAGGCAGTTTCTTCTCAGTCAGTGACCCAACCAATTCCTTTTCCTCTTCCTGATCAGTTTCAGCATCATTCTTTCTTCGCCCACTCTTTCTAGCACAGCTTCATTTCTTATTCTGTCTGTCCATTTCATACGTTCCATTCTTCTCCATATCCACATTTCAAATGCTTCTAGCCGTTTCTTTTCACGTCGTCGTAATGTTCACTTTTATGCCTCATAGAATGCCATATTTCACACAAAGCACTTCACTAGTTTCTTTCTTAGTTCTTTTTCCAGAAGCTCGCACAATATGCTGCTTTTTCTATAGAAATTATAGATATAAAGATGGTACACGTAGAAACAGGAAGACAGGCAGATAGATGGATGGGTGGTAGAATGAAATTAAAGATAAAAGGTCCCTTCTAAATGCATGAAAACGTATGTTTAATTTCTCATAACTCTCAACGATGTTCCTTTAGATTTCAGAATGATGTTTGAAGCGTCGTTCTGGAAACAATAAAGAATAGAAAAGTAATATTCCTTTTTATGGGATCGAAGCCAAGACCGTCCGTATACTGACGTCTCGGTTCTTAGAACTTCATATAAGGATTATTTATTATCTTAGTGTGTTACATTTCCACGTTTGTGAAATACTGCAGTTTATTCCGACTTAAAGGGGAGAACTTAATTCCCCAGCTGTAAAAAAAATTGAATTCTGCTCTTGATATGACGTCATGCTCAAATAGGGCGGCTCGTCGTTATCTACATCTTACATATCCTTGTAATAAGCTAGAGCATTTCAAGGATGAGCGAACACCCACGGACATTTTTTTGCTCCTTCTCAAAGATGAACTCCAGGGTGTATGCAACATGTGAAAGTTCATTTCAAGCTCCCATGGATATGAAGACATTCTCATGAAAAAGTAGCTGTCCTCTCCTTCTTTCAAAGTAACCTGGCTCGTGTGGGAATGTTTCCTGAAGATTGGATCCATATGCAGGACATGCATCTTTCCATCATTCCCTAGTTTTTTCCATTTATTTCTGTCTTGCTTTAATTCCCTTCCTTTCCCCATGACTATTTAACTGTCTGTCTGCCTGTCTAGTCTATTTGTTTCCATGTCTGTACGGGCTATTCCATATGAAATCGATCAGTAAAAACACTCGCATTTTTTTATACTCTAATTTTTTCCCTATTTATACAAGGTGCTGAGGACAGTGCATTTTCAAAAAATATACTATCGACAGTCAAACGGTTTTCGTACTATTGAGCGACAAATTTAGCGTATTTTATAAAAACAAACCTCTGTCAGCGCTCAGAACTCTGGAACCGTTTACTGCAGAACATTGAACGGGAGCTCATTTTGAAGCTGACATTTGGTAGGTTATGTTAAGAAGTAATCCTTGTTTTTATTGTATACAGAGAGACAGATAATCTGATTTTACTTACTTTTAGGCTTTTTGCCAATTTGTAAAAATGTAAAAAATATTGAGAAAAAACGTTGCATTATTAAGAGGGATTCGGCATTGTTTGCTTAGTGGCTCGGCAATAAGTTTCGAGGGTATTAAATAGATTATTTTCACACGCCTAGACTTGAACAGCGCAGTACCGCACGCACTGGCCGAGAGCTGAAGATAAGTGAGCGTTGGGCGTCATTTTACTCATGTTTTTATGAAAACTTGTGATAAAGCTAGCCCAACTATGCGCTACTAGACGAAACATCACGTGTTTATCTCCTGGCCTTGCTTGTCTCGGCTAGCTCCCGTCTTACAATCAGCTGGTTACTTCACGCGCGTACTATTTATTTTCTTTATTTGATATTTTCAATACTTTCTTATCAACGGTGCACCAGTAAAAAATATGTGTTTATTTGTACTTTGAATGTGGAATCTAACTATATATTTTAAAAATATTTTTTCGTGGTCAAAGGCGTCTTAATGAAGAAAAATCTAAATTTCTCCATTTCCATAAAAAGTAAGAAAAACTGTTTATATGTCAATATAAACTTTAATTTCTCAGCATCAAAATAAACCATGATTTTGATCATTGGGTGAAAGGGTTTCGTAGCCACAACAGTTTAAAGTTGCTAATTTTATGAAAATACGATAAATTTAAATATTTTTAATTTAAAGACTATGCGGTTCTGATGCCTCAAACTTTGCACAAAGCATTGTATCACAGTTGTCTACGGACAGAAAAAGTTTCATTGTATTTAAAAATTGCAACGTCAATTTTCTCTATAGTTCGGTCGATTTGAAATGGAATAGCCCGTATGGAGGATTTACAATCCATCACATCTTGATCTTTCCGATTTGACACAGTACGGATAAAGTGGTTGACAATTTTACGCGTTCAAAAGTAGAGCTTTCAGTATTTGTCCTTGTGTTGGAACTTAATATACAGGATGAGTAAAAAGTATGGAACATTGCTTGTAACTTTTTTATTTCTAATTTTATGAAGAAACTATTTATACAAAAGTTGTAGAGTATCAAAGAAGGAATATTTTGAACATGTTTTCAGATACTATGATTTTCATTTATAAAGAATGCTAATAAGACTGGCACCATGTACTTCCTTACCCATTTTTGGATTCATATTTTGTTTTGCCATTTACAAACTATTATTTTGTAAAAATTACCTCTTTTGATGACAATGTACTGTATGTGCAGTGAACAAATGGAAATTTTAATGCTTCAGTACATCAATTTGAGGAGGCTTTGGATTAAACAATTACAGACAAAAGCTAATAGAAACAAGTGAATAATAAGATTAATTGAATAACAGTATTATTTAAATTTATAATTTAAAAAAGACTCATTGTAGGATATGCACAGTTGAAATTTAACTGCAATAATACAATACATGGATTTTAAAGCAAGAAAACCCATTAAAACTAAAATTAGCATTTTTTGTTGTATCACGTGTTGATTTCAGTTCACAAAATGGCTGATATTATGGTCAACTGCAAGCTAGCGAGTCGACAAATGTGGGTTGTCTTCTACTCCTAATACAATATGAAGAGTTTCTTCACAATCTGTAATTTGTTTTGGCCTTCCAGACTGTGACTTATTTATAACACTTTCAGTTTCATTGAACTTTCTTAAAATTTTAGATACCGTAGAACGAGTAATGTTCCTTTCTGGATGCATTTCATTAAATAAAACAGACCTCTTCTTGCTTCCTCCTCCTATCACCTTAGCCGACCATCATTAGTAGGCCTATTTCAATTCGTTGTTTTTCTGTAAGATTTGCCATGATTAATTACTTTCAGGAAGATATTACACTGAAATAACTACTGTTATTCAATTGTTTTTATTAGCGTTATTCACTTCTTTCTATTAGCTTTTGTCTGCAATTTTTTAATCCAAAGCCTCCTAAAACTGATGTACAGAAGCATTAAATTTCCCTTTGTTCAATACACATACAGTATCATCAAAAGAGGTAATTTTTACAAAACAATGGTTTATAAATGACAAAAAAATATATATAATTTTGTACATATTGAGGCCTGAAGAATAAAAAAATGGGGAAATAAATACATGATGTCATTTAAAAAAAAAAGAAGATTCATTGGCGGACCCTTTATAAATGAAAAGCATAGTATTTGAAAACATGTTCTTAAATATTCCTTCTTTGATATCCTACAACTTTTGTATAAAGCATGTTCCATACTTTTTACTCACCCTGTAGTTCAATGTTTCGGAACAGAACACGGGTTCATTTTCAAAGCAAATCATTACGACCTGAAAATCACCTATTCTGTTGGAACCGTTATGTGTAGCTACTCGAAACAATTAGGCCTAGGCAGCAATGTATATAATACCTTTATCAGGTCGGATTTAGGTAGGCCTATATTGCCGTCCCTAGGGAGTGCTAAAATTTTCCGGCCCCCAACTCCCACAAACAGTTTATGAGCAGCTATTATACAGGTCATGTTTAGTTTAAATAAAATGTTACAATTCAGAAAACAATAAATTACTGGAATCAAAATACATGCATCTTACTTGTGAATTATAAAGATTTCCTTCGCACTTTCTTCACAGAGAAAGCATTGATGATGTCATCAAAGTCGATCTGACGAAGCACATTCAGATTCGATGCAAAGAAACACATTCGAACTTATTCATTGTTGGAACAAAATTGATTTGTGAAAGGCAGGCTGTGGTTTATTTTTAAGCATTGGTTTCTTTGGTGGTATAATTATTACGAGTATTTCGTACTTCGATATAAAGTATAAAGTAAATTGAAAAATAAACTCCAACTCTATGAAGAATAAACCTTTCATATCGAATTATACAGGGTGATTCACTTAGTATACGATATCTTAGGCCATTTTGAGTGAAAAAGTTCATATGAACATGGGTCCGTTTTCGAACGATGGCATTTGTTTGGCAAAACGTCTCGCCCCAATGTGAATCAGACGTTACTATATGCTGCTCACGTGAGATGTGAGACAAGGTCACGGATCGTAATGAATGACGTAACATTGGAATCTGAATTGTGAGCGACGTGAATAAGTTCATTCACCTCACAAACCGGGTGATGGGGCATTACAAATGTCCAATCGCCTGCCCTTGTCTGATGTAATGACACAGAACCCGCAGATAACACAAATAGCCTACACTATCATCAATTCACAGCAGTCCAGTCAGCTACCTACAGTACAGTAGTTATACAGGTACAGTTATCGGAAGTGTTAAGTTGTGTTTTTCAAGATGCCTTATAAATTTTCGACTGCAGAATATGCCGATATTGTGTATGTTTATGGTTTGTGTGCGTGCCGTCGCTTTATATGAACGACGCTTTCCGAACAGAAGGGTACCATATCGAAGAGTACCGTAATTTCCCATAACTATGGTCCAGGCACCCAACTATGGTCCAGGCACCAAACTATGGTCCAAAACGCATTATGTACTACTTAGTCCCCCAAGAGTTCGGTGTTTGCCAATTAAGGCGCCACTGTGATGGAATTATGTTCCCCATAGATGCTTCTATCTACCATTACACGTGGCAATGATATGGATGCTTAACAAGGCCAGTGTGCATCGTTCTATTGAATGTGTGAAGACACGAAATCATTCAGTTTGTGATTGTCTGTTTTATTAAGCTCTCCTCTGTAGAACTGGTACGTTATAGATATATGATTCTTTGTACAATTAAACCTGGCTATATAGTGTTTACTTTCACGTAATAATTAGACTGGCAGAGGTTAAGGACTCTGCGTGAAAAATGTTTAACCTCAAGGCTAGAAGTCAGTCCTCAACTATGTACCACAATTTTTCGTGGACCATAGTTGTATTTCATTTTGAAATATTTGTTTCAATAAAATGTAATCAATGTGATTACTTACTTCTGCAAATACGGTATCTCAGTATATTCTAAAACACCATTTAACATTATAGCCAAGTAAACAAAGAAACAGGCTGTTCCAGCATCAATGATACTAGCACGAATGATGGTCCGGCAAAATGAAAACTTCAGGGTAGAAGGAAAACAACCGTCCCTGTGAGTGACTATGAGAGTGATGAAATTGAATTGGATATAGATTATGATTCAACTTCAGAATTTCAAGAGAAGTGGAGATTCAAAGGATCGAAATAAGCCTAATGAATGTAGTTCTCAGTACGATAAATAAACATTATCAGTGAATTTATTTGCATGATATTTTGCTAAGAATGTGTTAGTTTATTTTGATACCGTACTTTTGTTCTTTAATATACAGTAGTTGTTCATTATTGCAGAAAAATGACTTTCAGATTTCACTTGTTTATTGAGTGTTTATGTAATGTGTACTAAAAGGGAATCCATGTACTTTTCATTTATTTTTAATATTTCTGTGCTAGATTATGTTTCTACCCTTAAATTAGAAACTCAATGTATTGATTTACGAATAATTACAGCTCCAGCTATAGTCCATTCATGCTCTCAAGCATGAATATATGAGTGGACCATAGTTGGGCAACTCAGAATACAACTGTGTACCAATGCTTATTATTTTTTAACACTTGTAATTAAATAATTTCAAACACGTATGTCAATATTTATTTAATATAAACTTACAACAGTTCGAAGCCAAAATTTCACTTAATCTGGATGAATAGTATTGAATATACAAAGAAAAATGTGATAAATATGGACCATCGTTAGGGGAAACTACGGTATTTACTGTCTATGGGGCTGGATGAAAGACTTTGTATACCAAACGAAGGTGAAAACGAGAGGCGCTAATCGACCGTATTTTGGATGCGGCATAAAGAACAGCCACGTGCAACTCTCCCGAGCGATGACCGCAATTCACGCCCGAGCGCAACAGTGCATTGAAGCAGAAGGTACCTTTGAAAATGTGCGAAAACATCTACCCCTACATCTTGAATATTATGTATGTATGCATACGTGAATATAAACTTTAACTTTCTCCTTTACCTGTCTCTAAATGCGAGTTAGTACAATGGAATCCCAGAAGTTTTTGTGAAATCAAAGAGCCATATCTCCATAACCGTTCCAAAACGGACCTATATTCATTTGAACTTTTTGACTCAGAATGACTTCAGAATTCACATACCAAATATTTTACCTTTCCTCGTGAATCACCCTGTATAGTACATATCCTGGAAAGAGATTAAATAGTACAGCCCATGCATTTTGTCAAGACACTGGCAATGTGCTGTACGGGAACAATGTTTCTGTAGGCGGGGTAGGAGTAGAAGGAAAGGTCGGGCGTGTGTCTACCGTGTTCAAGGCAAAAACTAACCCATTCCCCTATAATTCGTAAGTAGACTCATCCGATCTCGTACGCAGCTCTGTAGGAAGAGTGAGGAGTGTCTGGACAAAATGCATGAGCTGTATTGTTGACGATATATTATATTGGAAATGTAACTGAGAGTTGTGGTTACTATTCATAGCGATAAATAATAAACACACATCCAATTTGATTTTCAACAATGCATTCTTGTTTATACAAGAAGTTAAATTTAAGCAGTTTCATAGTATAATAACGTGATTCCTGCATTACAATATAACTATGCAGCTGCACACTTTCCTTTTACTCTCGCCGCGATCACGACAATGCAATAACAAAACAATATCCAACTTCTACAAGGTTTCAAGAACAAACTTAGAAAAGATTTACCTACTAAACTAGACGGCATTTCGGAAGGTGGTCAGCTGCTATATGTGCCATAGCATTTCTGGTATGTGACGTCACAAACTAGTACTGTAGAACCAATCAGAATCAGTCTATAACAAGTATTTCCCGAGTTCGTTTGTTCACGTGTGAGTGTTTCAGTACATTGAATAAGTAAAACTAACATTTACTGCGTGTGTATAAGATAAATAAATGGAAGAAGACTGTAAAAGACAAGTATTGCACAGGCAAGCGCGGAAAATAGTGTTTAAAGTGTATAATTATTTTAAAAACGTTGACGAGCAGAACGCTGACGGCCATCTTGATGCTGGCTGCAACGTTGCCAAAGCGCAAGAAACGACTGCAGAAGCATGTGGTGTGGGATTGAGAACCGTGCAAAGAATATTGCTATAGTTGCGACGCTGTTATTCCCGGCGTGACTCCTCCTCTTTGCTTACGTCTTAGGAAGTCAAGGCTCTATAAAGTCTAGATAGGAGGTATCGTTCGCCATTTTTGTTCTTTCGTTGCAGAGCTACCAGACGAGGAATCTATTTGTCACACCGTTAACCTTAAACATTATCATGTCGTAGCTCCTATGCAATTCAGCAAATAATTGAGCGGCAAATAACGTCCTCGTGTGCTTTCTGCGAACGCCAACGAAAGAGCCAAAATGGCGGGCGATTATATTAAGTATTTATCGAACCTTAAGAAATTAATAACGTCTTCATAAGCGAATCACAAGATGCACACGTTTAAATGTAGCCGACCTGCAACGCGATTGGCTGCCAGAAATTAGAGCGACGGGACTATAGTACCGAACTTTTTTTCGATGCATGCGCCAGTTGTGTACGGTGTCAGAACTAGTTCGAGATTTTACGTTGTTGGAACGTTTCATGAAGTCTTCTTTAATGGCCTTCGGAGTTTCTTCTCATATTAAAATTATATTCATCTTCCGAACTTAATTCTGGGTAAAATATATCGCTATCATCTTCCAAATCATTAATGATGGACTATTCTATTATTTTAACTGCCTAGTCTCGAAGCATTTTAACCTTAACTTCAGATTAAACCATCTGCGCATGCATAAGCAGTTCAGAAATCCAAGTTCCTGCTCTTAATCGAGAACCAATTTCACTCGTTCCGAATGAGTTCTAAACCACGTCGGAACAGGGAACTGGGAGTTCAGAATCGATTCGGAATCAGTTCTACTCTTGTTGAGTGACTGCACATGAGCAGGTAGTTCAGAATCGATTCTGAACCATGCTGGAACAAACCTATAAAGTGAACAGAATTTTATCTTTCTGAAGAAACCCTTTGTTTAAGAATTTTTTCAGAGAAGGGTGGAATAAGCACGAAATATGATATACACCATGGCTGATAAAAGCTGTGCCCCGTCTATTCGGTGACAATAAACACAAGCGATAATTAAAACGCTTACTGTTATACATTTTTGCACGGCAACACTCATTGTTCCAAAGAGAATATGAACTGACTGAAAGACAATAATATACATTCGGTGAAGTCACTTTCATTGTAGCAGTTATAGAAATAAATTAAAATATACCTGTAGGGAATTTTTAATAATAAATTAATAAATAATAGATAAATAATCAAATAAAGGCAAAAAAAAGCATTTTGTAAATTAAGCATTTATATTAAAAAAGGCAGAAAAGAGCAACATAAAACTGTGACGTTTCAATCACAAAGGTATAACAGCGAATAGGGATTATAAAGAATGGACACTGAGCGAATTTTCCTGTGTTTTGTTTCTCTGTGTACCGGTGTTTAGTTCTACTTTCAAGCGCTAGAGGTTAGTGTAATCGAGCATAATAATTGAGTATAGAGTAGAGACACAGGATCCAAACATCGCCTACCTTATTGCATAATCCAGTAACGCTTTGCTTCAAATAAATTCAAGTTAACAGCTTTTCCTTATTTCTCAATGACAAACTACGTAGTTGTAATAATAATTTTTTATATTTCAGATATAATAAATTATATCTATACTAATGATAAATCTGTAGCAGAAATTTTTCTGGTAATTTTCGATTTTCCAAAAATAATTGGTCCTAACATATATAATTAATCACCCTGAAACCGAAAATCGCATTTTTGAAATTTTTGTTTGTATGTCTGTCTGTCTGTATGTCTGTTACCTTTTCACGCGATAATGGCTGAACGGATTTCGATGAAAATTGGAATATAAATTAAGTTCGTTGTAACTTAGATTTTAGGCTATATGGCATTCAAAATACATTATTTAAAAGGGGGGTTATAAGGGGGCCTGAATTAAATAAATCGAAATATCTCGCTTATTATTGATTTTTGTGAAAAATGTTACATAACAAAAGTTTCTTTAAAATAATTTCCGATACGTTATATTCCTTGAAAAATTTTGGTAGGACTGATATTTAATGAGATAAATGAGTTTTAAAATTAAAATAACTGCCATCTAAGGCCGTGTAATGAATTGAAAAACAAATGACTTCGTCTATAAGGGGCCTTGGACAGCAACAATCGAAAGCTGTGAAAGATAGCCTACAGATAACGTTTCTGTGTTTGTATGAAGTAATATCGGAAGCTAAATTAACCGATTTGTATAATTAATTATTATTTCACCATTGGAAAGTGTAGTTTCTCTGGATGGACATAATGCTATAATGTTATTACAGTAACTTCTGAGTGAATCGAGGACAGGTGAGATTAAAATAACTTCTTATGCACAGAAAACTTGATAGGCTATTCTGTACATTCGTTTCCTGTATTTCCTAAAATAATATTTATGACCAAATGAGTGGTCTCTGGATCAAAATGATAGCATTTTAATTATGCAAATACAATTTAAAATAAGTAACATATTAAACGATTTATCCTTATATCAAACATGAATGTTCCCTGGATCAAACATCCTATTTTAATTATGTAATTACTTCATATTTATTTAAACGATTTATCGGGTGCATCAAACACGAATGGTGGATCAAATGTTATAAAATAATATAATACATTATAAAATTAAGTATCGATTTCGTTTAATATTTGTATATAATATAATATAGGTATATGGTTTTACTTCTCATAAGAGTTTTGTTTTTCCATTTTCAGCACTATCAAATCATTACATATTTTAATTGTTGTAGGGGTCAACGTCTCAACTCTCATTATAAAGGAACTCTAGAGTCTAGACATTACAGTTAATGAAGAATTTATTATTTTATGGATCCAATTTATTTTATTTGAGTACATAATGTACCTAGATGTATTAATTATATGTGTTATATTTCTGCTGTGTCGACTGCTAGCTGGTGTGATGTCAGCGCCAACTCTAGGGAGAAAGCAGAATCTCACGCTCTAGCTGGTTTGAAGGTCATTAAAATCAGTCCGGCTACATCAAAGATACCGACACGAAGTGTCCATACTTAATTACCTATACGCTGGGTATGATTCGTACAAATTTACTTTCAAAATGAAGATAGATTTAACACATTTAAAAAGGCATTCTGCCAAAGTTCCGGTCTCTGCTTACAAGTGTCCAAGGCTATTAAAATCAGAGTTGTTGAAATTCTTGTATTGCTTTAATTCGCAAGATGGACACTTCAGCAGCACAGATGTTCTCATACAGATATAATGAAGACCTAAAAAATATATCTCTCACACAATCTGTGGAATATTGGCAATTGATAGGATAGACTTCACACTATTTCATAAACTATCATCAGTTTCCTCTTTAATAACATGTAGAGTTGCTGAAGGTTTCTCCAAAATTAAGGGATACAGTTTCAAAAACCAGATTTTTAATTACAACAATACCGTTTCAGAAAATCTAGTTCTCTCAAATGCAAAGGTAAAAAGGTACATAATACAGTTTTCTGACTTTGTCTTAACTAACGCATTATAAAATAACCTTAAAACCTACATTTGCATCAAAATACAAAGTATTAACAACTTGTTTTTCAATATATATGTATTAAAACTCTAGAGTGTTTTCCATACCCTCAAATAATATGTTCTCTAAAACTAATTCATTCACTGTTCATGTTATGTTATGCTAAAATATTAATATGTATAAGTAGACAGATTTATCAGCACTATTTACATTAACTTAGCAGTGTCGTCAGAGCATCAAAAAATCTCGTTCTGTCTTCAATCTTCAGTTGAACAACTGGAAATAAAACCATTTATTATAATTCGGAATGACATTATGACATTAATGGCCGGTTTTTCCAAGTATTGTTAGAAAATTTAACGACTGTTAAACTCTAAACAGTTTGTTAATTTTAAATGTAGGATTTCGGGCAGTTAACTCATTTAACAGTTAGTTAAATATGGCCGATGTCTCCACAGCTGTTCGAACAGAAGTTGCGAAATTAATATTTTGTGTCTGTAGGGAATGTTTAGCATATGACTGGTAATACAATACTTAAAAAATACTTTGGACTGTTTAAATACGATCAGTGTTATTTTATTTCTTTCGTATTTCGTATCCATAATAGCAATGAGGAAATATAACCTTACTTTGTAATTATTATTCAGCACGTCACCTACAACTTTCATTTGTCAACTGTTTGTTTATGGAGCATGGCCTACTATAACAGGTTGTCATTTTATGCAAGTTTCACGACTCACTCTATAATATTAGAATTTAAAGATTAATTTTAGCCAATCAAAAATTGTCTTACATGTGTAGAATCATTACCAACTGCTGTTGAGTAGTTAAAATAGTGCTAACAGACGTTAAGTGTTGGTTATCTTAAAGAAAATTATGTTGAACAAAGCATTAAAAATAAACAGACTGTTAATTTAACATTCGTTAAGCAAAATTAAACATTACTTGGACAAACTGGCCATAAGGCTAATGATTACATTAAGACACTGCACTGCATGCTACTCATGTTGTAACATTTTAAGGGGAGAGGATGGTATTTTTTATAACTTTTTTCCTATTTGGTGAAAAATATTAATTTTTTGTATGTAGAGAGCTCATAGCTGTGGCAACTCAACCAAATAAAATATTTTGAAAAAAAAAAAAAAAAAAATTATTTGGGGGCCCAAATTTGAAAAAAATATACCCAATGCAGGATTGTACTAAAACTGATATATCTAAACCATTTTTAAAAACAGATTCAAACGGTTTTTTGCAATGTATTTGCAAAAGCATGTTCTACAAAATTTCTGAAACAGAATTTTGATATTAGTCCCTACGTTTGTAAAATAAACAATTAAAATTCAATAACAATTTTCTAATTTCCTTTCTTGCAAACAAACGGACGTATTTTTAAAATGAAATCAATTAACAAAATTCTGTTACAGAGAAACGTTTCCTAAAAGTCTAAAGAATGTGTGTTCTAAATTTTATACATGTGTCTTTAATAGTTCAGAAATTATATCCATTTTTGTCTGGCAATGTAGCAAAAAAAATGAAGTTACTGGAAACCGATAAAAGCGTGCGTGTGATTTAAAAATCCATAGCGCAGGAAGTTTAAAGATGACGTCTCAACATCCGATAAGCACACAAAAACCAGAAAATGTTATGCAATGCATTCCACATATATCAAAGGGTATTTTAAAGAAAAAAAATTTTTTTTTAAACTTTAATTTACCGGAAACAACAATAAAAGTGGGCGAGTGACTTAAAAATACATAACGCAGGAAGTTTAAAAATGGCGACTCAACATCCGATAAGGGCAAAATACCCACAAATTGTTTGCTATGCATTTCCACACATATCACAGAGTATTTTAAAGAAAAAAAAATTTTGAAACTTTAATTTACCGGAAACAACAATAAAAGTGGGCGAGTGACTTAAAAATACATAACGCAGGAAGTTTAAAAATGACGACTCAACATCCGATAAGGGCACAAATACCCACAAATTGTTTGCTATGCATTCACACATATCACAGAGTATTTTAAAGAAAAAAAAATTTTGAAACTTTAATTTACCGGAAACAACAATAAAAGTGGAGACGAAAGTGACTTAAAAATACATAACGCAGGAAGTTTAAAATGACGAAACATCCGATAAGACAGACAAATACCCACAAATTGTTTGCTATGCATTCCACACATATCACAGAGTATTTTAAAGAAAAAAAAAAATTTTGAAACTTTAATTTACCGGAAACAACAATAAAAGTGGCTGTTGTTAACTTAAAAATACATAACGCAGGAAGTTTAAAAATGGCGACTCAACATCCGATAACCTGATCACAAATGCGACAAATTGTTTGCTATGCATTCCACACATATCAAAGAGTATTTTAAAGAAAAAAAATTTTGAAACTTTAATTTACCGGAAACAACAATAAAAGTGGGGACAGTGACTTAAAAATACATAACGCAGGAAGTTTAAAAATGGCGACTCAACATCCGATAAGGGCACAAATACCCACAAATTGTTTGCTATGCATTCCACACATATCAAAGAGTATTTTAAAGAAAAAAAAAAAATTTTGAAACTAATTTACCGGAAACAACAATAAAAGTGGGCGAGTGACTTAAAAATACATAACGCAGGAAGTTTAAAAATGGCGACTCAACATCCGATAAGGGCACAAATACCACAAAATGTTATGCAATGCATTCCACACATATCAAAGGGTATTTCAAAGAATTTTTTTTTTTTTTTTTGAAAATTTACTCATTTTTCACCAAAAAGTATCATCCTCTCCCCTTAATACATTTTAAGATGTTTACTTACTGGAACTGTCAAAGTAATCAGGGAGCATTCTAGCACTCGTCTTCTCTGCTGCCCGTTCAAATGCTTTACCAAAGAAGCTGCAAGAAGAATATCACAGTAAATCAAATTAATGAAACAATTCTTTATATTTTTTGTCCCAAGCAATAATATTCCTGCTGTAAACAAAAACAAAAGACAGTCATCTTGTACTCATTTTACATCCATCTGAAATACATTTGCTATATATACAGTTCAATAATTATCATTAAGTACCCACTAGGTCGAACCTCAAAGTTAACAGCAATAACTGTCACTTAGGAGGTTTCATAAAATCAACGATACATACATTTTATTATATATATATATATATATATATATATATATATATATATATATTTCATTTCAGAAGATTGACTCCATATGTAGATGAAATTATTGGCGATCATCAGTGTGGTTTTAGGCATAATAGATCAACTATTGGTCAGATATTTTGTATTCGACAGATAATGGAGAAAAAATGGGAGTATAAGGGTACAGTACAGTACAGATTTCAAAAAGGCATCTGACTCGGTTAAGAGAGAAGTGTTATGTGATATTCTTATTGAATTTGGTATGCCCAAGAAATTAGTTTGATTAATTAAAATGTGTCTCAGTGAAACGTACAGCATAGTCCGTATAGGTCAGTTTCTGTCAGACGTGTTTCCAATTCACTGCGGGCTAAAGCAAGGAGATGCACTATCACCTTTACTTTTTAACTTTGCTCTAGAGTATGTCATTAGGAAAGTCAGGATAACAGAGAGGGTTTGGAATTGAACGGGTCACATCAGCTGCTTGTCTATGCGGATGACGTGAATATGTTAGGACAAAATCCACAAACGATTAGGGAAAATGCGGGAATTTTACTGGAAGCAAGCAAAGAGATAGGTTTGGAAGTAAATCCCGAAAAGACGAAGTATATGATTATGTCTCGTGACCAGAATATTGTACGAAATGGAAATATAAAAATTGGAAATTTATCTTTTGAAGAGGTGGAGAAGTTCAAATATATTCGAGCAACAGTAACAAATATAAATGATACTCGGGAGGAAATTAAACACAGAACAAATATGGGAAATGCCTGTTATTATTCGGTTGAGAAGCTTTTATCATCCAGTCTGCTGTCAAAAAATCTGAAAGTTAGAATTTATAAAACAGTTATATTACCGGTCGTTCTTTATGGTTGTGAAACTTGGACTCTCACTTTGAGAGAGGAACATAGGTTAAGGGTGTTTGAGAATAAGGTGCTTAGGAAAATATTTGGGGCTAAGAGGGATGAAGTTACAGGAGAATGGAGAAAGTTACACAACACAGAACTGCATGCATTGTATTCTTCACTTGACATAATTAGGAACATTAAATCCAGACGTTTGAGATGGGCAGGGCATGTAGCACGTATGGGCGAATCCAGAAATGCATATAGAGTGTTAGTTGGGAGGCCGGAGGAAAAAAACCTTTGGGGATGTCGAGACGTAGATGGGAGGATATTAAAATGGATTTGAGGGAGGTGGGATATGACGATAGACACTGGATTAATGTTGCTCAGGATAGGGACCGATGGCGGTCTTATGTGGGCGGCAATGAACCTCCGGGTTCCTTAAAAGCCAGTAAGTAAGTAAGTATTCATTCATTTAGTGTTCTGCCCAAGGGTAGGTCTTTCACTGCAAACCTGCAAACCCAGCTTTCTCCAATCTTTCCTATTTTCTGCCTTCCTCTTTGTTTCCTCATATGATCCATATATCTTAATGTCATCTATAATCTGATATCTTCTTCTGCCCCGAACTCTTCTCTCATTCATCATTCCTTCCAGTGCATCCTTCAGTAGGCAGTTTCTTCTCAGCCAGTGACCAAACCAATTCCTTTTTCTCTTTCTGGTCAGTTTCAGCACCATTCTTTCTTCACCCACTCTTTCCAACACAGCTCGCTTCTTATTCTGTCTGTCCATTTTATACGCTCCATTCTTCTCCATATCCACATTTTAATCAAATTCTTCTATTTGCTTCTCTTCACTTCGTCGTAATGTTCATGTTTCTGCCCCCTATAATGCCATACTGCATACAAAGCACTTCATTAGTCTCTTCCTTATTTCTTTTTCCAGAGGTCCGCAGAAGATGCTCCTTTTTCTATTAAAAGCTTCCTTTGCCATTGCTATTTTCCTTTTGACTTCCTGGCAGCAGCTCATGTTACTGCTTATAGTACACCCCAAGTATTTAAAGCTGCCCACTTGTTCTACTGCCTCATTTAAAATTCGCAAGTTTATCTTCTGTATTTTTCTTCCTATGACCATGCTCTTCGTCTTATTTGAATTTATTTCCATCCCATACTGCTCACAACTGTCATTTAGCACCAGCAGCATATCCTTTAGTATCATTTCCTCTTCTGCTAACAATGCCATATCATATATCGTTAATACTCTTTAATGACTCGTGTAAAAAGTGTTTCTATTTTTATACGCAAAGACTTTCAATAATATCCATGTACAGGGAAATTTCAGCATAACCTACATCAGAAAATATTATTTATACTTTATTTTGAAAAGAAAAAAAAACATTGTCTTAGTTTTCATTTACTGCAGTTGTGTTTACAGTCCATGTAACAATCAACAAAGTCAAGAAACCCACTACACCTATGCAAAACTACTCATACAAGAAATCTCGAACATACAATATCACTTAATTTTAAAATTATAACAAAGAAGTTATTTAAGTTAAAAAAAAAAAAGTTAATATATACAACAAATAAAGACATGGTACACAGTACAAACAACAAAATCTGAAGTTACTAACTTTAGTTTGGTTTGTTTTCTCAATAATTTATCTTCTACAATGATGACATGAGAATAAATCATTTTGGTTAGGAACAACATAGGACAAAGATCATATGCACGCAAGATGATACACTTTACAATAATAGGTTTCCATTCAACATAAAAAGATGTACACATAATACATAAAATCTATAACCAACAACTGATGAAATAATGATGCAGAATAAAAAAAATGATCAACTTTAAATAAAAAAAATTTTAATGTATTAATCAAATGATCACAAGTAATCATAACTATGAAAATGAGAAATATGTAAATAAATATGTAGCTAAAATTGGCAAAATATGTAGATGTAGATAAATATGTAATAAATAAAAAATATGTAATTAAAATCTAAGCTTTATTAGATGTATTTTTGCACACTGATAAAAATTACAGGTGCACATGTGATTCAACCTCATTTAATTATTGTTTAGCGGCACAATTAATAATTAAATATTTTTCTATATTTTCTGCGGTCACTGATGGTCTCGTCAATGACAACTCATACGTAGGAATCATAAAGTTCAGCTCTAATCGTTTCCATTGTGTCAGTGTAGCTGGAGTTCAAATAATTTTTCCGGAGTGTTGATTCATGCGAAATATTGAAGTTGCAGTATTTGCGTAGGAGTGCTCCAAGTTTATACCACGGTATGTTTGCAGCAACCATTGTCATGCACAAATTTTTATTAAATTCACTGGTAGAAGACGAAGAATTCTTCAGCACCACTTGTGTGAGAAAAACTCGTTTCTTTTCGATGGAGCACGTTTTTTATTTCTCACATCAAGTTCAGTTTTTAAATGCTATTCTAATAGTGACTGCATGAAGCACCCAATGTGTTTGTCACACACTTTGCACAGCATGATTTGACCATCGTAGTGAAGGAATCGTCAATTGAAATTCAGTCTTTTAACTTGGATGCAAATGGCAGTAGACTAGCGACTTGTAACACCTGATGTCAAAATAAGCTTCTGAAGAGAACAGAAAAAACTATTGTTTTCTTTTAGAGCAACTGATTGCGGGTGTTTGTGCCAAACAGTCATACCCACAGGGTAACTTTCACTCTTTCCTTCATTGCGTTAGCAGTACAATGACCCACCCTTCGCACTGGTATTTGTTCCTACTTTACCGTTACTTCTTAAGGGATATACAAACTGTTAGCATTGCAAAGAGATGTCCATTTTTTGACAGAATACTTTATTATTTTCAATTATTAAATTATATTTATGCACTAGAGACGAAGGAATATGCTTTATAAACAATTTTAAAGCGTATAACTTAAGAATTAAGGAGAGGGGAAAATTGATGAAAAAATGTGTATTCTTTCAAAATATGCAATATCCTTCAAAATATGTAATATACGCCAAAATATTTATTATGCACCAAAATATGTAAAAATATGTAACTTAAAACTTCGAAATAATGATCTCTTTGATATGATTCGCTGACATTTTAGCTTTCCTTATAGCTACATATGTAGGAACAGAATATGTGATTACATAAAATCTGTGTCTCCATGCAACTTATTCATGGAAATAATAATTACTCAATATTATGGACACAAATTGGAATAGGAAGGACAGAATGCAATTCCCAGCCTCCAGCTTGAATGGTCATTCAATTCCTCAAGGATCAATATTAGGTGCCCTACTTTTTCTAGTGTTTATAAATGATCTTGCCCCCTAATAAAAGATGTAGGTCATCCCATATTATTTGCAGATGACACAAGTATAGTAAATACAGGCAATAACTCCAACACATTCCAATCTTCAACAGAGGAAATTCTCTTCAAAATATGTGACTGGTTTTCAGTCAATAAATTGGTATTAAATTGTAACAAAACTAACATAATTCAATTTAAATCTTGTCCAAATTCAACCACGCAAAATTTCTAGCGCAATAATTAACAAAGATCCCTATTAGAAACAACAACAACCAAATTTCTTGGTTTAAAAATCGATAATGTGTTAAATTGGAAAAATCATATTAAAGAAATTACCCCCAAACTAAATTCAGCTTGTTTTGCTATTAGATCTATGCAAAAGATAGTAAATATCAATACCTTAAAAACAATATACTTTGCATACTTCCACTCGGTAATGAGTTTTGGAATAATATTCTGGGGAAATTCCACAGATAGTAACAATATATTTCTATTACAAGAAAGAGTAATTAGAATAATAGTAGATGCCAAATCTAGGGAATCGTGTAGGACTATTTACAAAAAACTACAAATAATGCCCATGGCTTGTCAGTATATCTTTTCATTAACAATCTTCCTCTTATATAATCGTGAAAACTTTGTAACTAATTCAACAGTTCATAGCATAAATACACGTCAAAAAAATGACTTTCATACTCCATCGGCAAGTCTATTGTGCTATCAAAAAGAAGTGCGTTATATGGCAGTAAAAATTTTTAATAGCCTCCCTATCGATATAAAAAATGAAACTCAAAACATAAGATTATTTAGGGCCAAATTAAAGAAGTGCCTAATTTCTCACGCCTTCTATTCTGTAGGTGAATTCATGACATTCAATAACACTTCATGAAACTGATACTAAAACTTTGTGTTGTACTAGTAGACTATATTGCAAATCTCTTCTGTATATATTTCATCTAGACTGTGACTATAAATTAAGACTTCATAATAGTATTAAGTTTTTTTACTTTTTCCATATTCTAGCTGTAAGCAATGTATGAATACCATGGAATGTTAATAAATGCAATACAATAGCTTCAAGAATCTGACATCAGCTGGACTTACTTCTTTGGAGAGTCCTCACATGTAGGCGGAATCCCAACAATAAGGCACGTACCCTTGTCCAAGTCATGGGGTGCAGATGCTATCAAAGGTAAGCTGGGTGCTTTACGGTTCCGAGAACTAGCCACGTAGGCACGCAGCGCAAAATGAGCCAGGAGGGTGATGCAATGGGGATGAGAAAACATTTTTGCATCCAGGGTACCCTGCATTTGAAACAAGAAAACACTTCTCTGTTACATGCAATCAACACAGTTTTAAATTAATTAATTTTTTAGTAATAATATGTAACGAAAATTTCGTGTCACATTTATAAAATGACATAACAAGACAACAACCCAAAACATTTAAGATTCTCAAACAATTAGATAAAGAAAAAAGAGATGGAGTTCACGTAATTGCACTTCAAAACAAACATGGCTAAACTATTTTCAAAATCTATGGACTCAAGAGGAGGAACAATTGCTAGTAACACATTCAAATAATACAGGATGAACTAATGACGATTATTAAAAATATCGAAAGTAATAAGGTCGTATTCATAGACGAGACTTTGGACCAAAGTTGACTTTGGAAAGTACAAAGTCACCATTTTCCTATTCACAGTCGACACTTCAACGAAAGCAAACTTCAATCGTAACTTTACTTCGAAGTCGCCGAAAATCTAGACTTTGACTTTGACTTTCGTTCGAGGACATAAGGAAAATGGCTGATATTTGGAAAATTGTTGAATTTTGCCAAGAATATTGATAACATGCAGTATATTATTAAAGCTTCTCATGTTCCTTAGCGTATTATTATAGACTAGCCGTACCTGTGCGCTCCACTGCACCAGTTAGAAATAAATATAAAGTAATTACATAATTAAAATAGGACATTTGATCCAGGGAACATTCGTGTTTGATAGAAGGATAAATCGTTTAATATGTTACTTAATTTAAATTGTATTTCAAATATTAAAATGCCATCATTTTGGTCCAGAGACACTCATTTGGCGCAATGACAATTCCTTTAACATGTTTCTTAATTGTTATTACCAATTATTTTTGGAAAAGCGAAAATTAACAGAAAAATTTTGGCTACAGATTTATTATTATATTTATATTATATTATATTATGAAAAAGTGTGTTGATAACGGATGTACTCGAATTAGAAAGTTTTTAATTTGTTGTGGGAGCTCTTGAATCTCAGGAGGAACAACTTTTACAACAGCACAACATAATCTGCTTGGCTCATTACCCAATTTTTTTGCATTGCATTTATTGCATATGTATTTTAACACGATTCAATTGAGCATAGTTAAAATCTGAATTATAAAATAATGCATTGCTAAGCTAACGTACAATTACTGCATACTAAATCAATACACTCTCGTTGTTCGTTAATTCTCTGAGATAAAAATGAATATGTTCATAAACATTATTATAAGAAATACAGGAAATTAATATACAGAATAACCTATCAAGTTTTCTGTGCATAAGAAGCTATTTTAATCTTACCTGTCCTCAATTCACTCACAAGTTACTGTAATAACATTATAGCATTATGTCCATGCAGAGAAACTACACTTTCCAATGATGAAATAATAATTAATTATACAAATCGGTTAATTTAGCTTCTGATATTACTTCATACAAACACAGAAACATTGTCTGTAGGCTATGTTTCATAGCTTTCGATTGTTGTGTCCAAGGCCCCTTATAGACGAAGTCATTTGTTTTTTATTTCAATACACCGCCTTAGATGGCAGTTATTTTAATTTTAAAACTCATTTATCTCATTAAATATCAGTCCTATCAAAATTTTTCAGAGAATAAAACTTATCAGAAATCATTTTTAAAGAAACTTTTGTTATGTAACATATTTCACAAAAATCAATAATAAGCGAGATATTTCGATTTATTTAATTCAGGCCCCCTTATAACCCCTCTTTTAAATAACGTATTTTGAACGCCATATAGCCTATAATGTAACTTACAACGAACTTAATTTATATTCCAATTTTCACCGAAATCAGTTCAGCCACTATCGCGTGAAAAGGTAACAAACATACAGACAGACATACAAACAAAAATGTCAAAAATGCGATAAATTTAAATCAAGGCACAGATTTGATAAACAGACAGTATCAGATATCCTCGTCATGTTTCAACATTCATTGATGAAAAATAATCAGAGGATTATCTGTTCCACCAATAATACAATTTATTTCATCGCGATCTTACGCTATAGGTAAGGATTGATAGCTTAATGTTGATTTTGACTATTTAATTCCATGGAGGATAGAATGAAACAATTTGATGGGTTCATGTAAAACCATCATAACTACAATCAATGTTTTATTCACAAGAAAATTCTTAACAGGGAATACTATTTCAGATGAACTCTACCATTATATTTTACAGTTGCGAATTGTGTTATATACAAGACTGTTCGGAACTGAGTTACGATTTTTGTGACCAAGTAGAATTATAATCGATTAGTGTAAAGACCTAAAAATGTCAATTTTTGTACTTACGTTAGTTTCACACTAAGCCCTCGAATAATATTATTTTTATGTAAAGCTGCAAGAACGCTTAACAATTGCTTAACATGTACCGATGTTCAATTGTTTCATTGATTTATGACTCAAAAGATGGCTTTGATTGTGGCAATACCTACTCTATTTCAACTATCTATTAATTTAATTAGTTCAGAAGGCAGTGATTCTGATTGTCAACATTAGAACAAGATCGTCAAATCTCGACTTACCAAAGTCAAAGTGAAAGTCTCAGAAGTATTGTCTATGAATAGGACTTTCAACAAAGTTAAACTTTACTACGAAAGTCGACTTTGGGAAGTCTTCATCCAAAGTCTCGTTTATGAATACGACCCTAAGATACAATTAATGCGGAACTGTTTAAGTATGCTACACCACTGTTCTTATAAAGATTTGTTAATTTCCTTAATACAATTTGGAATGGAGATGAACCAGGTACAAGATGGTTAAAATCTATAGTAATTCCAACTCATAAGAAAGGTCAACGGAAAGCAGCAGCGTGTGGTGATGACGTTTTCGGGGAAGCAATTCCATGGAAACCCTGTATGTAAGCAACAGGCATCGAAGCCCCAGTCACCGCTTCCCTTCACGCCACACTAACGCACGCCACTGCCGGAAAGATCAATTCACTTCACGTGATCTCCACCGTCTCAACATTTCTATCAACACGAGACTGGTTTTGTTAAAGTCTTCAAGAAGGAAGTCCACACTTTAATTCTCCAGTCAGATCTTTCAGCTTTTTTTTTGATAAGATGTACAATAAAACATAACCTTTAATATAAAAAAATTATGCTTCATCATATAAGAAAATGTCAATTCAAAATATTACAAACCTTTATGCTCAACCATGCCGAAATGTAGTAATTATACACCTGGTAGCAGCCCTTTAATGGACTCATTGAAGTACATCTATTCATTAAAGTTCAGGTGTTCCACCAATCAGAAAATACCATTGTAGCAATATGAAAGCGCAAGTATCGATTATTCTCGGATATGCAATCGAAAGACAACTAGCGTGAGATTAGCGTTACTCTTACTATAATAATTAGCGTTAATTGTAAATAATATTCAAATAAATTCAATTTGTCATCTCGTTTTTCAATGTCTAATTCAATTTCAAGGTTATATCAAGATTAATGTTTATTTTATTCTCTAGATTATATCAAGGTCAATGTCGACATTTGTTTCTCGGAAAAAAATCAATACTTTCGCGTCTGCGCACATCTCACAATTTACGAGATATTGCACCAGGTCAGTTCTGCTCCTCAGTCTGATAAGAATAACATGAATACTTATGAATAATTTCAAGTTAGAAATATGGTCGAGCATAAAAAGTCGTATGAAACTTGACTATAATGGTAATTACGATGCTCGTATGAAAATTATTAAACTCGCTTGCGCTCGTTTCATAAACATACTCGCGTCTTAATTACTACCATTATAGGCTCGTTGCATAATGTATATTACAGAACACACCTCAAATTTACATAATTTACCTCTTGTAACACCAAATAAATAAACGGACCAGCCGAAATGACTTGATGCATATCCAAGGCAGCCTGGACTTGTTTGAAAATACACGTCAGCATCCGCTTTGCCTTTTCAATTCCTGCCTCCAGTATGTCTTTCCTTTGTCTGTAACACCAAAAATTGCTCAAATGTATTTTCCTTCTTGACTTTCTGTAAAGCTGTGATAGGGTAACAATTACATATAGTACACATCACTCCATACTGCATAATTGACAAGACAAATCTTCAGCATGGCTTGTAGGCCATCTCAAACTCTGACCCCTATTTCCATCTGTATTTGTTCATTGGTGGTACTATATGGACGCATTACTTTCACATTTTACTTGAGAAAAACAACACACCTGCATAAAAAATAAGTAAATTCTTAAATACTTGTATAATTATTTGACAAGACAACATCTTCAGAATGGCTTGTAGGCCATCTCAAACTCTGACCCCTATTTCCATCTGTATTTGTTCATTGGTGGTACTATATGGACGCAATACTTTCACATTTTACTTGAGAAAAACAACACACCTGCATAAAAAGTAAGTAAATTCTTAAATACTTGTATAATTATGTTTTATATTAATTCTGAATGTTTATGAAAGTTTACTAAATTCATATAAATTTCATTCAACCACCGTATTATACACAGTGGGCGTGAAATAGTCTTTCAGATTTTCAGAGCAAATAGCTCATACTGAATGTAACAAAAAACTATAATGCCATATTGGTGAAAAATTGACAGTTTTTCATAAAATGCAAGTAGTTTTGAATATTGGCTGATAAACTTAAATTCTTCATAACATACATTCCCTTTTTACATTCCTCCTTCATTATCTTATTTTAATTTCTGATTATCTCAGAAAATAAACTATTGCAAAATTTTGATTTGTCAAAGTGATCACTTGCAAAACATTTCTACAAAATGGAAATTTTAACGTCTTTAAATTATATTAGATATTGAATGAGGAAGAATGGATGCAAACTTTTTTAAGCTCTAGCAACTACAGGTACTGAGAATAAAGAAAACTGAGATGCAAGATGATAAATTACTACAGACTAATTAACAAACCAATCAATATCTTACTTCCCTCTCACTCACCCACTCACTAACTCGTTCTCTTTTTATTTAGACAGTTGTGTGCCTTACTTCATGCAAAAATACTTCATTTTGTTTGTAAACATGGAGTTGCATCTGATGAATGGCAATATTAATTATTTTGGTCTAAACAAATGAATATATGTGATTAGTTGCAGGAAATGGGACCTAAAGTCGGATTTTTCGTTTTTTTGTTTTTGTGGTTTCAAAAAGAGGATGAAATAGTGAGCATTTAAAAAAAAATTCACGGTTCTAGGTGCTATAGTTTTTAATATATTACTTATTGAATATTGATATTACATTATGTACTTTTCGATAAAAATGCAATTAAAGTTTTCATTTGTTTTCTTAGCAACTATAAGAAAGATTTGAGTATTTAAGAAGCACTGTGTAAAACTACGTCCTAGTTTAGTATGTAAAAAAGCCTAAGGGTAGCGCAAGATGTCAAAACATAGAAATGCAGTTTTTACACCGCATATTCGTTATTTTGCTCTCCTGTAAAATTTCCTTTGACGACTTTAGGTCCCTTTTCGCGCAATGGGTCACATATAAGCAGTTAATGGAAACATTATTAGGAAAGTTCATCAGCCAGGAACAAAATGGTATCAATATATAATATTTCAGTTTCATTCCTTCAAACAAAAAGGTTCTACACTTTACAAAATATGTTGTTGTTGTTGTTTTCTAATGCCAGGCGTTTGACAAAGTCATTTGACCTCTTGCACTCCAATATTTTTCAAAGATATTATCATGACCAGCCACTGAAGCACAGATTTTGAGGTGTTCTGAATCCATTTCTTGGTTTGAGTTGCACAATGGGCAACTTTACAAAATATTTACATAGTAAGCTTTCTTTAAAATGTTCCATACCTACCTAGAGAGAGCATCTAAAGCATCCAGGAAGCAATCAGCTGGCGTCCTATCCCTTGCCTAGTGAAGAAAAGAAGATAAATATAACCATTTTATTCGTGCAAATCAAGATTTTCAGGTATAACTCCCTGCAAAGCTGACCTGAATAATTTCGAGGTAAAAATTGTTACGGAGCCGGGCATCGAACCCGGGACCCCTGGTTTGACGTACCAACGCTCTACCACTGAGCTACTCGGGAACTCTAACCGACACCGATCCAATTTTTCCCTCTATATCCACAGACCTAAAAGTGGGCTGACAACCGTCAAGCAACCAACTTCGAGTGCACACTAACTCCGTGTGACTTAAATTGTGGTTTTCTGTTAACGAACAGTGACGTGTATTATGCAAATCAAGATTTTCAGGTATAACTCCCTGCAAAGCTGACCTGAGGGAAAAATTGGATCGGTGTCGGTTAGAGTTCCCGAGTAGCTCAGTGGTAGAGCGTTGGTACGTCAAACCAGGGGTCCCGGGTTCGATGCCCGGCTCCGGAACAATTTTTCCCTCGAAATTATTCATTTTATTCGTGTCAGACAATGGTACAAGCAATAAACTTCGAGAAATATTAATTCATACCTATCATTCAAATATTTTATACATATACAGTATACAGGGTGATTCACGAGGAGTTACCGCCATTTATGGAGCTTATTTCCGAAGACATTCTGAGCAAAAAATGTCATATAAACATGGGTCCTATTCTCAATATTTTCAGAATCACACTAATTTGAAGTTGCTAAAAAAGTACCTTTTTCTTTAGTTTTAAGAGTAAAAGTATGTTACAAATAGCTTCTACTCACTCAATATGTGATAGATTTATTGAAATTAGTTCACAAAAGTACAAAACTTAATAATTTAACAAAAAGATCTATATACAAAAGTAGTTACACATAATAAATAAATATACAATTTCCTAAACTACTTAATTTATCGCAAATCTCAATAATTTATTGCTTCCAACTTGCACTTACGTCTGGTTTTAGTGGATGTTTAAACCAATCGTGATAATCATTAAGACTTTAAACCTTATTCATCAGCTTCTTTTCACAATTTACTACCATAAATATTTTTAATACTTTTTTAATTTTAACTCTACAATAAACAAGTGTAAATCAATCTTTCCTGTTGTTCTATTTATCCAGTATTTATGTTTAATTTTTAGATTTTATTTTACATAATACTTACTTACTTACAAATGGCTTTTAAGGAACCCGAAGGTTCATTGCCGCCCTCACATAAGCCCGCCAGCAGTCCCTATCCTGAGCAAGATTAATCCAGTCTCTATCATCATATCCCACCTCCCTCAAATCCATTTTAATATTATCCTCCCATCTACTTCTCGGCCTCCCTAAAGGTCTTTTTCCCTCCAGTCTCCCAACTAACACTCTATATGCATTTCTGGATTCGCCCATACGTGCTACATGCCCTGCCCATCTCAAACGTCTGGATTTTAAGTTCCTAATTATGTCAGGTGAAGAATACAATGCGTGCAGCTCTGTGTTGTGTAACTTTCTCCATTCTCCTGTAACTTCATCCCGCTTAGCCCCAAATATTTTCCTAAGCACCTTATTCTCAAACACCCTTAACTATGTTCCTCTCCCAGAGTGAGAGTCCAAGTTTCACAACCATACAGAAGAACCAGTAATATAACTGTTTTATAAATTCTAACTTTCAGATTTTTTGACAGCAGACTGGATGATAAGAGCTTCTCAACCGAATAATAACACGCATTTCCCATATTTATTCTGTGTTTAATTTCCTCCCGAGTGTCATTTATATTTGTTAATGTTGCTCCAAGATATTTGAATTTTTCCACCTCTTCGAAGGATAAATCTCCAATTTTTATATTTCCATTTCGTACAATATTCTGGTCACGAGACATAATCATATACTTTGTCTTTTCGGGATTTACTTCCAAACCAATCGCTTTACTTGCTTCAAGTAAAATTTCCGTGTTTTCCCTAATCGTTTGTGTATTTTCTCCTAACATATTCACGTCATCCGCATAGACAAGAAGCTGATGTAACCCGTTCAATTCCAAACCCTGCCTGTTATCCTGAACTTTCCTAATGGCATATTCTAAAGCGAAGTTAAAAAGTAAAGGTGATAGTGCATCTCCCTGCTTTAGCCTGCAGTGAATTGGAAAAGCATCAGATAGAAACTGACCTATACGGACTATGCTGTATGTTTCACTGAGACACATTTTAATTAATCGAACTAGTTTTTTGGGAATACCAAATTCAATAAGAATATCATATAATACTTCCCTCTTAACCGAGTCATATGCTTTTTTGAAATCTATGAATAACTGATGTTGTTGTTGTTTTCTAATGCCAGGCGTTTGACAATAAAGTCATTTGACCTCTTGCACTCCAATATTTTTCAAAGATATTATCATGGCCAGCCACTGAAGCACATATTTTGAGGTGTTCCAAATTCATTTCTAATAACTGATGTACTGTACCCTTATACTCCCATTTTTTCTCCATTATCTGTCGAATACAAAAAATCTGATCAATAGTCGATCTATTATGCTTAAAACCACACTGATGATCCCCAATAATTTCACCTACGTACGGAGTTAATCTTCTCAAAAGAATATTGGACAAAATTTTGTACGACGTCAACAAAAGTGATATTCCTCGAAAGTTACCACAGTTGGTTTTGTCCCTCTTCTTAAAAGTAGGTACAATTATGGACTCCTTCCATTGTTCTGGTACAATTTCCTTTTCCCAAATAGCAAGTGCAAGTTTATGAATTTCGCTATATAATGCACTTCCACCCTCTTGTATTAATTCTGCTGGAATTTGATCGATACCTGGAGACTTGTCTTTTTCAGATTTTCTATCGCAATTTCGACTTCCGAAAGCGTGGGTTCGGGTATAAATGGCTCAGTAGTTTGTATTTCAATTTCGTCCCAATCATTTCTATTTGGCCTATGTACATTTAGTAGTTGCGCAAAATAGTTTTTCCATCTGTTTAGGATTGATGGAGAGTCTGCAAGCAAGTCACCATTCTCATCCTTGATCACGTTTACCCTTGGCTGATGTCCGTTCTTAAATTCCTTTTTACCCTTATATAAATCTCTAATGTTTTTATTCTTACTATTTGTTTCTACCTCATTCAGTTTTTCCTTCAAGTAACCTCTCTTTTTATTCCTAAGTGTACGACTTGCTTCCCGTCTTTCATTGAAATAATGATCTCTATTCGCCTCAACTGGATCTTGTAAGAATTTCAATTTTGCTTGTTTCCTTGTTTCTACTGCAATGCAACAATCTTCATCAAACCACGGTTTCTTTTTCTTAGTTTCATAATAACCTATGCTCTGCTCAGCTGCAATTTTGATACTATCTCTGATATTTTCCCACACGCTGTTAACATGTAATTCTTTCTCAACTTCGTCGGAACTTTCTAAAGTGGCAAACCTATTAGAAATTTCGACCTGATAATTTTGCTTAGTTTCCTCGTCCTTTAATTTCAAAATATTGAATTTAATAATATTAACTTGTTGCTCTACTCGCTTGGCTACTGATAGTCTTTCTCTTAATTCTCCAATTACCAAATAATGGTCAGAATTACAGTCTGCACCCCTGAAAGTTCGAATGTCTACTATACTAGTGTGTCTCCGTTTATCTATCAAGATGTGATAGATTGATTCTCTACAGTTCAATTTTGCATCCTAATGTACAGTTTTGAAGTGTTTACAAGAATGACGTGATTTGTAACAATTGTTGTGATAAATGTGTAAGAAAATTGTAATTTTGTAGTTAAAAATTGAAAAAAAAAATCTGTATGAAGCAGTTATGGAATTAGCAACACATTTTTAGCTTCAGAACACTAGCCAATTAAAGAAATGATACTTCTGAATAGTTCATTATCTAATTATAATATTCATTTACTCTTAAAACTAAAGAAAAAAGGCCGTTGGTGTTTCCACATAAAAGACAGGAACACAATATTTAAATATAAGCTGACTTATTAAGTCAGAAGCCAAATCCCAATGACTTCTTTAAAATCAACTAAAGTAATTAGGATTCGTAACTAACTGTGGATTCCAAAGTGGCCAGGACAGCGTAAACTACGTCAGCAGCACAATAGCGGTTGCGGAAGCCGTACTGCAAAGTGAAGGAAGCGAACACAATGTCGTCCAAGTGATACTTCTCTGCTAGCTTGGCAATCATTGAATGGAACTCCTGGCGCAGCACCAGATCCATAGCACCGAATTTCTGTCTGCTTTGAACAAGTGGCAACCTATAAAACAATGAAGTACGTATTGTAAATACACTATATACTCAAACATTAAGTATTGCTACAGTTAAATCATTACCTTCACTTTCATATTCCCGTAATTTACGTTTTGCTGCCATTTGCTTTATTTTTTTTTGTCACTTCAGTTTTCTATGTTCACTTAATGTTACAGACTTCAATTCCGCAAAAACATCACCAGGATATCAACAAGAAAATGAACACTGCATTGCAGAAGTTGCCAGATAGGTGCCTTTACCATAACATGAAGATAAATACATACAAAACATTATCATTTCGTAACGTTGTTATCCGTGGATATCATGTTCTATTTTACTTAAATTTGCTGTATTACTGTATATTTGTGTAACAAGTTATAGTCGAACCATCGGATCTGTGCCCCGTAAGATATGCGAACTGAATCCCAATTCCTTCTCAGCCTCGGTAATTAATTTTCTCCCTGCATTCCTATCTCTCTCCCTTTCTCTCCCCCACACTCACAATTTTGAGCCTTCTTGCGGGACAGTTTATTTGTACTTGCAGTCCAGTGTTTTTAACTCAACATGAATACTGTAGCACGGAGTGGCAAAAGAAATATTATTAAGCAAGTACGTAATAGCATTTTGCGATGAAGAGAAACAAACAGGTCAATATCTGTTTCCTATAAATCAGACAACGAAAAGAGCAACTGATATCACAGGTGAGGCTTATTTTATTTCAATTGATTACTTACTTACTGGCTTTTAAGAAACCCGGAGGTTCATTGCCGCCCTCACATAAGCCCGCCATTGGTCCCTTTCCTGAGCAAGATTAATCCAGTCTCTACCATCATATCCCACCTCCCTCAAATCCATTTTAATATTATCTTCCCACCTATCTTCAATTGATTATGTATTAAAATTACTTACTTAACTAATACTAATAATATAACATTTTATGTAATTTATATAGACAGGTCAGAACTCCTAATAAAGAAAATCAGGAGAGAGAGAGTCTGTGCAGGAGATGAAAAGCTAGAATCACCAGAGAAGAACAGACGAAGGGAACTTTTAATTATTGTAGATGATATGAACCGATGTATATTAAGAAGAAAGATACAAGCATTTTATATCGTTCAGAAAGAAGTTTCAACATTGAAGAAATTACTGAAGCTTGCGAGAAAAGCAATAATTTCCAAGGTTGGAGAGAAGAACTACGGAAAGTGATTCGAGACGATTTAGGTTTAAAAAAATGTAGAAATACAAGATGTATTTTGATTGAAAGAAATAATATTGTAGCATGGAGGACCAGTTATTTATGACACCATTTGACGGAAGTTTGGCAACATCCCTATTCGGCAAGGTTCATGGCCTGCTGTTTAACGTAGTGGGAGAGAAACGGGTGGAATTGAGTGAGTACAGGCGTTAACTTTTCCAAGAACGACGACAGTGCTGAAGGGGCACAGATCCGATGGTCCGACAATAGTTGACATGATATCTATTTGGACTGATTGCAGAAACAGTATCCACAATTTCTCTGGCATGCATATTGCTTTTCTGTCAATGTACACAATTTTTTCTGTTCTCTGAAAAGCATTACAAGTCCAACCCTTTCATTTATATGAGTAATATGAAAAGTTTAGTTTTTAAAATCTGTGTTAAAAGCTATAGATCTTGTCTTACCCCATTTCCGCTAGTAATTCGTGAAGTTTTTTCTCTCCTCGAAGAGTCCATAGCTTCAGTTTCACAGCTGAGTACATTGAATGACGAAGACTAGCTTCCACTGTCCAATGACGATACAATGCCAACTGCAGGCTGAATTAATGTTAAGGAAATTGCATAAAACTAAAAGAAAAGAATACAGGAAAATGCTCGTCATTGTAATGATGACTAAGAAGTGTGCCAGTTGCCACGTTAAATATTTCGATGAATAATTTATGTAATGTGTCTTTCGATGAATGCTTTGTTCACCAACAAAAATTATCCTGCACAAATCCTCGCATATATTATGCACCCGAAATTTTGTCAAGTATTTTTCCTAAAAAAGTGTAAGTACATGCGAGTAAATATGGTAGGGAAAGAAAATGAGAATAATCCAAGAAAACTGATCCAGCACTGTCTCTGTCCACCACAAATTTCACTTGGATTACACAGGTTTTGGTCTCTCTGTATCAATATATCTTATTTACGGACATCGAAGGGACGTAACAATCTGTCCGCATCTGGGAGGGAGGCTCCCCAATCAAACAGTAAATTTATAATATGCATTATGTATCCCTTCATGCTTTAAATGAAATGTATTAATGTAGTTTAATTCTAAATACAGTATACTGTACTACAGTAAATTCTTTGCAACTTTGAACTACAGTAGATAAAACTGAAAAAGGAAAATACAGTACTGTGCCATGCAACTTTATTCTAGGCCTACAGTTATGCAGTGCTGTAATTTACAGTTTTCAACTTAACCTTTACGTTCAGGTGCCATGTCTCTCGAAACAGTACAACTGATTGAAGTGAAGAGAATAATCCTACTAACCCTATCATGTGTCGAATATAATTTCACGATCGCGGAAACCTTGGACCCATCAGACAGGTTAAATTTAATGACTTTGTTTATCCACCCGCTTTCAGCTAACAAGGGGTAGCCGGCTTGGCTAGTGGTAGCCTACGAGACCCTTATGTTATGTTTCATGTTAAGGAATTTCTGTACAGTTCTCAAAACTAAATTTTCCATTATTGTAACAAATTAGGTCTTAAAATCCAAGTTCTGTCTGCAGTCAGGAGGTAAAGCAAGCTTTAGGACTGTGAAACAGCTGTCCATGTCCGTGTCTGAGGGAAAAAATGGAACTCTCTGCATCAAAATCCACAGTTAATTCCCGATTTACCACGAAAACCGTCTGTAGCTGCATTTAGATTGGCAACAGGCCATGATTGTTTGGCCAAACACCTGCATAGAATTGGAATATATCAGTCCCCTAACTGTCCATTGTGCAACTCAAACCAAGAAATGGATTCGGAACACCTCAAAATCTGTGCTTCAGTGGCTGGTCATGATAATATCTTTGAAAAATATTGGAGTGCAAGAGGTCAAATGACTTTATTGTCAAACGCCTGGCATTAGAAAACAACAACATATTATTTCAGTTGGGACATAAAAATCTGTCTGTATATGAGGAGTGTCTGTATCTTGGAGGTGTCCGTAAGGAGAGGTTTCACTGTACACACAATTTACTGACCAGGATTTCAACTATTATAATATGGAAACAGTATAATTTTAGTAATTAAAGCCCAAATAACATTACAATACAAGAAACGAATACCATTTCTGGAATTCATGTAGTATAAATCACACTCTAAGCTTTATTTAAAGGATACTCTCTGTCATATGTTATTTTCAGTGCCGTCTTATTTTGAGTGGAGTTTTCATCATCTGGAATGTCACCGTGGTAACTAAGACGAGCCACGTGACCTTGCAGATTCCCAGTTTCCAGAACATATTGCTGGTTCTCTACCTTCCCCAGCAGGACTTGCTCTGTGACACCGACTATAGCCCACCTGCAACACAAAAGTTTGCTTGTACTCATTTTCAGAACAGCAAAGTACAGTCTATCTGTTTGGGAAGACATGAAATAAAATGAGTATACAATTTATAATGGGGGTAATAATAAGAATAATAATTTAAGTTCCAATTTGAACTGAAGCATGAGAAGGCCATTTTGTATCATCATTGCTACCACATAAGAAACTAAAGAAGTTAAGGCTGGTTCACAATAAACCGGGAATGAAAACCAGAATGAAAACAAGAAGCAGCGGACGTGGAATATGAAAATTTTTGATTCACAATAAACCGAGAACGTAGATGACTATGCATTCGATGATGTGATAGGATGATTATGATAAAGTCGATATTGCCATTCTGATGTTAAATGTATAATTGACCAATGGCTTCTCTCATGAGAACAAGGCAGCCAAGGAAAAACACAGGTTAACCAATCGAAATTTCAACTGAAACATTTCATTAGGTACGGTACTAGAAAATGCACATGCATGTTTATTATCACAACCTATTTTAAGTCTACCATAAATAAAATAAATTAGAGAAGAAAATTTGTAATAGAACAAAAATGAACACAACAGTAGTTATTAAATTGAACATTTTCAATATGTAAATTAATACAAAAATACAGTAATAAAATATGATTCGTTATTCTGAAAAGATACAATTATTGAAAGCCATGTATTCTTCTTCATTTTCTCATCTTTATACGAATAAAATAATTATGTAAAATAAACTCAATAATTAGAATAATCAAATAAAACTTGCTAATAATGTACATAAGAACAAAATAATAATAAGGTTAGTCACGGTCTTCCTAAAAAATTAAATTTTAAATGGCAATCAGAATGAATCAATTTGGCTGTGATCGGAAACGTAACGCTTTCTTGAAAGTTGTTATTGTCTGGCAACTCTCCGTTAATCCTTCTGAGGCAGAGAATTCCATTAATTGTGAATGCTCATATTTAAATGTACACATTTTAACAATTTTGTTTCGTTTGTTTTATTAAGAACCAGCCTTTACTCAGCAATGACCGAATAAACAAAATGCTTCTTGAATAGATGGATATTTTCTGAAGAAGCAACCTTCCATGTTAGTGGGCGAGTGAATATCCATAATGCAATCATATGGGGACGTGAAAATCCGCAGATCTCATATGAACTGGAACGGGCTATTCCTAAAGTTAATGTTTAGTGCACGGTAAGTCGCTATAATCTGTATGGGCCGTTTATCTTCGCAGAAGAAACAGTTCGATCAGGACCATACATGGACATGTTGAAAAGATTTTTCGAACCACAACTGTAACAGAAAACAACATGGATATCGTGTTCCAACAGGATGGTGTACCACCTCATTGGGCAATAGACATCTGTGATTATGTGGACGACACATTTGGTAACAACTAGTGTCATGGATAAATATATAATAGGATGCGAAACTTACTGAGTTTCCCATAACACATGCTAGAGGCACTAATGTAGAAATTGATCTTGCTGCCACCTGTTGGGTGGTGGAGAACTTATTACTTCTAGCAGCGCACCAAGTAGCGAAAATAAAAACTAATTGCTCCATGCATTTAGTAGTGCACCTGGTGACGAAAATGTTAAACTATGCGGAAAGTATTCCCTCCCTCCCTTCCCTCATCAAAACTAACCCAATTTAAAATAAAGCATTTACATTTTTATTTCCTCACAGCATCTTCCACTGAAAATTCTTACCGGAGCCAACAGGAAGATGAAAGAGACGATCTATTTACACTACCCAATTAAAATATAACCAGACAGAGACAGAAAATAAAGCAAAAGGTTAGATAATTGGGATTGTATTCTTTGGGTATTTATTGTACAGCACAATGGAAAAGTCTGCAAGAACTACTTAGATAGTTCAATTTATTATATTACTATTACTTTACAATACATTCAACAACACTATTTTTACAACGTCCATAAACATTAATGTTTAACATACACTGCTTATACACATACGCAGTATCACTTTATGTCCACTTCTTAGCAAGTTTCTGGCTGCCATCTTGTCTTTTCGAGCAACATCTTGAACAAACGGATAAATAGAGAACTCTGGGTAATGTATCCAACACATTGTTCTAATGTTCACCACCTACGATGTCGGGCGCAGATCATCTTATTTGAGCTCCCTGCCGTCAGATGGTGCTGACCTCAGTTTTGCATCCTATTATATATTTATCCATGCTAGTGTGGTCAAGGAGGTCATTTATGTGGCCTCCAAATTCCCCAGATCTGACACAATTCGATTTCTTTCTCTGGGGTTTCGTGAAGAATGATGCGACCCAGGGATATTCATGATCTCAGAGCAAAGATTTTCTCAGCTTTTGAGAAAGTTACCCCTGAGATGTTAGACCACACATGGGAAAAATTAGCTTCAAGATATGAACTGTGCCGTGTTTGCAATGCTGGGCATGTTGAGGTCTAATTTTGACAAAACTCCCATTCTTCTAGAATGCACGTACAAATAATTTAATAATAAGTAGCAACAGTTCTCATTTTATCACGTTTTTATTTTATGTCTTCCCAAATGGATCACCCTGTATTATAAGTGATTACACACAAAGAACTACAACATGGAATTTGTGAAGATTAATTACGTCATATACTAAGAAGTATCATAACTGAAGTTGCGTCTACTTCATTTCTGTATGTTTTATAAATTATCTTAATATATAAAATTGAATGGGGTATGTATGTATGTATGTATGTATGTGTGTGTGTGTGTGTGTGTGTGTGTGTGTGTGTGTATGTTCTCTATACAAATCACGCTTTGACCGATATGTGCTAAAGTTTGCACATTTAACCTTCATAACCAGGAGAAGAACATAGGCTACATTAAAATTGTGGAAATGGAAGTTAAACTAATTAAAAATATAAAAATAAAAATAAATACGGTCAAACATTCATGTGTAATACTAAAATGCAATCTTATATAGTCAATTGTTTTTTTTTTTTTATTATTGTCTGTTGTATTCAACATCGACTTTCACGAGGCCTTGGAAATTTTAACACGAAATTAAATTACATTGTTGTTACAGATCATGAAGGTTAAAACTAGATAATTTATGCAATAAGTATCTTTACGCAGTCCAGGACCGTATTATGAATTCCTCGATGCAGTTTTGTAGATAGTGAGCAAACTGTCTAGAATTCTTTGAAACTACAAGGATTGCTACCACATAATTTACTTTATATTGAATAACCAATAGTACAGTACTATTGCGAAATATTGACCCACCAAAATATGCACGAATAAGAATTGGTGTGAAAAACTCATACGAAACGTAATAGAATTGGCAATATTAACTGCAAAAATAAAAGAAGATGTTTTTATTCCACGTATTGCTAGGACACTTATTCAATTTTAAGCAACTGCAATTTCAATGCCACTAGCATTTGTAATGGCCATATTAAAATGAAGCTCAAGGACAGTCCCTCAAAGTTGCAGACATTAACTTGAAAACTGCGTGTTTTTCACATCCTCAAATATATTTATACAAAGAATAGAAAAAAAAAAAAAAAAAAAAAAGATTTTACACATATCAATAAGCAATTCAATGATACTTTTGTCATGTTGCTAATGTAGTATGTGAATGTACATAAGCCCACTGAAAATAACATTGTATTAATTCTCAAAATATTGTTATTCACGTTGCAAATTTAGTATGTTAAGTGTTGTGGAAATAAAAATCTCTTACTTTCTAAAATACCGGTAGGCCTATACGTTCTCAGAATATTAGTCTTTATGTTAAAAAAATGACTTATTGCGAGTTTATATTGTATCTGTATTTTTGTGTAAAATTAGAATTAATATAATATGTTCTGAATTTATGAGATATAGTTTCAAGTTATATTAAAAAAACTGGATATGATATAAGTGGGTGTACAGCGGTCAAGAGGTAAAAAATCTTCCAATATAAATTAAATTATATATGTATATATTGATTCGATGCTGAAACTGATCGGAAAGAGGAGAAGGAATTATATTTTCGTTGGGTTTTACTTTGTTTATAGTTTGACTTTTCTATTACTTTATTTGCATTTCTGGCGGTGTGGAAGAGAAGGCCTAATGGCCTTAATACACCAGACAAATAAGTAACATAAATAAGTAAATAAATAAATAAATAAAAACAAATAAATAATAAATAAATAAACAAATTTAAAACAACAGTTTAACGTCAGGCACATGATGAAATGTTTTCTTTTCGGTGCCAGATTTACAACTGTTTTAAATTGAGTTAACCCTGGCAGGCATTTGGCTGAGTTCATTAATTCATATAAGTGACGTTAAGTAAAGATTCATCTTTATGGGCGAGGAAAGCTTAGTAAAGACAATTCGTTTTGGTTGTGTATAGTTAGGTTTCGAGACCGAAAATTTAATAACCAGTTTAATTAAAAATAGAAAGGAAAACGCCGGTGCTTTCAGCTAGTAGTATAATAAAATAAACTTCAACTGTGCATATTTGAATACTATGTTCTGAAAGTGGATAGTTTCAGAAGTAAGTATTATCTTCATGATAGAGACTCTTTTTGCTAATTATCATTATCTTAAAAGTAATCATAATATAATATAAAAACATACAATGTATGATATAAGTGGCTTATATGCTAAGGTGTATTTGCACTCATTATTGAGAGAGTTGAAAGGAAGGCAACACTATATTAGTTTCATGATATTATTAAACATAGAAGATAAATTTCTAACAAAATTGAAACATAAAAGGTAGTGTTCTAGCATCAACACAAAAAATTTAAGTTTCGTAATGGGAAAGAAAAAAAAACCTACTTTTAAATTTGAATTCACTACTATTTTAACAGTTCTTTTTATGTATCGACATGACTATAATTGCAAGAAGAAAGCTTACTAATATTATAAGAAAATTAGTATCTTGCACATACGCATGTACTGTTTACCCTGTTAAAATATACATGAAAATGAAACTAATAAATTAAAACAATCACATAAGTGTGCAAATTTACTTATTTTTGTAATTACTTTCAAAGATCAAAGTTCTTTTTTTTTTTTAAATATAACAGTGGTGTTTAATATAATTATTGAACATTACATTCTTACAATTTTCCATCATCTTTGCAAAAAATACACTCACCATAAAAGATCTATGTTATCCTTGGATAATTTCCATGCAAGTTCAAACATTAAAACAGCACTCTGTAACGAAAACATTACAATTAATACACCATAATTAGTCATTCAAAGAGAGCTATCTTGTTCTATAATTAAAAATTAAAACAAATATGACGATTTCCTTTAACATGTTTCTGGTTCTGTACAACCTAACTTGCCAGACAGCACATGTTCTCTGATAAACAGAAGGAAATTTATAAATTATCATCTGCTTTAGATGAAGATAGGTAGGAAGATAAAAATAAATACATACACAAAACAATTTGCAATGGTAAGCAAAAGTGGCAAAAAAAGACAGAAATAACAGAAGAAATACTTAAATTGATTAATAATTTCCTACTTGATAGAATAGGAATTTCAGTGAAATACTTAAGTCTTTCTATATCCATCCATCTCTTCTCTTGGACCCAAAAACGAATTGAATATTAGGATGTCGAATTGTAACGTGTTTAAGTTACAGGAAGATACAGTGAACATTAGTACTGATAATGAACATGGTCTATCCCAAACAGACAGTAATACTGTATGTATAGCAACGTCAGTAGTATAAAAACAGACACTTCGGTTTTAGTGAACCTCGGATATAGTGAACGAAATATGCTGGTCCACAGAGGTTCACTATAACTGGAGTTGACTGTATTTATTGAACAGATATAATAGTACAGTAAAACTTCATTTATAGGTTTCTCCCCTCGTAGGGATACTGTCCTGAAATTTCTACATACACACTATCTTGTCTAGGGTTCGCTTATTCGCGGATGATTGTATGGTATACAGGGAAATAAAAAGTCATGAAGATACTACTCTTCTCCAGAATGATCTCAATAGAATAAACGATTGGGCAATAGCCAACAAAATGAAAATAAATTCTCTAAAGAGCAAAGCCATCAGTTTTACAAGGAAAAGAAATAAAATAGTCGCATCGTATACGTTAGGGGGTGAAACCATTCCGGAAGTTAACAAATGTAAATACTTCGGAATAACATTTAGCAGCGATCTCGGCTGGGGGGAACATGTTACAGACACAGCGGGAAAGGCATGGAGAGCGTTACACTTTGTGATGAGGGTACTAAGAAAAGGTTCTGATAAATCCAAAGAGATTGCATATAAATCACTAGTACGTCCAGTAATGGAATATGGTGCTGCATGTTGGGATCCTTACAGATTAGAACATATTAAGACACTGGAAAAGATTCAAAAACGGGCTCTTAAGTGTTGTCGGAAAAATTCACCATTAAAATGGGACACACTCACAGACAGGAGAACGCGAATTCGATTATGCGCACTGTTCAAAACATACAGAGGTGAGCCTGCCTGGAGAGAAATAAAAAACAGGTTGCAGCCGCCAAATTACTCTTCAAGGAACGACCACTCATATAAATTGAGGGAAAGAAGACAGAGGACAGACACTGGAAAGTTTTCTTTTCTCAATCGTACTATCAGGGACTGGAATGCTTTACCTGCAGACTTACTAAAGGCTTTACCAACAACCAAAAATGCATTTTAAAATAGGCTTAAGGACCTTACTAATAGACGGTAATTATACACAGTAGTTAAAGGGTGTAAATGATATGTTGTTATTGAAGTGTTGTATCAGTGAAGAATTATGTTGTGTCAGTGAAGTGTGTTGTGTCAGTGAAGAAGTATGTCGTGTCAGTGAAGTGTGCTGTGTAAGTGAAACGTGTTCCTGTCAGTGAAGCTTTATAGTTTATAGTGGCAGTGCAAAGAATTTGAACAGTGAAATGTTTTTGAAGTGTTAGTGAAATCAGGATAGAATCAGTGAAATGTGTCGTAGTTCCAGTGCAGTGAGTTGACAGCGAAATGAGTGTAATGTTGAAAGGTACTTGTGCAGATATGAACATATACTCGTGGGTTTTAGTTCGATCTTAGTTTTAAGACACAAATTAGAATATTTCAAATGTTATTTTAAGTGACCATTAATTTAGTATATTCCCTGTTGTTGTTTTTATTATTATTATTATTATTATTATTATTATTAGTATTAGTATTAATTGTATTTTTAATTAATAACTTTATTATTGTCATTATTGAGTGTGATTAGTTACCACTGCCACCGGGTATATACCCATTGCAGTGTGAATAAATACATACATACATGCCTTTTCACATATTCAGTGGCTACAGCACTTCAAGTGGCTGAATTGGGAACTGAAGCACATAGCAACCAAAACTTTAAAAGAGTACCTACACCATCTCACTTACAAAGGAAAATCAGAAATCAGTGACATTAGTGGAAAGCAATAACAGTCTAAAATCTGGGTAATCATTTCGGGACACTGTGTACAACACGGAACCAACAGCTTTTCTTCCTCTTACTTACTTACAAATGGCTTTTAAGGAACCCGGAGGTTCATTGCCGCCCTCACATAAGCCCGCCATTGGTCCCTATACAGAGCAAGATTAATCCAGTCTCTATCATCATACCCCACCTCCCTCAAATCCATTTTAATATTATCCTCCCATCTACGTCTCGGCCTCCCTAAAGGTCTTTTTCCCTCCGGTCTCCCAACTAACACTCTATATGCATTTCTGGATTCGCCCATACGTGCTACATGCCCTGCCCATCTCAAACGTCTGGATTTAATGTTCCTAATTATGTCAGGTGAAGAATGCAATGCCTGCAGTTCTGTGTTGTGTAACTTTCTCCATTCTCCTGTAACTTCATCCCGCTTAGCCCCAAATATTTTCCTAAGCACCTTATTCTCAAACACCCTTAACCTATGTTCCTCTCTCAGAGTGAGAGTCCAAATTTCACAACCATACAGAACAACCGGTAATATAACTGTTTTATAAATTCTAACTTTCACATTTTTTGACAGCAGACTACATGATAAAAGCTTCTCAACCGAATAATAACAGGCATTTCCCATATTTATTCTGCATTTAATTTCCTCCCGAGTGTCATTTATATTTGTTACTGTTGCTCCAAGATTATTGAATTTTTCCACCTTTTCGAAGGATAAATCTCCAATTGTATATTTCCATTTCTTACAATATTCTAGTCACGAGACATAATCATATACTTTGTCTTTTCGGGATTTGCTTCCAAACCTATTGCTTTACTTGCTTCAAATAAAATTCCCGTGTTTTCCCTAATCATTTGTGGATTTTCTCCTAACATATTCACGTCATCCGCATAGACAAGCAGCTGACGTAACCCGTTCAATTCCAAACCCTGCCTGTTATCTTGAACTTTCCTAATGGCATATTCTAAAGCGAAGTTAAAAAGTAAAGGTGATAGTGCATCTCCTTGCTTTAGCCCGCAGTGAATTGGAAAAGCATCAGATAGAAACTGACCTATACGGACTCTGCTGTATGTTTCACTGAGACACATCTTAATTAATCGAACTAGTTTCTTGGGAATACCAAATTCAATAAGAATATCATATAATACTTCCCTCTTAACCGAGTCATATGCCTTTTTGAAAGCTATGAATAACTGATGTACTGTACCCTTTTCTTCCTCAATCAATGAAATTCAGACTTCCGAGTTTTTCTGCTTAAAATGCAATGCCTACAATTGGGATTTAATCCAATTTACTGAAATGTAGAAGCACACATGATAACCACCAAAATCGTTAGTTTGAGCAAATATGTTTGCACGTAAGTATTTGAAATAAACACTACAAATAAATCAGTTTTATCTTACATCAACCAATATAACTGCAATTAATATCTCACCGATCGACCATAGTAGCTGAACTGAGTGTAGTCAAACATCAAACGATCTCTCTTCTCTTCCCATAATCGTCTCTCCCGTCGCTTAAGAATAGCTTCTTCACCAAGACGCCTTCGTTTTGCCTGACGTGATTCTTCTATGTCATCCTCTTCACCTGAGCCAGCATTTGATCCTTCTTCTTCTTCTTCATTGTCTGACTGGAGGGAGAAATAAAGTATTTATTAAGAATATTGGTTTCCTTTCTACCAAGCTGATGAGGATAAGCCTGTATACAGAAGCCACCAAAAGGGGGGATACAAAGAGTTTATATAAGTTTTTTTGTTGACAAACATTGTACAAAGAGGACATGAAACTACGAATATAACATAACAATGGACAATACAACCAATAATGTCCACTGCTAACAACCTTCAAAGTATGACTTGAGGCTTTCCTGGCGTTTGATGTAGAGTAACTCTTCTCGGGTTCTCAGCCAGGTGAGTTGGAGATTTGCTTCCAAGCTTTCGATGGCTAGCTCTGCCATCTTCTTCAGGAATGAAGTGATGTGGGACGAAATCGAAAAAATCGAAAGAGAATTGGGAGGACAAATTTAAAAGGTACGCAAAACGCGTCCTTGCAAGGGGTTGGGGGCTGTACAAAACTAAATATGTGAGCTCCAAGCCTGTTGGCCACTAGTCTCACTCCGGATTACGCTGCTCCACTGAAGGAGCTCTAGAAAATTTTGAAGGGGAAGCCGAAATTGGACGAAACCTCTTAGATACCACATACACGAGGGGGACTGAGATTTGATCAAGTGATCACGGAACGGGGCGAGGAAGAGTTGGCTGGTGTTTGCCGTTAGGATGGCAAGACGCTGTCATCTGTTGTTCGATGACAAAGCATGTGAAGGCCGTCGGAAGAAGCGCCGTGAAATCTAAATCTGCAATTTGAGAGGTCCCTGTCCTTTCAAATTGCGACTAATTGAGTGACCTCGTATATTTAGTAGACAATTTATAGGTTCTGAACTAGGGCATACGTCGTTTATAATAAAGGGGAATATATATGGGGAAGGGCATATAGGTCCGTGGCCCATTTCTTATAGGGCTCATCCCGACATTTGTCTTACGCCTGAGGAAAACCACGGAATACCTTAGGCAGGATGAGTTGTCTCATATATAAGAGACTAGCCAATTTGGCTGTTATGTAGGAGGTGATTGTTGTCATGAGCCTTGTTGAATCGTCTCAATTTCGAGACTAGCCATTTTGATGTGGGACCATGTCTAGCCGGTATATATGCGATGGTAGGGCTTCCTGCTGCGGGCCAATCAGGAGCTAGTTCCTAGTCCCGACCGCCAGACGCATTCTGGTTGGTGGAACCGGCAGCCAATCAGGAGCTAGTTGCTAGTTCCGACACCTGGTGTCTACAGAATACCTTGTGAGTGTGGGAAATGCTACATCGGGCAAACAGGACGCACCAATATGGAACGCTGCAAGGAACATCAACGCAGCATAAGACTATATTATCCTGATAAGTCTGCAGTAGCCCAACACAGCCTAGAAACTGGCCACAAGATAGATTTCGGCGCCACCACCATCTTGGACAAGATATCAGGTTACTGGGACTTGGTTATCAAGGAAGCCATCGAAATCCAGCTAGATGGCAATAATTTCAACAGAGACAGGGGTCTACAGCTGAGTACAGCATGGAAACCTGCCATCAATACGCTTAGACAACCAGCACACGGCAGACAGTCGGGACCAGCAATTAGCTCCCGATTGACTACCGCTTCCATCAACCAGAATGCGCCTGGCGGTCAGGACTAGGAACTAGCTCCTGATTGGCCCGCAGCGGGAAGCCCTACTATTGCATATATACCGGCTAGATGTGGTCCCACATCACTTCATTCCCTGAAGAAGATGGCAGAGCTAGCCGTCGAAAGCTTGGAAGCTAATCTCCAACTCACCTGGCTGAGAACCCGAGAAGAGTTATTCTACAACCTTCAAAGTAATTTCCCAGGCTGTCCACGGTTCGTTGCAAGGAAGACGGTGAATACCACCAGCTGCATGTGATTTGCTGATAGTAAAGTGTTTGCCACACTATGACTTCTTCAGTGTGACAATCAAATAAGTCACATGGGCTGACATAGGGAGAATGGGGAGGGTGTCATTTAGGGTTCCCATATGTTCTGTAAAATATGTGAACATTCCTTTTTTTTTTTCGCTGTGTCCTATTATTCCAAAACAGGTCTTCAGTACATGTGTCTGTCCCATATTTAAGAACTACTGACTGAAAAACAAAATTGGGTACATCAACTGCTATTTTATTATGACCATAGTTTCCATCACTGCAGGGGACATTGGAATTTGTTACACTGATAACACTGGAGGTGACATTAAAAGTTCTTAAAACAGATCATGCTTGTATCATAGGTAATTGTGAAAAATATTCTGAATTCCAAAGGAAATAATCAACTGGAGGAAATTCTTAAATCAAAACATTTCGATGAAGTCTGGATGGATCAGTTAAAAGTGTTGATGAAAAGCGATCATATTTTAAAAAGTGATGAGTTCATTACATGTACATGCTGGTACAAATGCAAACGTAAGATTGTTCTTCAGCAGGAACTCACTGAGAGCTGAGGAGAAAAAAAAGTTGCATGAAAAAAAAAAAACACACACACACACATACATACAGTGGAATTCGTTCACAGCTACTTACAATAAAAATGACACTCCTACATTCCTGAACTATTCAAACTCAAAAAATCCTAACCTAGTCATAGTCCTCACGAACATTCACAAAACAGCTGAAAGAAATGCTAAAGAGAATTCTTAAAATTGGCATAGAAAAGTTACATTATGATTGGAGTTAGGAACAAAAAATCGTAAACAAAAGCAGAGGCTAACCAAGAATTTTAAAAACGCACATGTGTTGAGAAGAACCAATGTTGTCAGATGTTGAACATTAGAAATAACCAATCATATTCTTGTGATGTGTTATGTATGCAGTTAGAGACAAGGGGTAAAATGGTGAACATAAAGATAAAGACACCCACCCTATTCTATTAATAATTTTAACCTCTTTTATGCCTTTGCTCTGTCTTCTTCACATCCTCTGCCTATCTTATGTATGTATGTATTTATTAACACTACAATTGGGTATACACTCGGTGGTAGTGATATATAATATACAATAATTACAATTACATGAAATAAAATAAACGTAAATCTATAAATAGTAGATGCAATAAACCTAGGACTATAAATAAAAACTATTCTATAATAATGCCTACGATAAGCAAAAGTAAATCTAACTTATAAGTACTTTTATTTCATGCAACTAGTACCAATTTAAGTAACTACATATCACCTTAATTAATTACATACCAACTTAATTACGTATCTTAATTAATTACATATCACCTTAATTAATTACATACCAACTTAATTACATATCATCTTAATTAATTACATATCACCTTAGTTTATTTACATATCAACTAAATTACATATCTTAATTACATATCAACTTAATTAATTACATATCAACTCAATTAGTTACATGACACAACTTAAATCATTACACTGCACCTCCAATTACATTTTCAGTCTAATCTTCTCAACCTTTCCTTAAATGTATTGATTTTGAGAGGACCACCCTGAAAGATTGCCGCAGGTAGGCTGTTCCAATCTACTATTGTGCGGTTAACAAAAGAAAATTTTGCCACGTCCGTTCTTTGTTTTCTACATTTAAACTTCCTAATATGATCAGTCCTTCCTAAGTATGATGATGTTGCTAATCTAGCATTGATATCGGTCCATGCTTTGTGTCCCATTTGTGCCTTAAACAATGCGGTGAGTCTGGTTTTTCGTCGCCTTGATTCGAGAAGTTCCCACCCTAAGTCTTTTACTATCTCCTCACTATGTCCCTTCCCCATTTTGACATATTTTGCTGCCTTGCGTTGGACCTTTTCTATTGAATTGATTTGGTTTCGTCTGTACGGATCCCAACCTACTGCTCCACATTCCATAATTGGGCGACTAGATAGAATGTGTTAACCTTTATACACTTTAATTCCTCCCATGATATGCACTTAATAAGTGTAGGAAATAATGAATAAACAAATTTTGAAGAAAAACCACCCCCTTTAACTATTAATTTCATCTCTCTTATCCCTATTCTCTCTTTTCTTCTGCTTCTCTTATGCACTAGGCTCTATTATGCTTCATATGTTTTCTTTATTTACTTAAATTTTATTCCTCTAATTATACCATTTCATAAATGCAAGAAATACTGTACATACAATTTTTAAAGTAACACATCACCTCTTCTTGAAAAATTTCTTCAAATTCTGGGATACCTTCATCGTCATCTGCCTTAGACAGCAATCTTATCTGAAAATAAATAAATAAATATAAATACATAAAAAGTCAACTGTTTACTATACTATATTAAACACATGTTGCTGTTGCTCCTATGGCAAGTTGGGCAATTAAACTATCTTCTCTCTGGCGTCCCAATATAGTTCTGTTAAATTTCCTTCATGCTGATGATGTTGACTCAGGCATGTGCAGTGGAGAAGGGGGTTTCCGCCCATGAAAAAAAGAGTTTACTTTGTGGCAGATGGTAGGCCTACATTCACTGGACTGGTAGATGCCTATTTGCATTAGACAGTCATGACCTGTATTCAGCTTAAAACTTGCTACAGCTTCCTTTCTCATGTTGTTTTTTTTCCAATTTTCTTGTATATTTACTCACGTTTTGACCTTTGGCTGTGAAATCTTGACAGTTAGGGACGTGTGTTCAGATGTGTTTTGATGAACACGCAACAAGAGTGCATATCTTACCTCAGAAGCCAGAAGGAATTAAGTCCAAAATCGCTATTTTGAGATATGGTGAAATTAATGTTCCACTCTGCACACAGTTTTATGAATTACTTTCTTTGAATATAGAAAAATAAACACAACTGTTTATCCCTGAAATTCGGGAGTACCAACATCAAAATAAGCATAAAATAATAATAATAATAATAATAATAATAATAATGATGATGATTTATTTAACCTGGCAGAGTTAAGGCCATACGGCCTTCTCTAACACTCAACCAGGAGTAAAAACTGCGTTACAGAAACACTACAAATTTACAAAGTACACACAAAACGGAATAAGATAATAATAATAAAATGTAAACAACAAGTAAGAAGAAATCAGACATAATATATAACATAGAGAAGGAAAGAAAAAGCATAATAAAATGTGAACAGCAGGTCAAAAATAAATGAGGCCTACAAAGTATAAAAAAATAAGACAATTATTGATAATAATAATAATAATAATAATAATAATAATAAATAAGAATAGTAATGATAATAGTAGTAATAATAATAATAATAATAATAAAATAATAATAACAGGCCTAATAGTAATAATATACTAATAGTAGTAATAAAATAGTGCAGTACAAAGCATACAATGAATACAATATTTTTAAGTATACACAGTAAGGAAAATTATGTTTATATATAGCTCAACTTATCACATTAGAGATATACCATTATCGGAAAATATGAAAACAAAAATATAAAATAAGTTAAATATCACTAGAACATAAAAAAAATGTGAATACGTAGAAACATGCAATACAACACTTGTCATAATAGTAAGTTAGTTTGGCAACTCGTCATAAGATAATTTTCTAACTTGGATTTGAAAGATTTCAATGTTCGGCAGCCCTTGACTTCAGGCGGCAGAGTTCCAGTGACGAGAGGTAGCAACAGTGAAAGATGAGGAATACAGAGATGATGTGTGAAGTGGAATTTCTAGCGTGTTATCGTGTTGTGATCGAGTATTAATATTATGATAGCGAGAGAGAGAGTATGAAAACGAGCGAATAAATAATAGGGGGATGAAGTGTGCATAATTCGATATAGGAGAGAAAGTGAGTGCAGATTTCTCCTCTCATGTAACCTAAGCCAAGATAACTTCTCGAAAGAAGGTGAGATATAATCATAGTATCGAACATTACAAATGAAGCGGACGCGCGCGTTATGAACAAAATGTGAATCAACCTTAAACTAAAAATCCATGTTTTGTTGCTTGCCTTCTGGTGCAAGACACCTCACTTCTGTTTTCGTTGTTAGTTTAATCCCACAGCAAACAATAGCATGTGACTGAAATGAGACTTCATTGGCGGCAGTTTTGCACCACCGATTGTCAGTACGTGTTCCCACCTACTGTTGTACATTCTGTTTCACATTAAACATTTCTCAATACTTGTGAAAGTAGACCTAACATCACTACTATGCATTGGTTTGCTTAAGGAACAGCATTAATGAATTAAATAATTTTAAAGTTTTTTTTAATAGGTTATTTTACGATGCTTTATCATCTTAGGTTATTTAGCATCTGAATGAAATGAAGGTGGTAATGCCAGTGAAATGAGTCCGCGGTCCAGCACCGAAAGTTATCCACCATTAAACTTTCGTGTAAGGTTAATCGATGTCGGACAAAGATGTTATTCTTCTCTTATGTTTAACCACATACACTGAGGATGCATAAATTTAACAAAAAGTCAATCAATCGGGAGGGTGGGGGGAATATACGTAATTTATTATTTTACTAGCCGTACCCGTGCGCTCCGCTGCACCTGTTAGAAATAAATATAAAGTAATTACATAATTAAAATAGGACGTTTGATCCAGGGAACAACTTTTACAACAGCGCAAGATAATCTGTTTTGCTCATTACCCATTTTTTTTTTTTGCATTGCATTTATTGCATATATATTTTATGTATTTTAACACGATTCAATTGAGCATAGTTAAAATTTGAATTATAAAATAATGGATTGCTAAGCTAACGTACTATTACTGCATACTAAATCAATTTACACTCTCGTTGTTCATTAATTCTCTGAGATTAAAATAAGTGTACATAAATATTATTTTAAGAAATACAGAAAACGAATGTACAAAATAGCCTATTAAATTTTCTGTGCATAAGAAGCTATTTTAATCTTACCTGTCCTCGATTTACTCAGACGTTACTGTAATAACATTATAGCATTATGTCCATCTAGAGAAACTACACTTTCCAATGGTGAAATAATAATTAATTATACAAATCGGTTAATTTAACTTCTGATATTACTTCATACAGAAATATTCTCTGTAGGCTATGTTTAATAGCTTTCGATCGTTAATGTCCAAGGCCCCTGTTTCGATTGTTGTTGTCCAAGGCCCCTTATAGACGAAGTCATTTGTTCTTAATTCATTGCACCGTCTTAGATGGCGTTATTTTAATTTTAAAACTCATTTATCTCATTAAATATCAGTCCTATCAAAATTTTGTAAAGAATAAAACTTATCGGAAATCATTTTTAAAGAAACTTTTGTTATGTAACATTTTTCACAAAAATCAATAATAAGCGAGATATTTCGATTTATTTAATTCAGGCCCCCTTATAACCCCCCCTTTTAAATAAAGCATTTTGAATGCCATATAGCCTAAAATCTAAGTTACAACGAACTTAATTTATATTCCAATTTTCATATAAATCGGTTCAGCCATTATCGCGTGAAAAGGTAACAAACATACAAACAGACATACAAACAAAAATTTCAAAAATGCTATTTTCGGTTTCAGGGTGATTAATTATATATGTTAGGACCATTTATTTTTGGAAAATCGAAAATTACCAGAAAAATTTCGGCTACAGATTTATTATTAGTATAGATAGAAAAACTATCCTCTAATTTAAAAACACACATGCAATAGTCTTCTTACCTGTCCATTGTTATAAATATTGCACACGTCAGTTGGTCTATGACTGTCAACAACAAAGAATACGACATCGTCTTGTGGCTGCAGGGCATCGACGATGTCTATGGTACCACCACAATTCACCAGCACAACGCATTTTACCTGAGAAAGAAAACAGTGTCAAGATGGACGCCTGTTATGATTTTATATTCAAAACTAGATTAGGCTATAGAATAAGGGTAAGGAAACTGTTGGCATTAGTGAATATTGCGTGTTGAGCCCGAGGAAAAACAAGCACAAATCAGTAAAGGGAAAAAAAGGAGTAGCGCGTGATTAGTGTTAATTCGTTTTAGTAACAAGAAGACAGTTAAATAATGGTTAGCTTACTAATTGTAGTTTCAAACTAACAAGTTGAAATGAATAATGTGTAAATAATGAATTTATTTTGAATAAACTTTATTTATTCAGCTTTCTCCAAGTGGAGGCTGCCTAGAAGACAAAGCTTACCATAAAATTGTATTTTTTTTTTAATAAATGGTAGGTATAATGAAAAAAGAGAAAACAATGAAGAAGGAAAAGAAAAAGAGATAACACAATTACAAATAATTGAAAACGATCAAACAAATCATCATTAATTCTAGAAGAAACATCAAATCTTCCTAGTATCTATTTGTCATCAGGTGATCGCAGTCATCTATTCAGCATTAGTTGCAGGACCCAACTTAAGTGGGCAGATCGTCATAGGAAAGAGGTCAGTCTATTTAAGCGTAGAGATGGTTTGAATATTTAATTTAAGATTTCTTTTACTATAGTTCTAATCAGAATGTCAGCATCAGGGAGGAACTTTGAAGGAATTCTCTTCATTGGAGTCGTCTCAAAGGTGTAAAGAAGTGAAGAACATATAAAGGTGGATATGATGAGAAACTTCTGGTATGTCTGTAAAAGGAATGATATTGCTATTTTCTTTGGAACAAAAAAAATTATACTTTCTCTTGCATAAAAAATAAATCAGAGAATGAAACACGAGTATTTTCCATGAAAAAAAAAATTGAAAGACAAATATTTTCCCTGGATGAAAAACATTGTTGTTTGGTAGTATGATCGACTCCATCGAATACCCACTGGCCTTAGACACGTTTCCTTTTATGGTAGCTACTTCCTTTGCCCGAACTTCAGTTCATTAATTTCCACAATGTGATCTTCAGTTGCCTTAATGTTTCAACCTCATATCGTTACTTCACAAACATCTCTGTACAGATGACAATGATTTTTCGCAATGATACAGCACGGTTTTCTGCTACTTAGCCTACTTGTAAATTGCAGAGTCATAAGTACATTTCATGTAACAAAACCTGACATTATCATTAAAGTAAAAGATTAATAGTATTTCAGTATCACTCTTTAGCGTTTTATGACAAAAAAAAATGAAGGTATTCAAATTATTATTAGAAGCCGTTCCACGCTGGTTGAAGTATGACCTTGGACGAAAATGCGTCTACTCCGTAAGGTTTCTACGTGCTGCTGCCCACATAACCTGCGCGAGATGATTAGGCCATGCTTCAACTAAGGTGGAACGGCTTCTACCTACCACGTAAGTTGCATCTTGCAGCTAAATGACAATGGTGCACACTCAAAAAAAATTCAGAGGTGATTAGGTCTACAAACATAAACTCATCTATAAATTCATACAACATTGAATACAGCAACATCTGGATTCTATTCCTTGGCCTAAAAATAATTCACAGTAGCAGACTGTTCAATAAATTACAAGACTAAAAAAACAAGTTAATTAATTAATTAAAATAAAAGCAGACAATCAGGTGCCGCAGGTAGTTCATATTCTTATATTAGGAAAAATATACTCGTTAAATTTTACTGGATACAAAAGAAGGTAATTTCCTAGAAGACGGGCAAAATCCAACATGGCTGACGAAAACTACCAAAACGTTCTGCCAACTATGAAGTTCAAATGTCACCAGACATCACAAAATCAAAGATGGAAAATCAAATATATATTCATATTTTTAAAGAAGAACAAGCCCTTCAAAAAATGAAAATCTGTTTAATTTTTCATCTTTGATTTTTATGGTTTTTGGTGGGATTCGAACTTCATAGTTGGTAGTACTTTTCTGGCAGTTTTCGTCCCACTTTACCCCGGAACAAATCACTAAAACACAAAACAAAACATAATAATTTATCATCTTATCAAATAAAATTCAATTCTCATCGACGTCTTCAACGACAACCTCTTCACTTCCAGTATAAATGACACCGGCTTTAAGGCAATCTAAACTTAAACCATGCAGGCAACAAAGAACTAAACCAACACTTTGTCGTACAGTCAACTTTGCATAAATATACTACGTGTTTACACTAAATGAAATTCTCTTCGAACACTTATTACATCTTAACTTCTACAGAAAATTCAGTAAATAATTCCTTTAAACCACAGAAAAACAGTTTTCTTCTCAACATTCAACACAATCCTTCTTCACCAGCGAAAGAACTAAACCAAAATCGACACAAAATTTAATAGATAAATTTCATAACACGGTTTCCTTCCTTTCCCTCTTACTTCAAAATTCCAACCTTGTGCACATAAAATAAATTATTGGCACTGAAAAGTGGCTTTTCGTAAGCATGATGATGCGCATTCGACAAATGCAGACAAATCTACAATGTAACACTACTCACGTCAAACAACCGAGAACAGGACAACGTCATTATTCATGAAAAATTAATGAAAATTCTAGAATAAATGATAACTATAACCAATCAAATCGAAAGAAAATCACAAAAATCAGAAAATGAGAAACTTTCAATAGCTTTAGCCATCAGACACAACATAACACCACTCACGTCAAACAACCAAGAACAACTGATAACATCATTATCCATTCAAAATTAACGAAAATTCTAGACCAAATGACAACTATAACCAATAAAATGAAAAGAAAATCACGGCGACACCTAGTACAAAAACCTAGAACTAACATGTAAAAGTCACTAAAAGATCACTAACATTTAACTCTGAAATAAAGAAGTTGGTAATACTTACTATATTCAACCAAGTGCCCGTCTTCTATGAAATTACCCAAAAGATAAGTAAATATAGGGTTTCATTGTTGTGTTCCAATTTTTCAATGACAAAATGGAATGCATGCATAGATTCATTCATTACTCATCTATCCAAATTCATTTTTATATCTGGCTGGCTTACGCAATGATCACATTTTGTCTTTAGAGTAGTGTACTATAATTTTGAGGTTATTTTCAATTATATAAGTACTTTTTACTCCCGTATATTGTGCGTAATGGGATCGAAGATTCACCCATTAAATGAAGTCCTGTGTATCTATTCACTAAGCCCACAACTATAACTTGAAGTCATATCACAATTGCTTTACTTACCTCTTCACAATTATCTTCATAGGTTTTCTGAAGATCTGTGATTCCCTGCACTGGAACCAGTGTGTATATAATACTATCACAACGGAAGAGAGATTGCAGAATTTTGCATGCGCATATTGCATCAATGTCATAGTTCACCAACAACAGGATTCGCTAAAAAAATAAGAGGTCTTGATTATATAAACTATCATCCCTATTAATAAATAAATTTGATTGAGTGGCTATATAATGAAAAATTCAAAAAACTAATTTGCAGATGTTCCGGATCCAATGATAAATTATTATAGTTTACCATTTAATACAATATTGTGAGCAATACTTAGATATAAAAACTATAAATATCGACAATAAATGACAGCACCTTTCCAATTATCACATTATAAAAGTCCTTCTTTATATCTTCTACATACATCATTCGCAAAGTTCAGTTACACATTTCACTTTTAACTTGCCTTTGGCGCCTACCATCCGCCATATTGAATATTTCTACCACTATCAGGGTGGCCAGACACTTGGAAAGAAAATCCCTTTGATTAGATAAAAAAATCCCTGTCGAGTAGACGTCACTCCTGATCGCAATATACGTAATCATCTGGGACATCACGAAAGTACTTGGATGTCAATATCGTAACATACACATTCAAGTTTCATCTTCTCTAACAAATACAGCAAACCTAACCGTACGAGGTATGTTTTGGTTATTGTCTTATTTTAGCGGAAGGAGGAATTGTCAGAGCTATAGAGACATTCGACCTTTTGTATTGGCAGCACTGTATGCATTGTAGTATTTGTCAGTGCGCGGAATTTCAAGATGTATTGTGCTTACCATAAAAAGTGTTTATTTAATGTTTTCACTCCTTATTAGCAATATATCAATTGTATGGAGATTGAAAGGTAAAATAAAGTGTTTGTATTGTTTGGTACATATCTTAAGATACAAATTTCAATAGTGATACACCACTTCGAGAGCCACCTGCGAAGCTCATACAGTAGACGTGCTTGCTGATTCGGAGCTGCATTCGGTCGATTCCAGCTTTGACTAATCACCTGGTTGAGTTTTTGTTCGTTAAACGAGCGCTGAGGTATAATAGTTCCCTTCCCACTCCGCTTCCACACCTTCAGCTGTCTAATACCAACATAACTTTGATAACATTACGAAAGTTTCACTCTAGCGTACACTCAGGCAATGCCATACAAATCTGTGACAGATTAGGTTATTTCTTCTCCTCTCTCCGTATTTTCTCTCTTTCTCTTCTTCTATCATAATTCTCTCCTCTTCTCTCTTTCTCACTTCTTCTCTTTTACCTTCCATTCCCCTCCCTCTGTGCTCTACTCCTTTTTCTTACTTCTCATCTTTTTTTCTTCTCCCCATTCCTTTCCCCCCTGTCTTATCTAGTTGTCAACTGTCACACTTCATCTTAAGATACTCTTATTATTTTATTATCGTACTGTAACTTAAATGTACCTACTTAGTCCTGGAGCTGGTATGTTTTGAACCAGCAACACTGCTGATCTCCAAAATAAAGAGTCCAATACAACGGAGTCACAGGGAAGTTGAAGAGTAACGATCAATCTTTCCCCATTCTTCTTCTTCTGTGACTTTACAGTAAAGTTCTTGAAGTTTGATCTCATCCTCCCTAATGACATCTGTCCACTCTATTCGGTCATGAGCTTTCCTTCTCTATCCCTTTATTCCTGATTGAGGTCACCCTAGATGTTATGCAATCATCTTAGGTTTGGTCTTCCAACATTCAACACACTAGAACAATATGAAATATAGGCTACAGACACACCAAAACACACCCTAATCAAACCCTCAACACACAGATCAATTTCAGAACACACACACTATTCGACTCCACTTTCAACACACAAACGCACCCCTACAACAGGCAGCGAAGTCAAGATGACGCCGTAGGATCTAGTAGGCTCTGATGATGGTGTGGAGGAGCACCGAAACAGCTGTAAGCCACACGGGGTTATATAATTTAACACTAGTAAGTTTGCCATTTAATCAATCAATTATTTTATATTTTTACTTTGTTGTAAGTCTATAATCAATAATACATAAATTGTTTATATTCCAAATTCTTAACGAAGATTGATGTATGACTTTGATTGGGGTAATTATATTACCTCCCTTGCTAGTAAGTAGTAAGTTGTGAAAAACCTTGGTAGCAGGAGGGTTAACAAAACAGATTGAAAATTAATGAGAATTTGTTATTGTAGATTACACTTCAAAATAATATGTAATTAGAGTAACTTTCATAGCATCATAGCACTATTCATATTTACCATTTAAATAAATAAATTATGGGAGAAAATATTATGAAATACATGAGACGGGAGATGGCGAAAATGTGGGTAAAGTACAGAAGATCTGGGAACTCTATCACTGACAGGTTCACTCATCACAAATGCAACCCTTCATCAAATCCTGTCCAACCTTGTCATTGATAGTGGAATAGAATATTTGGTATGAATTTCCTCCAAATGAAATGTAACTGTAGAGGATTTCACATTAAGAAAAAAGCATTGAGAATATGGGACTATTTCATCAAATGACCAGTTTCCATAGAAACGCCTACATACCACATAGCTTATACAATATATTAGGCAAGGCCCATATAACCAATGGTTTTTTCTTAAATGTGGGTAAAATACAGGAGATCTGGAAACTCTATCACTGACAGTGTCACTCATCACAAATGCAACCCTTCATCAAACCCTGTCCAACCTTGTCATTGATAGTGGAATAGAATATATTTTGGTGTGAATTTCCTCCAAATGAAATGTAATTATAGAAAATTTCATGGTATTTTTTAATAGCAAAAAAGACCAGTTTTTCTAACTGTTCAAAAGTAATAGCAGCGCATTGAGAATAAGGGACTATTCCATCAAATGACCAGTTTCCATAGAAACGCCTACATACCACATAGCTTGTACAATATATCTGTGGCCAGGAGGAAAAACGTCTTAAGTAAAAATTTTATACTTTTCAGGAGAGCAGTAGAAAGATTGAAATTGGTGTCAATTATAGAGTTTTTTTTAATTAAGAAGTTGTTCCTGGATATTATTTGTTTATATTTCTTCTAAAATAGGTAATGTTGCTCAATTAACAATTTTCTTGATTATTTCCAAAAATAGCCGCACTTAAGTCCTTTTAAGATTAGAACCCAAACTGAGGAGAAGGCACTATTTAAACATAAGACCTTTTTCATGTCAAAATAAATGAGAAATGTAAATTATTAGGAATGCAAAATGGGTCTTAAACAATTATAGGACTGTTTACCCTGGTGCTTAAAGTTTTAAAAGGAAAGGGCATCAGTATGTGATAAAATGGCTAAAATACAAGTTAGACCTTTTTAATAGGGAAGCATGGAAAGTAAACATATGATGGTTTGTAAGGAATAAAGAATTACATATTCTTAAGTCCTTTATTCTGTGTGTGCTCGATAAAGTATTAGGACATTTGGTGATGCTCTATAAATCCAGTCAGGAGTCTTATTTGACTTTAGCCGTTTTACCAGATTGTAGAGAATTGTTTCCGCTTTCAGAATATATAAAAGTCTCATTTTCACAAAAAATTGACTTAAGACCTTTTTCCTTCCGGCCACAGATATTAGGCAAAGCCCATATAACCAATGCTTTTTTCTTAACGTGGAATCCTCTATACTTGACTGAATTGAAGACTCTGTTATGATACCCTGACACTAAGAGAAAATTTCCTAACCAATAGCACTGATTCTGAAAGAAGAGTCCGTAACATCATATTATTTATTCCAGAATTTTTTTTCTAATAATAGACGAATCCCATTTGGTGTATTAATGTTATATAGTATAATTCATTTCAGATGTGACAGTTGTTGGCTTCACAATGAAAAGTGTTGGTCATAGAATGAATGATGATAGAGTGAACTCTCTGACTTCTGAAATCGTTTATTTGGAACACCAGAAAGTCTTCCTCAGAACTAAGGGCAAGGAAGGCAGAACCAAACTCTTCAAATTATTGGTCTCTGTTGTCACAGCTGAGAGTTCTGCCTCTGATAAGGTCTGTATGAACAAAATGTATCATTTAAACTCTGTGATGATTTATAGCTAGGGTCATTCCATAGTGACACACGTAACATTTTTGAAGTAACTAATAGTGGCGGTAATAGGGGATGTATAATATCAGGATCGAGTATTTTAAACTTCCCGCATCTTGCATAAACTTCTTATGTAAACTTGGCAACATCCGTTCACGTACAAGCCGTGCTCTTTTCAAGAAGGTTACAGAAATTTCACGCATGCGCTGGAGAAAATTGTCTTTCGCTGGCTGCTTATGACTCGTCAAGAACACAAAGCGTTAAGTGAACAGTGAATCTATCCTACAGATGTCAGGTGCATCGATGCCTATCGTTTACGTACTATATCTCGAGGAGAAAATTTAATGTCTGTATTTTAGCCTGCAGGTGTCAGCATCTCACTGTCGGAATGTTTATTTTATGTGGATGTGTGTACAGTGCTGCTACGAGAGTGTAGTTTGTGAATTACTATACTTCAGTGTCGGCATATAGCATAGTTTGGCTTTCAAAGACGTGCTGGCTGAATGTGGTGGTGGTATGAATTTAAATATCTGTATGGTGGTGTATATTATTTAAGAATAATATTTACTGGCATGTATTTATAGTAATCAATCTATGTGAATGGGATTACAGTACTGGTATAGACTATAGTGTATAAGTGTGTTGTGAATCAAAATACAGTATATTACTGAACACATGCTTTTGTAAATTGTTTTATGTATTAATTTTTAACAGACGTAAACAATGAACTCTGTTCAAGTAATTTTGAAGAGTAAAGAACTGGGTAAACTGGCTTTCCAGGAAAAATTGGAAATAAAAAGACTAGGTTTCATTATTAATTTTATTATTATTATTATTATATGTTGTTTTTAATTTATATACGGTTTTTTCGACAGTGAAACATTGGAATCATGACATTTCATATTAGGCTAAAAACGTACGATTTCAAATTCTCTTCGATTTTGAAACACAAAATTGTGAACATACATAATATTTTATCACGAGGTGCCACTGGTAACTAACTATGATCTTCACAGGATATTTAATTAAATACTTAGTAGCTCATGGAAAAGACATTACTGTCTTTTAACATAAGCATTCCTAAATATAAAGACAAATTCTTAATGAAAATAAATAATTAATAATGTAAAAAATATGAAATATTGTATGGTGTGACACACGAACATTTTTTTGCCACTTGATAATTACCAAAATGGGAAATGTTCATATTATTGTGCCAAATGACTAAATGCATTCAGTTGTTTTCCAAACAATTAAGACACTTGTGTAGTACATGTAACTGCTAAATCGCGAATTTTACAAAAAATTAACAGTGTCATTAAGAAATAAAATATTGCAAATATGTTGTGACACACGAACATTTCTGTGGTGTTGGTTACTAATAATTGTTTTAAATGCACTATAAATACATCACTTCTTGTGAAAGACTTACACACTGTGCCTACAGTTCTTATTATACAAAACAACACTAGATTACACTAAAATACACTTTTAAATTTAAAATATTCACGGCTGTTTACAACCATATGTGGTGATACTTCCTGTGTAATGTCATGTGACAAATACACCAATATGTCAGTCATTTGTAGTACTTCCCTTCCTTGGACATCACAGACACTTCAAATTCTTCGCCACCACAAGCTTTTCTAACTTCACTTGTATATTTGATGTCTTTTTTTACTTGGTCATTTAATGACACTGTATCAAGAACTGTATCCACTTGTCTATGCGGATGACGTGAATATGTTAGGAGAAAATACACAAACGATTAGGGAAAACACGGAAATTTTACTGGAAGCAAGTAAAGAGATAGGTTTGGAAGTAAATCCCGAAAAGACAAAGTATATGATTATGTCTCGTGACCAGAATATTGTACGAAATGGAAATATAAAAATTGGAAATTTATCTTTTGAAGAGGTGGAGAAGTTGAAATATCTTGGAGCAACAGTAACAAATATAAATGATACTCGAGAGGAAATTAAACACAGAATAAATATGGGAAATGCCTGTTATTATTCGGTTGTGAAGCTTTTATCATCCAGTCTGCTGTCAAAAAATCTGAAAGTTAGAATTTATAAAACAGTTATATTACTGGTTGTTCTTTATGGTTGTGAAACTTGGACTCTCACTTTGAGAGAGGAACATAGTTTAAGGGTGTTTGAGAATAATGTGCTTAGGAAAATATTTGGGGCTAAGAGGGATGAAGTTACAGGAGAATGGAGAAAGTTACACAACACAGAACTGCACGCATTGTATTCTTCACTTGACATAATTAGGAACATTAAATCCAGACGTTTGAGATGGGCAGGGCATGTAGTACATATGGGCGAATCCAGAAATGCATATAGAGTGTTAGTTGGGAAGCCGGAGGGAAAAAGACCTTTGGGGAGGCCGAGACGTAGATGGGAGGATATTAAAATGGATTTGAGGGAGGTGGGATATGATAGAGAATGGATTAATCTTGCTCAGGATAGGGACCAATGGCGGGCTTATGTGAGGGCGGCAATGAACCTCCGGGTTCCTTAAAAGCCAGTAAGTAAGTAAGTATCAACAACTAGGTTATTTAGTGTCAATGGGATTGGTGACAGTGAAATGGTATTTGGCGAGATGAGGCAATGTCCAGCCCTTTCCTGTAAACCTACTGTGCGTAAGAAATATTGGACAGCAAGAGAGTTAATGACTTCATTATCAAGAACCTAACATTAGTTAACAACATATTAGAAAATATCCTCTGTTACCAGTACCTATTTTTCTTCATATGTAATTCTTAAAATAATTGTTTCTTGTTTACTTCTAGAGTTTGTCTATTGAAGTTACTGATGATAATGATCCATTTGTGCTGTATTCGCTGCTTGTCAGTGAGTCCGATTTTCAAGTAATAAAAGAGCAGCAAGGACTCCTGATAGAGTACGACAAGTTTTCTTTTCAACTCAGCAAGCTGCTCCATCTTTGTAAAAGCAACTCTGATGATGGTGGAAAGTAAGTAGGCCCCATATTGGTGTTTCACTTTCAGTTGTGAATAAAGTTAGATCTGTATCATGTTTCATTTTCTTGCTAAATTGATAAGTCAACCTGAGTATATTGTTAAGCAGGTGTTGGCAAAAGACTGATTTTTAGTATTTTGTTAGACATATTAAAGGGGCACTCTAACCTTAGCAAACACATACAGAATAGAAATCATTGATGGTGCATGCTTTGTGGACTACTTTACTTTACTTTTTGGGTTATTTTACGATGCTGTATCAACATCTCAGGTTATTTAGCGTCTGAATGAAATGAAGGTGATAATGCCGGTGAAATGAGTCCGGAGTCCAGCGCCGAAAGTTACCCAGCATTTGTTCATATTGGGTTGAGGGAAAATTCTAGAAAAAACCTCAACGAGGTAACTTCCCCCAACCAGGATTCGAACCCGGGCCACCTGGTTTTGCAGTCAGATATGCTTTGTGGACTATAAAAAAGATTTTCTCGTATGTAATTTATGACTGTAATTCTTGAAACTTTGAAAGAGATCAATTGTTTGATGTTATAAATCAGGATAAAAGGTTGTGAGTCAGCTTCTGAAACTGATTAAGGTTTCACGACTATGAAGAAATCCATGGTCTATCGGAAAACAGGAAGCTGTTGGCGGGTTGATATATATGAGCCTTTAACAACACAACAGGATATATAATAGATCCTACTATCCACTTAGAATTGAATACAACTCAACCGGAAGATGTCAACAATGAAAAGAATATGGTCCAATTGTTCCTTATTATTTACATATGTGTAAGTTACAAACTATTGAAATTATGGGATTATTAGTGGGTGCTAGAGGCACGATTACAAAAAAAAAAATTATTAATTTCTGCAAGAAATTCAATCTTGAATCCTTTTTGGGCAAGACTGTTTCTTTGATAGCTCTAAAATATTCAATCTGTCTTCTGAGAAGTCACATAATATAAAGTAAATTAATAGCACAAGAATAATGATATTTCTCACGAAAATTTTACGCATTTACTATAGTCCGGTCGCTCTTATTTCCGGCAGCCAATCACATTGCAAGTAGGCTACATTTAAACATGTGCGTCTTGTCATTCGCTGTTGATTTCATCATGGACTTCCTAAGGCTCTATAGATACTGGGTATAATCGTCTCCCTTTTTGTTCTTTCCTTGCCGTTTGCAGCAAGAAGACGAGAATTTACAACTGTACAAATTTTAATTCCGCGCTCTTTTAGGTGTACTTGTTTAAAATAATAATAATAATAATAATAATAATAATAATAATAATAATAATAATAATAGAATCAAGGATAACAATCGACTTAGAGCCATGCAGCTGGATATCTGGTAATTAAACCTTCAACAAACAGTGCAACATTTGATCCACATAAATTGAACATTACAGTCAACAATTGATTTCGTTAGGTATACAAAAGCTATCTCAACATTCACTTAGCTATTTATTTTTAAGTTTCTCACATTAAACATTATAACAAGAACGTAATCGACAGATTGAATTTTTTTCCGGCAGCGAGTCCCACAAAGCGCGGGGCTGGGGTGACTGCCCCACTTGCCCCGCCGAAGGGCCGGTCGTTCTATGAGAATCCACAGTTCTAACGGGCCTAAGTTGTCATTCTGCAAAATGAGGTCCGCGCATATGTTACTCCCAGTAACTGGGAAATTAGTACGGTACAGATTTCGAATAGGAATCACTTTTAAAAGTAATTCTTTGTAAACATTTCTCTCGCTTTAACTCCCATCTAAAGTTAAAAATAGAAAAACTTTTGAAGGTGTCAACGTCTATTTTGAACATGACACTTCGAAGTTAGTAATTTTTTCTCCCTTCCCAAAAACATTTTGATTTCGAATTTTTTTATGCTTTCCTTAGATATTTATCTATGAAACCTAAAATTTACAATGCGATTATCATAGGTGCTACGACGTGATAATGTTTAACGGTGCGGAAAATAGCGCCGTCTGCTAACCGCGACTGGTAATGAAAGAACTAAAATGGCGAACGATTATATGTACCTACTCTTACTAGGACGTAAGCAAAGAGGCGGAGCCACGCCGGAAGTAACAGCGACGTGACTATAATACTTGTATATTTGGTATACTTTGTCCTTCAGGGCAACCCCTATTTTATGGGAAGTTTGTTTAAATTAAATTAACACTGTCTTTTCGAAATGAAAGATGAATCAATTGTCTAGGCCAAAAGTGATTGAAATGTTAATGGCTGATTTACTAGTCTCTGTACATTCTATTTTGTTATATCCTGTTCTATTAATTGAGCACAATTCTTTTTCCAGCTATCGTCTCGTTATTGAAGAAACTGGTGAAGAAACATTTGGAAATAAGAAGACGGTAATGAAAATTGTTGAAACAAATCAATTCAAGCAGTTATGCCATCTTATTCTTGAAATTGGCGTAGGTACTGACAATGAGATAAAGAAACACATGGCTGATCAGCTAAAGACACTGAAGGTAAGGAGTTTGTCTGTAATTTTGTCTTATATCAAGTAACTAATGGTCGTACTACTGTTAATTATTTTACACTTGTTCTAAAGGAAGCACTTCACAATGCAGAGAAGAAGATATCTGAGCAAGAAATACGAGCTGAAAATACAGCAAGGAAGCTGGAACAGAAAGAGCAAGAAATTGAGAAGCTTCGAGAGGAATGGCGTGAAGACAGCAATGCAGTCAGTGAGAAAGCTAAAGAACAGATCAACACTGAACGTGAAAACGCGATTCGGGTGAAGTATTTTTCATTACATGGCAAACAGTTATCATTATCCATTTTGAATCTTGCGTACACCACTTTTAACACTTGAATATAATTAATTGATGAACTATTGGACTTACTCGTGTTAAATATGTAAAATTAGTCTGGCTTACAGCTGTTTCAGTGCATCACGCACCATCATCAGAGCCTACTAGATCGCGGCGTCATCTCGAACTTCTCTGCCTGTTAGGAGGGTGTGTTTTATTGTTGGAATGTGTTGGATTGTGAAGTCGAATAGTGTGTGTGTACTGAAATTGATCTGTGTGTTGAGGATTTGATCGGGGTGTGTTTTAGTGTGTTTGCATATTTCGTATTGTTCCAGTGTGTTGAGTTTTTGGTTCTTGGGTTGTATGTGTAGGATTTCCATGTCCGTATTTATGTTATTGTATGTATGGTTGGCATTGGTTATGTGTTCGGCATATGTAGATGTCTACATTGGACAGACAGGCAGATCATTCCAAACTCGCTACAAAGAACACATTAAAGCTATAACCAGAGGACACAACACATCTACATACGCCGATCACATAACCAATGCCAACCATACATACAATAACATAAATACAGACATGGAAATCCTACACATACAACCCAAGAACCAAAAACTCAACACACTAGAACAATACGAAATATACAAACACACTAAAACACACCCCGATCAAATCCTCAACACACAGATCAATTTCAGTACACACACACTATTCGACTCCACAATCCAACACATTCCAACAATAAAACACACCCTCCTAACAGGCAGAGAAGTTCGAGATGACGCCGCGATCTAGTAGGCTCTGATGATGGTGCGTGATGCACTGAAACAGCTGTAAGCCGGACAAATTTTACATATTTAACACGAGTAAGTCCAATAGTTCATCAATTAGTTATCATTAGACCCTGGATGTTTAGGCATTTCAAATAGGCAGGCAAAAAAGGCAATAAAAACGTAAAAAAAAGGCACAATAATCTTTGAAAATGGCATTATAAATTTTTAAAAGGCATAATATATTTTAGCAATAAATTTAAATATATCAACATAACTCACATATTTAGCCTACTTCTTAGATGACAGATGCTGACTTATAAAATAATTTTTTTTCGTGATTAGCTGTCTTTTCACAAACCTTACATAACAAAACTGTTCCATCGGTTGAAAACACATGGACACCAAATTCACTAACGTAAGCATGAAGTTTATTTTTCAATGGTTTACTGAACTTAGAAATTCTAGTTAACTGATCTTGTACCTTCTGTCACCCGACAATAACTGACTGTTCCTCACTCAAATTTCTTTCTCCTACAATAATAAACACATGTAGCACAAAATTGTAACAGTAAGATTTGAAAATATGAAAGCAAACAATTGGAAATGCTACGTGACAACTTCTATGAGAACGGGCTTAATATTTAAAATTATAAAGCTGATTGTTGGTATCGTGAACAACATGACAATATTATATTTGTAACTGTGGATTGTCGATCATTATTCATATTACACCAATAGTATTAAATCACGATTATTAGCAGATTAAGCACCGAAATAAATTACTTTTATTTACTATTATTAGTGAAGTTGGTCATTGTTTCAAATATTTAAATTTCATACACATTACATTACAATTAATTAGAAAATTGCAAATAAACAAGAAATATTGCTTTAAAATGACAAAAAAAGGCATTATTAGTAAGAAACACCTTAAAAAGGCAAAATAGGCAAAATAAAAATTGGCCCTATCACTTTGATTTCCTCCAAATTACATTTATATCTATGCAAATAATCATAATCATCCACACCTCCACACCCTCTTACCTAGCATCTCGTTTTGTTTACCTTTCACTACCTAGAACCCGGAACATGTACCTTCTCTCTATTCCTCTGCACAGAACATCCTTCTACTCATCATCTTTCAGCATATCTATTCCACGCCTCTGGAATTCTCTCCCTGACCACGTCAGAGACTGTCGGACAATATCAAAATTCAAATTTAAATTACAAAATCACATTCTAGTTCGTGGAATTGTTTGTTGAACACATGTCAGGTTGCGCAACTTCACCTTAACCCATGACATATAGTAAATATTGTAACTATGCTGTTGTTAAATTGAAAATTAATATGTAATGTATTTATTATTATTATTATTATTATTATTATTATTATTATTATTATTGTCAGTTATCAATATCATCATTGCTATCTCTGTTTTCTTTCTTTTCGTTGTATTAGCTCGATGAGAGTACTATAATGTATTTTTACTCTGTTGACCCTCTATAGGGCTTTAACTTAATTTGTATCATTTTCATCAGTGTTCGTATTTCTTTTTTGTATTTATATGTGCTATCTGGTAGGATGGAAGAGAAGGCCTTATGGCCTTAATCCTGTCAGATTAAATAAATTATTATTATTAAAAAATAATGATTTACTTCCACCCAGTAAAAAAGGCATTTTGCCAAACATCCGGGCTCTAGTTATCATCGTATAGTTTTCATGGAGTTAGGCCACTTGTTGACCTGTTGTTTTCCAAAAATCGTTTATAGGTCTTCCCTGTATTCTTTGTTTTGGTACATAGTTTTTAAAGTGTTCGATTTTTTCCAATACTGGAACTATTTCCAATTCTCTTATAGGTTCTGTACTAGTTTTGTATCCAGCCAATAGTAACCTGCTGTTTTTCTTATGTATTTTATTTCTGCTGCTCTTATTCTTGATACATTTGCTCCTCTTGCCTTTACACTACAGTATAAAAATGTGGCAAGAGCTAGTGTATTGTAGCTATAACTTTTATCGTGTTTTCTTTAGGGATTTTTGTGATTTAAACACATTTTTCATTATGCCTATTATTTTCAATTTTTTTAATTTATGGTTGATGTCTTTTTCTCTTTTAATCAAATTTCACCATTTGAAAGTATTTATTTGTTCTGTAGTTTGGTTATTGATCACTATTTTACTTGATGGATTCAGCTTTTTAAAAATACCACATACATTTAAATCACCATTTATACAATTTTGTTAATGAATAAATAAATAATTGTGTTTTAGGGATGGCTGCTAAAAAATAAAGAAACGAAAAGAAAACTTAACTATGTACAAATAATGTTTTTCATGTATATACAAAGAAATTAATTATATGGCTGTAACCAAATGGTACCCACGTTACAGAATAGCCTAATTTTTTTTCTAAATGTAGCTAGCTCTCTGCAAGTTACTGTCTACATCTCACATTATTACTTGGTCATCTTAAAACTGATCATGTTAACTAAAAATACATTCTATGTTTGGAAAAAATACCTTTGCTAAATGTAATTAATCAGTAAGAAACGAACTCAAAATGGTGAAGATAGTGAAAGTGTTACATTTTTTAACGAAAAAAAAAAAAAAAAAAGAAGTAATATGAAAGTTAGGTCTTTATATTAAATGACAGCCTTTTTTATTTTCAAATATTTCAAATTATTGTAACTCTGAAAATATTGAGAATATGGAGGATAGCTGCGAATATATCGAATAAGCAGTCATGGACAGCCGTTAAGAGGTGGTCCTCCAGCTTGGGGATTGGACGAAGGGCTAACAACCCATCACCGTAAAAAAACAGCTTGTTATGAAACCCCAAAATAAGAATAAGGTGCTAATAGGGATGAAGTTACAGGAGAATGGAGAAAGTTACACAACACAGAACTGCAAGCATTGTACTCTTCACCTAACATAATTAGGAACATTAAATACAGGCTTTTGAGATGAGCAGGGCATGTAGCACGTATGGGCGAATCCCGAACTGCGTATAGTGTTAGTAGTGAGGCTGGAGGAAAAAGGACGCCATTTTTTTATCACTTCAGTTTTCAAGTTTCCTTTAAAGTATTAATAACTGTATCTTGTTTAAAATTCGTCTGCCATAACAGGAGAAACCACGACACTAAATGAGAATTTGCCTCTCAGTTACTTTCTTCACTATAAATCTCACAGATATGTTAAGGATTGAACTCCAATGCTATTAATAAAGAGTCATTGCTTGACTGAACCGTGGTTGGCCTTGTCTATGAGATCTAGTCATTTTCTTATGTAAACATATTTGGAAATTCCTTTAAAAATATCTCGAAAAATAAGAATTGTAACTTTCATTCTTTAGGTACAGCAGGACATGAGGGAAGCCTTTGAAAATGAAAAAAAGCAATTACAAACAATTATTCTGGAGACTAAGAAGAGCTTTGAGCTCCTTGTAGAGGAATTGCAAACGGAAAAGAAATTGCTGATTGAGCAGAATTGTCAAACAGATTCAAGATTGAGGTTAGTAATGCCTGTTTTAACTTTTTTGGATTTTTTTTTTTGGCATGTATGTTTTTTCGTTTCAGTCTAACACAGTAGCTTTGGTTGTGTAGGCCTATACAGTCAAATGTTTTAACGAATTTCTAGGGACCCTGTCGTTATTTTCGTTATCATATACCGAAAGTTCGTTATACTGTAATATTGATCAATGCTACTTTTTACACAAATGTCATAACTGTATGTTTTACTTTGACTATTACACTTTTACATCAGACTACTTTTGACCAATATATCGTCTGTAGCTGCATTTAGATTGGCAACAGGCCATGATTGTTTGGCCAAACACCTGCATAGAATTCTATGTCAATCAAACTATCTTGAACATTGTCGACCTCTTTTCAAACAATCACAGATATTAACTGTCATAAATTTATATATATACGACCTAGTCCTTTACACTCAACAAAATATAGACAATTAGGCCTACTCATTAATAGCCAATATACATTATCATGAAATTATAAATATTGAACAAATTAATATCCCATACTGTAGATTACATAAAACTAGTACAAATTTTTCTGTCATGGGGATGAAATTATATAATAAGCTTCTCAGTCAATATTATAAGTTACCAACCAATAGTTTCAAAGCTAGATTTTATAATTGGCTTTTAATTAATCCTTTCTACTCTGTAGATGAGTTTCTTCACATAAATTCACACGAAATTGTTTTTTAATAAATAAAGTTATTTAGATTAGTTACAATTATTTTTCTGTTGCTGAGTTTTTTAACACAAATTTGTATGAAATTGTATTTTAATAAATAAGTTTAATTGCAATTTAGTTAGTTTTCTTCAATTTAAAAGTTTCAAATTATTTCATGTTTTCATTGTATTACTTACATTTTACTATTTATATTATTAGTGTTTTTAAAATGTATTTATATGTTTTTCAATGTATTCTGACGAAGCCTAAAACTGTATGTCTAATGGGCGAATTGAATTGAATTGGAATATATCAGTCCCCTAACTGCCCATTGTGCAACTCAAACCAAGAAATGGATTCGGAACACCTCAAAATCTGTGCTTCCGTGGCTGACCATGATAATATCTTTGAAAAATATTGGAGTGTAAGAGGTCAAATGACTTTATTGTCAAACGCCTGGCATTAGAAAACAACAACATGCAAAATAATAAACTTTCGTATTATTAGTTTTTTCGCATTAACTGGATACCTCTTCCCAGTTATTAGCTCGGATAATGGAGAGTATATTGTATTAACACTCAGTGATACTGCTGTATAATGATAGTATAATGCATTCTTGGGATAGCAGGTGTATATTAAAGCTAAGGCCATTTACTGTAATGATTAATAGAAGACATTTTTAGTATGCTTAAAATGAATGTATTGAAATATTAATAAACTTCTTCCTAATTGGAATTATTATTTTTTAACACAGAGACCTGAACAATACGATAGATTCCTTGTACAAAGAAAACTGTTCCCTGCAGCAGGAAGTAACCATGTTGCTTAGTCAAAATTCGAAACTTGATGCTGGTTATCATGAGAAGGAGAAGAATTTGAACTTGACGAAGAAAAAATATGCAATGCTTGAACAAGTAAGACATTTTTATTAGTTTATTTTATTAGTAATTGCCCGTTCATTTTGTGATTTATTTCTTGCTCATACATTTGTCTTTCTATTTGCCTTCCAATAATCGATTCACTCATTTCTTCATTTGTTTATTCTTTCGTTTATTAATTCTTAATTTCAGCTTACTTATTCATTTATATTTTCACAGAGTGTGTGAAAATAGTACATTATGCAACGAGCCTATAATGATAGTAATTAAGAAGTGAGTACGGATGTTTATGAAACGAGCCGTCAGGTTTCATAATTTTCATACAAGCTTCTTAATTACCATTATAGGCGAGTTTCATACGACTTTTTATGCTCGACCATATTTCTAACTTGAAATTATTCAGATGTATACATTTTATTTGTATCTGACAAGATCGGAAGTGACCTTGTTCTAGGTCGTGAATTTGAGATGCGCAAACGCGAAAGTATTGATTTTTTCGAGGAACAATAATGTCATTGACCTTGATATAATACCGTTAAACTTGATATAACCTCGATTATTGAATTCGACATTGAAAAACGAGATGACAAATTGAATTTATTTGAATATTATTTACAATTAACGCTAATTATTATAGTAACAGAACATAACCTTCTGCGACAGTATTGGATTTCCAGCCTCCGTGACTTTTCGCAGGTAATTCTCTTTCGATTGATGGTATTGTTCCGCAGTCGTTTTGGCATATCCGAGAATAATCGATACTTGCGGTTTTATAACGGTACAAAGCTGAATTGTCACTGGCTGAACACCTGTAAGCTGAGTTGTCATTGGCTGAACACCTGTACTTTAATGAGTAGGTGTACTTTAATGACATGCATTAAAGGACTGCTACCAGGTGTATAATTACTACATTTCGGCATGGTCGAGCATAAATATATATTTACCATTATCTTACAAGATGAAACGATCAAGAAACTGTGATAGGGAAATGAGTTAGCATTTGGTGAGCTTTGTGACTGAACCTTTTATGGCATTTAAATCCTTTAACATTACAGAGAATAGAATTGTCCAAGCCAAGCTTTTATTCCATTGTAATTAATATATTTTAGTGACTAAATCTTCTCACACAAGAATTGAGAAATTTTAGATTCAGTCTAACATAAAACTGCTTCTTTTTATTAGGAGTTGAAGGACAAAAGTGCGCTCCTTACACAGCAGAAAGACTTGCTCAAAGCTGCTGAATGGAAAATTTAACTCTTCTGGTTTGGGAAGGGGATGACCATGTACGTGACAACTCCAGAAGTACGGGGAGGAGATTCAGAAGAAGGTAAGCGACTGCAATAGCAACTTTCACGTAATTTAATATCAGTATAAATGGGAATGATAATGTATGTACCTGTTAGAAGAAAACATGTGTTGGTTTGCTGATTGTTTAGCAATGCCTCCAAATGGGATTATGATACAAGATCAAGCCCGGTTTTAGATTTAAGTTATTTATCAGTAATCATACTTGTGGTGCTTTGATTCTAGCAGTTAACTCGGTAAAATATACAATATGATTATATGCTTAATCACAACTTAAGCTGTAATTTAAGAATTCAGATATATGTATAGATTTTTTCTTGAAGCTGACAGTAAATTGATCAATATTTAAGTACACAGATTGTGCAACAGATCATGCCTCACACAAGTAACGTTTAGTACACTGAGTCTCAATAAACGTTCCCCGTGTTTCTGTCAGTCAACCCGTAGCAAGGACTCCCCCCCCATTACTGCTGCTGCTTGCATGCACAAACTCAAGACACTTTGCAAAATTTTGTCGAATATCCTTTTGAGAAGATTAACTCCATATGTAGATGAAATTATTGGGGACCATCAGTGTGGTTTTAGACTATTGATCAGATTTTTTGTATTCGACAGATATTGCAGATATTGGAGAAAAAATGGGAGTATAAGGGTACAGTACATCAGTTATTCACAGATTTCAAAAAGGCATATGACTCGGTTAAGAGAGAAGTTTTATATAATATTATTATTGAATTTGGTATTCCCAAGAAACTAGTTCGATTAATTAAAATGTGTCTTAGTGAAACTTACAGCAGAGTCCGTATAGGCCATTTTCTATCTGATGCTTTTCCAATTCACTGCGGGCTAAAGCAGGGAGATGCACTACCACCTTTACTTTTTAACTTCACTCTAGATTATGCCATTAGGAAAGTTCAGGATAACACAGAGGGTTAGGAATTGAACGGGTTACATCAGCTTCTTGTCTATGCGGATGACGTGAATATGTTAGGAGAAAATCCACAAACAATTAGGGAAAACGCGGAAATTCTTGTTGAAGCAAGTAGAGCAATAGAGTTGGAAGTAAATCCCGAAAAGACAAAGTATATGATTATGTCTCGTGACCAGAATATTGTACGAAATGGAACTATAAAAATTGGAGATTTATCCTTCGAAAAGGTGGAAAAATTCAAATATCTTGGAGCAACAGTAACAAATCTAAGTGATACTCGGGAGGAAATTAAACGCAGAATAAATATGGGAAATGCCTGTTATTATTCGGTTGAGAAGCTTTTGTCATCTAGTCTTCTGTCAAAAAGTCTGAAAGTTAGAATTACCGGTTGTTCTGTATGGTTGTGAAACTTGGACTCTCACTTTGAGAGAGGAACAGAGATTAAGGGTGTTTGAGAATAAGGTTCTTAGGAAAATATTTGGGGCTAAGAGGGATGAAGTTACAGGAGAATGGAGAAAGTTACACAACATAGAGCTGCACGCATTGTATACTTCACGTGACATAATTAGGAACATAAAATCCAGACGTTTGAGATGGGCAGGACATGTAGCACGTGTGGGCGAATCCAGAAATGCATATAGAGTGTTAGTTGGGAGGCCGGAGGGAAAAAGACCTTTGGGGAGGCCGAGACGTAGATGGGAAGATAATATTAAAATGGATTTGAAGGAGGTAGAATATGATGGTAGAGACTGGATTAATCTTGCTCAGGATAGGGACCAATGGCGGGCTTATGTGAGGGCGGCAATGAACCTGCGGGTTCCTTAAAAGCCAGTAAGTAAGTATGTTAAATTAATAACATTCGGTACTGACCCTATTCACTGTAGCTACTGGAAGTGTTGCCAATCTCGTGTCTGGTGTGATACATAATCCACATCACATCATTTATAGAACCTGTTTCATTAAATCTTTTTATTAAATTTAGTATAATTTTTGCACGGAACTGGGCAGCCAAGAAATTTACATTTAAAGTTTTCCCTTGTTTTGCTACATGATTCCTTTTTTTCCATATGTACATTTTCAAAATGTGTACACATTCAAGGATTGAATATGTGTATGTCTAATGCCTACTCACTTCACTTGCGTGATTCGGGTTCCGCATATTGCGGATAGATGGACGATTTCTGCCTTTGTCTAATCTATACTTCTTCCATATAGCCTTTACTACCATTTAAATTGAATAGCTCCCAAAACACGTTGCACACAGGATTATGTTTCCACTCCACATTCACGTCCAACTTCTTTTAAGCTGAAAATTGTGAAATTCTTCTTCCTCTTCATTAATAGTTTTCTCAGTATGTATAGACAGGTTTGAAATAAGACACATCTATCTTTGCAATATTTATGTGTAAATAAGAATCATTAAGTTTCAGAAGTGCACTTGATTTCCATTATGTTGCAGAATCTTCTAGAGGAGAATATTGTTAAGAAGAATAGTGAAATTGCGAGGCTCAATAACTCTCTTCAGACTCTCACAGAAGAAAACACTAACGCTAATGATATAATAACATCATTTCAGAACGAGTTTCCAGTCCTGAAGGCAAAGGTGTGTGAAAAATGAGATTGACTCGTGTGTGTGTGTGTGTGTGTTTTTTTTCTTTTTTCGTACTTTTTGTTCTTTTTTTTATGTGAACCCTGCTTGGTCAAATGCGATTTAGAGTTACATTTATGTTTTCACAGACGATTTTTGAGGATGCCAAACTATGAATTAATTTAAAATTAGGCCTATATACGAACTGACAGTTACAATTTGTTATGAAAACTTGTGATTTCTATAAACCATTTTATTTGCCATGGACTACAATGCAGTTTGAATCAATTTCTGTCATTATTAGATATAGAAGATACAGTACTTATGTGTGTGAGTTTTGACACTTGGTACAGGCCAAAATCTTATGTGGAAAGAGATTAAAAAATGAATACCTTCATTGACAGTTGAAATATATCAATAAACCTTGACATTTTTTCTCTATTTGACTGTAATTTGTGGTAATCTTCATATAAAATTGACAATTCTCTTAATATCCACAGAAAAACAGCACTACAGATACCACATCCAATACATGACTATTTATAAGGAACATGGCAACATTTTTATACAACAAGCAAGTGATATGATAGTAAATGTAATAAATAAATTAATGAAACAAATAAGTAAATAAAGTAAAATAAAAATTACTTAAATTAACTAAATAAATCAATTAAATGTATAAAGTATGTAAATAAACAAGAAAGTAAAATAAAATAAAAGTTAAATTACATTAAATTTAATTAAAATGAAATGAAATAAAATAAATTGGAAAACGTCAAACCAGAAAAGAGAACATGAAAAACAAAATGAAGAAAAAGAGTGCATTAATTATGCTAGAGATGCTATATTTGGTTCGTAGAAAGTCAGACATTGCTGAATTGCATAAGGATATTTCTTTATACTTGTTTAAAATACGTCGTGAAGTCTAATTTCCCTGTCTGGAAAGAACGAATTTTGAAGTGTGATTAATATGTGTTGTCAAAAGAATTTTCCTCTGACTATTACACTCTTACTACGTCATACTACTTTTGACCAATAAAACGGTACGAAAGGACGTATTTCAACCAATCATGGCTGCTTATCGCACAATTTTATCGCGTCCCCAGCATTTGTTTCTTTGTTTGCCAACATTTGAAACTGCGCTGGTCTGGACGTCAAAAGTATATATAAAATTACAAACCACTACAGTCGATGCACAGCAGTTTCAAATATGACTCGCATTGGCATTCAAGAACAAGAATTAATAAAAATCACTAATCATACCTATGCATCTTCTGAAATCCGATTTACAAATAAATGAAGAGCACCATTCGGAAATCCTGAATAAGTTGAATACACCATGTAGGCCTAAATCAACGAGTTCCACTTCTATTATGCACACGTCCAATATAACATCAATTGAACCACCAACCACATTCAAATTTGAAAATTGTACATTCAATAATTATTCCTTTTAAAATTATTCATTCGGAAATTCTGAATAAGTTGAATACACCATGTAGGCCTAAATCAACGAGTACCACTTCTATTACACACACGTCCAATATAACATCAATTGAACCACCAACCACATTCAAATTTGAAAATTGTACATTCAATAATTATTCCTTTTAAAATTATTCATGTTTATTTTTATGTCATCGTCGTTAATTAAAACTTTTCTAACACTTGTGTATATTAGTTAGGTTATGTTATAGCTTCTTCTCTGAGAGGATAAAAAGAACTTCTGCTATATGATATTATGGACAGTCACGTATCAGAGATTGTTTAATATTAAGATTTATTGAATAGTAATCATTACAGTGTATAAAGACACTACTGCCATCTAGCATGCATCTAGCGTAACATTTGTAATGCTGAGATGGTACAATAATACATTTGAAGACGGTTGTATTTTCGTAAGTCAATTAATATTTTATTGTGTTGACAAAATCGTTACTTCTAATCTTTATATACTTTCTTCTAATCGTGTAATAGTCAATTAAATCCCACTCGAGTTTTGATTTTCTCTAGATAAATCAAAACGTCTAGTGAGATTACTGTTGATAATTCGTTGTTCTATAACTTCTTTTCTTTCCTTGACTGACGTTCAACTGTTCTCCAAATGGTAGGCTTTGGTCAAAGCTATAATGCAAGCACAAAACTATTTTTAGATACTCTAAAATACACTAGTTACGGGAGTGTCTTAACGGTTATGGGATATTCTGTATATATGCTATTACTGTAACAGTTTTTTAACTTTAAAACTAATAATGAAGGTTGTTTACCCTTAGCAAAGCATGGTGTATTCTTCAGGTGCATATCAATATGAAACGAATAATAATCATAATGACAGTGTAAAGCATTATGATATGATACCCCATGGCTTATTCACTCCATTCAGTTCACTCTGCTGTCTCATTTTTCGCCTATGGAGAAAATAGCGTGAAGTCATCACTACTTTCATGACTGAATTCTAGTGATATTAAATTACCGGTAGTAACTGAATTACAAACTTTTCATTATACTGATATACTTAGATTGCTCTTCTTGCATTGTTGTATAAAGAAGAAAGAGCATACACTCAAGAACATTGTGCTAGCTAAACTGTTCTAAGGAAACTTCTTTTCTGAGCTGGTAGTGACCACATTCACGTATAGAAGCTTCTTTCTATTAGGTTATTTTATGACGCTTTATCAACATCTTGGTTATTTAGCGTCTGAATGAGATGAAGGTGATAATACCGGTGAAATGAGTCCGGGGTCCAGTACCGAAAGTTACCTAGCATTTGCTCATATTGGGTTGAGGGAAAACCCTGGAAAAAAACCTCAACCAGGTAACTTGCCCTGACCGGAAATCGAACCCGGGCCACCTGGTTTCGCAGCCAGACGCGCTAACCGTTACTCCACAGGTGTGGACTAGAAGCTTCTTATAGTCTCGCATGGAATGCTGTAAAGTGCTCTTAAGAATTACTTATTTACTTATGGCTTTTAGAGAACCTTCACTTAAGCCCGCCATTGGTCCCTATCCTAAACAAGATTAATCCAGTCTCTACCATCATATCCTATCTCCCTCAAATCCATTTTAATATTATCCTCCCATCTACGTCTTGGCCTCCCTGAAGGTCTTTTTCCCTCTGGCCTCCCAACTAACACTCTATATTAGCGGTGGCGAAAATGTAATCATGCGCCGAGCCACTGTGTAACCTGCAACGTGCATAGCATCTATGGAGGGAGGCGGACACCCGAAGGGGAAGCGAAGCAACTGTCTGACTTATTAATGGATTTTCATTTTCCTTACGTCAAGCACTTAAATATAATTTTATACAGTACAAGGCTACAAACTAATGTTTAGTACGTGTAACGAAGAAAGAAATGAACAATAAATGAACAATATCACAACCTAAAATTAACTATCTTCAGAATGTCTCACAACGACAAAGTTTCAAAATCAGGAATTATGTCAACACTTTTCTGTTGATTTTCGTAGTTGATCACGATTATTTGTCTGTCAGTCGTGATCTAAATTTGGTTTTTACTATTTTAATTGTTGAAATAATTATTATTGTTGTTACTATTATTTTCACAAACGTATGTTGTAGCGAACATGGCTTCAACAGAGCAAGTGAAAGAACGAAGCTTCAGATATTTATTTTTTGGCAAAGATTTGAAAGTTCAGTATTAAATTTGTCAAGTCCTTACATCTAGCTTTCATTTGACATCACATAGTAAATCAGTGAGTTCAAATTGAAGAGCTAACCGCATTATTCGTACATCTGCTGAAAAAGGGTCGACGTACAGAGACGATGATGATAACAATAACGATAACACTTAACCTTTTAATGTTTCATCAGTAACATGTAGTATAATACCGTTTTATGTTATACAACCGTTTTCCTCGTAATACTTGTGAACAAATCATACATTTAATATTCTCACCATATTGACAGCAAAAATCTACCTCCATCCTCCCATCCTCATGGCATGTTGAAACTTTACCTTTTACATGGTTTCGAGATTAGACATATGCCATTCGCAGGTCAGAGACAATACAAATGGAACTGGAGTTTGACTCCAGTGAGTCAGAGGGTGGGGGTTGGCGGAGGTTAGAAGCAAGCGAAATGCACAGCTATCACTGCGAGCCACAATGTCTCGCGAGTCACGTTCTCGCCACGAATGCTCTATATGCATTTCTGGAGTTTCCCATATGTGCTACATGCATAGTTAATTAATGTAGTCTTTATAAATTAGTTTTTATTCTCAATAGATTGTAGTTATGCTGAATCTCCTGCACTGTGAATGGTTTTTCTGTGGAAAATAATGTGCAGCTATATCTCGTCTGAAGTAACAAATTGCATACTGATATAAGAATACTACGTACAACATTTTTAAGACAATGCAATGAAATTAGTTAGAAGTAATTTGTTTCTTATTGTGTTCATTATTTGGATGTACACAGATTAAACTTCGAACAAAGATAATACTGGAGCAAGAATCCATATTGGCCCAGCGAGACAGTGACAAAACAGCTCTAGAGAAAGAGACAGAGGAGCTGAAAAATAAAGTTGATGATTTGAAAGCAACTCAAAAAGAATTATCGGAGTTGCTTCAAACTACAAAAGAAAAATTAAATCAGAAGGAAGAAGCTCTGACGAGCAACAAACACTGTAAGTACTACATATTGTGTTTGAAAATATTTCACTACGATATTTATATGCATTTCATTTTATAAACATGTATGTTTACATAATTATAGTGTATGTTACCAAAAATAATATTACACCTTAACTTGCAAGTGAATTATGTCTGAAGTGTCTCATAATCATTGTTTTAAATTTTATTAATGCAATTACACTACACTTTAGAGAAATATATGTTACTCTTTATGCATTCCAATTAATTTATATGGTTGAAATGCCGCCCTTCGTGATCGGGTTAAGTGAGTCACATGGTCTGCCTTACGGCCTGTATTAGATCACGATGGCAGTGGCACAGTCTATTGTTCCTAGTACTCACAGCGCTCCAAGCTGCTAGCAACTATCGCGAGAAATGCAAAAAATCATTCCAAGCTTCGTGACTATTATACTAGATTGGTAGCAGCCTATACATTGTACGAAGATTTTATTTGTACCAAATTTTATTAGAATTAAAATTTTACGATGCTGATATCAATTATCATTTGATTATTTAACGTCTGAATGAAATGAAGGTGATAACTTTCCGTGTTAAATTGAAATGAGTCCAGGGTCCAGCACCGTTGAAAGTTACCCAGCATTTGCTCGTATTGGGTTGAGGGAAAAGTGTGTGGAAAAAACCTCAACCAGGTAACTTGTTCTAGAAGATAGTGCTTTTTGATTGGAAGTTACTGTACCAAATTAGACATCTTACATATAGAATTAAAATGTGCAGGGTTTACGAATGGAGATATCAAGTTTAAATTATACATCTTGATTACACAAGTTTTAACACTGTATCATTTCGGAATATGTATGGTAAGACTTTCCTGTGTCTTATTTTATTAAATTTCAACTGTAAAAACCTCATTTACATGTTTCTGAGAAATAAGGAAAAGTTGACCTATTCATTTGGGTCATCTTCAGAACTGGTCATTGTTGGTCTTTCGCCACTTGTATATTTCATATTGTTCTAGTGTGTTTAGTTTCTGGCTTTTTGGTTGGATGTGCAGTATTTCCATGTCTGTGTTGATGTCTCTGTGGGTGTGGTTAGCATTTGTGATGTGTTCTGCATATGTGGAGGTCTTTTGTAACATCAACACAGACATGGAAATACTACACATCCAACAAAATAGCCAGAAACTAAACACACTAGAACAATATGAAATATACAGACACACGAAAACACACCCCAACTAATTTCTCAACACACAACTCAACTTCAAAACACACACACTCTGTGACTCTACACTATACCACAGGAACACACCCTCACAGGAAACAGAACAAGTGGCGCCAAGACCAATAACGACCAGTTCTGAAGATGATCCATAAAACGTCGAAACATGTAAACGAGGTACGTTGAAATTTAACACAGGAAAGTCTTACCATACATATTCCGAAGTTGGAACAATTGGATAATATCCACGGCAGAGAAATGTCGATAGTCGACGTTACTCGCTGGCCACTAATCACCAGGCCGTACCGAGCCGTGCCAAACAAAACACAATCAAAATGGTGGTAGTAAAATTCGCGACTATATTCTTAAACTTTCACTGCATTAGTCAAGCGCAAGACTTCTGGCTTCTGTTGCATTCAAACGATTATAAAATACGATAATTTGGTCCAGGGAGCATCCGTTTTTGATGCAAAGATAATTTGTTTGGCTTGTTTCTTAAATAAAATTACGAAATGGCGTTCCTGTGCTTAACATTTAATAAAAAAAAAAGAAATATAGCAAAACTGTTTTGTCTCGAGACTCTCATCTAAGTCACGTAATCTACTTCAATAATTTCAAATATATCTTTAGCTAACAGTGGTGCTATCTCTCAGTAATGTTCAGAACGAAGGAGGTAGAGAGAGAAAAGAAACGAATTTCTCCCTCCAACGACGCCACACACCAACGTCGTGTTCTTATGTTGGCAAGATTGTGTATTTACTTAAATTTGGTGCTAAACGTAACGGCACAGTTCAAAGATACCGCGGGAATTCTCCAGTTTAGCGCCGAAGTTTAAATTATACATCATCTCATCACATCATAAAAACTTGATACATGTAAAATCGGAAAAAGACATTTTGCAACACGTGCACCAAATCATAAACGCACCAAGTTTTTACTACTGTGTGTATTTACAGATGTGAACTGTTCGGTAATAATAAACAGTAAGTGACATACACTCCGCATTGTTTAATAATAATGCCCAATTGAGGACCAGAGAAGGGGTCCAAGGGAAAAACAACAGTGCAGTCTTATCAACTTTAAGAACATTGACCGAGGCCTTGACCGACATGGTAAAAAAGTATTTGTATAGTGAATAATTTCAAAAGAAAAATTGTTCCGTTACGGCAAATAAAATCCAGTAATATGGACTAATGTGTCCTGGTTGAACATTTAATACGAGTGCTCTACCACTGAGTACCCAGCCAGAACTCCATCGACACCGTCTCAACCATCTTCCAGCTCAGTGGTAGATCGCTGAAGTGTACAGTTCAAACAGAGGAGGGATCGATATGACGAATTTATGGCCCTGGAACAATTTTTTTGTTGAATTATTCAAATCTGCTTTACAGGGAGCTTCACCTGAAAGACTAGATTTGCATAATATATACGTTACTGTGTACGTTAACAGAAAACCACAATTCCAAGTCACGCATAGATTGAACCAGTGCACTCCGACGTTTGGGTCTCTGGCGTTGCCATCAGCCCACCAAATTTTGTCGACACCTTCATGTGGATATAAAGGGAAAAGTTCCATGTCGCCAGGTGGAGTTCCCGGTAGCTCAGTGGTAGATAAGCTGGTATGTTCAACCAGATTTTTTTATAAAATAAAACCGGCCCCGGAACAATTTTTATTTGAAAAAAATTCAAATCTGCTTTACAGGGAGCTTCACCTGAAAGACTAGATTTGCATATTTGTATAGTGTAAAAAGGAATCTCGTCTGTACGGCAAGATATATCAGTAATATGAACTACTGTGTCCTGTACCACCGGAACAGCTGCGACGGCATATGGCATGTGGTACAATGCAGCCAGCCACATCTGACAGCCGGCTGCAACCATCTATTGTTGCACAGGAGATTGCGCAGTGTACAGATATCCACAAATACAGCGCTGGTTAACCGTAAGTATAAACATGTCTTTATGTGTGTCTGTGTCCAATGTACGATGTGTTGCAAACTGTCTAAATGCTTTTTTTTTGGATTCTGCCTGACTGCGGACCTGCAGCGTCCGCCGAGTGCCATAAAAGCTGCCGGCGGATGAATGGACCCAGCATTCGCCACCCCTGTGCTCATCACACCGCAACTTCAACCAATGCGGTGTACCAGAAGCACGCTGACGTTTCCATCCTCTCAGTTGCCATCATCCCCCGCCGAATTTTGATCGACACCTCCACCGCTGACACCTACTAAGTCAGAGGAAACCTATCCCTGCCAGATGATAGGTCGGTCGCATCACCTCAGTAATTATGGACGAGAGTTGAATGTATATGTGTGTGTGCCTGTATTTTTTTTTTATAAAATAAAACAAGTATGAAATGAACTTGAGTATTATTTAAAAAAACCTAGTTCACTTTCCTTAGAGGTTGAGGGACAAAAGGAGATAGTAAAAAAAGAAAACTGATAGATATAAATATTTATTAGACTACCCAACACTATCGTTTTACAATCATACTCCTAATTTCAGTGAGGAGTGGTGCCACCAGCGTATACAATTAAGGAAGAATGGCTACACTTCACAGTATAAACCTTTGATAAAGCAGGACTGATTTCAATGACCTTCAAACCAATTTGTTAGCAGTAAGATTATGCTTCACATTTCCCTAGAGTTGGCGCTGACATCAACCATATTATGCAACAACACAGCGGAATATAACAGACATACAATTAACACATCTAGCTACATTATGTACTCAAATAAAATAAATTGGACCCATGAAATAATAAATCCGTCATTAACTGTAATGTCTAGACTCTAGAGTTAAAATTTATAAATGAGAGTTGAGATCGTTGACCCCAACAACAATTAAAATATGTAATGATTTGATAGCGCTGAAAATGGGAAAACAAAACTTTATGCCTCTGTATTGTATACAAATATTACACGAATTTGATACATCATTTTATAATGTATTATATTATATTATAATATAATTTATTATATATAAAATATAAACAATTATTATTACAACTAGTTTGTCACTGAGAAATAAGGACAAGCTGTTAACTTGAATTTATTTGAAGCAAAGCGTTACTGGATTATGTAACAAGGTAGGCGATGTTTGGATGTGTTTCAACTCTTGTATTCAATTATTATCTTAGCGTGTGCTCGTATATACACTAATATTCTAGCGCTATTGAAAGTGTAATTGAACTCAAAAATTTGACATTTAACTGCCACAGAGAAACAAAACAGGAAAACAGTTCAGTGTCCATTCTGAAATTATAACAGTCTTTCGTTGGTGACATAACAAATAACATTCAAAAAATGTATTTAAAAATAGGCTTAAGGATTTTACTAATAGACGGTAGTATATTATACACTTTGGAGTATGTTTAATATCATGAACTATAAACTTCAGGAACATTTACTTTTCCTTTAATTGTCTACGGTGACAAAGTGTCACTTAGAACATTTTTTATATTATTCCGTAAGACCAGCCTCATGGTCTAGTTCTTTCAGAGCTGGCTATTTAATGAGGTCAGGAACTTCGATTTTAGAAGAGACATGGGTGAATTTTTCCTTAAAGGGGATTATTACGTGAAAGTGTTGATCCATGGTCTGTGAATAGGTTGAAAAGTTTAGATTTAAGACCTCTCCTGGCACTCAATTATCATAATCATCCTAAATCACATCATCGAGGTAATGTAACTAATTCTTCCAGGCTTCCCCAACCTCAGAAGTGGGTTACATCTAATTTTGTGCCAGGAGAGAAGACCAGAAATGTCAAAAAGACAACCTGGTGGCATTGGATAAAAAAAATATATATATATTATACACACTATTGATATTCCTTCAAATTTTTTTTGATTTGACGTTTAACTGCTTCGTTAATGTCAGAAGGCTGGTATAGCACTTCACTTTTACTCTTGAAATTATGAAGCAGTGTTTCGTTATTGACTTTGAAAAGAGACATTCAACAAATATGTGAAATTTGAAAGCATTTGCTCATTTAAATTTGCCTTTAATTTCGTTTTTATTTCATTACTGATACTGTCTAAAATATACTTCAAATCATCACATTCATTACTCAGATTGGAAGCAATATAGGTTTTTAGATGATGTTTGAAAGCAATCTCCAACAGTGAAGAGCCGGCCGCAGATGGCAGTGGTTCTGTAGCGGGGATTGAAGGCGGTTCCTCTCCCATCGATTGCAATGGATGATAGTTCAGGAACCGCATCTCCCGGTGGTTGTAAGAGACCAGCCAGCTCGGGAACAGCAGAGATTACCTGACGAAAGAAAAGATATAATACATTGTCGAATAACTGTTTCTCTCTCTCTCTCTCTCTCTACACATTTCATATGCATATTCCCACCTTATGATTCCTCACATGCCGCGTCCTATGTCTCTGTGTTGCAAAACTCTTCGCACATATAGCACATATAACTGTTCAGTTATCAGTATTATGTATTTCTCTTTTATGTCTTATTAATGCCTTTCTATAAGAATAGTCTTTCCCACAAATATCACATGTATTGTTCGTCTTCCTATGTTTTTCTCTTTTATGTTCATTCAAACTCTTATAGCCAGTTTATCCAAGTAATGTTTAATTTTGCTTAACGAATATTGAATTAACAGTCTGTTTATTTTTAATGCTTTGTTAATGTATTTTCCATTTGTTCAACATAATTTTGTTTAAGATAACCAACAGTTAACTATAACGTCTGTTAGCACTATTTTAACTACTCAACAGCAGTTGGTAAGGATTCTACACATGTAAGACAATTTTTGATTGGCTAAAATTAATCTTTAAATTCTATGTTATAGAGTGAAGGAATCTTCTATGCCACATCAGTAAATTTAAAAATGCACTTATATTGTCAGACTCCAAAGCAGCTATTCTATCAATAGTCTCTAAACACACACCTTCATCTCAAACAGCAGAAATAACTAAAATGCTCTCTCAATTAATATCACTCAATAAAAGAATTGTATTCCAATGGATACCATCCCATTGTGGAATCCTGGGAAACGAGAATGCGGATGCTTTAGCAAGCAAGGGCAGCACTGCTACTTACAGACCTGTTACTAAATCTACGTATTACTCTATGAAAAGATTTATTAAATCTACATACTTAGACTTCAACAAACAAAATTTGATAACACAATCCCATGGGAAAAAATGGAACTTTCTGCATCATAATCCACAGTTAATTCCCGATTTACCACGAAAATCGTCTGTAGCTGCATTTAGATTGGCAACAGGCCATGATTGTTTGGCCAAACACCTGCATAGAATTGGAATATATCAGTCCCCTAACTGCCCATTGTGCAACTCAAACCAAGAAATGGATTCGGAACACCTCAAAATATGTGCTTCGGTGGCTGGTCATGATAATATCTTTGAAAAATATTGGAGTGCAAGAGGTCAAATGACTTTATTGTCAAACGCCTGGCATTAGAAAACAACAACATGTAAGACAATTTTTTATTGGCTAAAATTAATCTTTAAATTCTATATTTTAGAGTGAGTCATGAAACTTGCATAAAATGACAACCTGTTATAGTAGGCCACACTCCATAAACAAACAGTTGACAAATGAAAGTTGTAGGTGACGTGCTGAATAATAATTACAAAGTAAGGTTATATTTCCTCATTGCTATTATGGATACGAAATACGAAGAAATAAAATAACACTGATGTATTTAAACAGTCCAAAGTATTTTTTAAGTGTTATTTTTCCAGTCATATGCTAAACATTCCCTTCAGAGAGACACAAAATATTAATTTCGCAACTTCTGTTCGAACAGCTGTGGGGACATCGGCCATATTTAACTAACGAGTTAAGGGGACACTCAACTATATTTTGGAACTTTTTTCCTATTTGACCAATCTTTTCCAAATTTGGAGAAAAAGTTTAATATACACATGGAAAGTAACATGCAAAATCTCAGCTCATTAGATCCAATACTTTTCAAAATAAAAAAATATTTCAATTTTTAATCAATCATTAATTGAAATATCACTTTTAATTATCATTTATTTTTTGGCTTTGTGATTTGACTGTGGCTTCTCAATGAATAGGGGAAGAATTCTGCGTATTGATTTAGTTCTGTCATGTAAATTAGTGTAAAAATTTATTTTTCATTTCTATGACACTTTTTCTCCAATTTTTAAGTTGACTGTCCCCTTAACTGCCCGAAATCCTACATTTAAAATTAACAAACTGTTTAGAGTTTAACAGATGTTAAATTTTCTAACAATACTTGGAAAAACCGGCCATTAGCGTTTTTAAATTGCTTATTGCACATGCTGCTTGTAGGCGGCCGGGTAGCTCAGTTGGTAGAGCAGCTGGCTACGGACTGGAAGGTCCGGGGTTCGATCCCAAGTGGTGACAGGATTTTTTCTCGTTGCCAAACTTTCAGAAAGGCCCCGAGGTTCACTCAGCCTGCTGTAAAATTGAGTACCGGGTCTTTCCCGGGGGTAAAAGGCGGTCAGAGCGTGGTGCCGACCACACCACCTCATTCTAGTGCCGAGGTCATGGAAAGCATGGGGCTCTACATCCATGCCCCCCCAAGTGCCTTCATGGCATGTTATGGGGATACCTTTACCTTTACCTTTTTACATGCTGCTTGTAGTGGTCTTCTCCATTTTTTACCAGTACTGGTTTGTGCTGTAAACCTTGGTATGTTCTACCAGCGGAAATTCTATAACGTCTTCCTCTTTTGAAATTTCTTCTTCTTCCGCTTATTTGTTTTCTGTGAACAAAAAAATTGAAATACATGAACAGCTATATAACACTTACCAGACCATACTAAAATAAACAGAGTGATAATGTATTTACCGCTTTGTAGTTGGGACAAGTCTGGTCACAAAGCTCCTTTCAAAATTTCAACTGTGAACTCTCGTCGCACTCCTCCACATCCAAAACTTTGTCAGGCTGTAGTGGGCATATACATTCTATGAGATGCTCCTTTCCCATGCACGTAATATGATGATAATTTTCCTCGTGGTGCGGTGGTGTATCCAGCATCCAACTGCGTGCATTTTGTCCGCATGGCAGCACAAGCGAATATGAATAGCAGTCTGTATAGCTCTACTGATGAATTGCATATGCTGTAAATGGTATAGTAGTCTGTATAGCTCAACTGATTAATTGTTTATGATTATGTACAAATCTGTATAGCTTAATGAAAGTATGCTTGTAAATTTAATTAATCTGCTTACTTTGTATTGTATATGGGCTATTCCATATGAAATCGATCAGTAAAAAACCTCGCATTTTTTTATACTCTGATTTTTTCCCTACTTATACCAGGTGCTGAGGAGAGTGCATTTTCAAAAATATACTATCGAAAGTCAAACGGTTTTCGACTATTATTATTGAGCGACAAATTTAGCGTATTTTATAAAAAAGCCTTTTCAGCTTTTATTTACTCAGAACTCTGGAACCATTTACTGCAGAATGTTGAACGGGAGCTCATTTTGAAGCTGACATTTGGTAGGTTATGTTAAGAAGTAATCCTTATTTTTATTGTACACAGAGCGACAGATAATCTGATTTTACTTACTTTTAGGCTTTTTGCTCATTTGTAAAAAAAATGTAAAAAAATTGATTGAAAAAACCTTACATTATTAAGAGGAATTCGGCATTGTTTGCTTAGTGGTAACGGCAATAAGTTACTGAGGGTATTAAATAAATTATTTTCACATGCCTGGACTTGAACAGCGTCAGTACTGACGTATCTTCACTGCCCGAGAGCTGAAGATAAGTCCGAAAGAGCGTTTGTGCGTCATTTTACTCCTGTGTTTATGAAAACCTGTGATAAAGCTATTACAGCCATGATTGTTTATGTCTAAATTGATGACACATCACGTGTTTGTCTCCTGGTCTTGCTTACCTCGGCTAGCTCCGCCTCACAGTCAGCTGGTTAATTCACGTCGTACTATTTATTTTCTTTATTTGATATTTTCAATGCTTTCTTATCAACATACTATCAGTAAAAAATGTGTTTATTTGTATTGTCAATGCGGAATCTAACTATATATTTTAAAAATATTTTTCCTTGGCAAAAGATAAATACTTAATATAATCGTCTTAATGAGGAAAAATCTAAATTTCTCCATTTGGCATAAAAAAAGAAAGAAAATCTGTTTATATTTCAATATAAACTTTGACAAATTTCTTAGCATCAAAATAAACCATAATTTTAATCATTGTTGAAAGGATTTCTAGGAGCTACAACAGTATAAATTTTCAAATTTTATGAAAATACGATAAATTTAAATATTTTTAATTTAAACACTATGAAGTTCTGATGCCTCAAACTTTGTAGAGCCAAAGCATTGTATCAGCAGTTCTCTGACGTACAAAAAAGTTTTATTGTATTTAGAAATTGAATGGTCAATTTTCTCTATATTTCAGTCGATTTGAGATGGAATAGCTCTTATGTTACTATAGTTTGGTTGATGAATTGTATATGCTTTAAATTGAATAGTAATCTGTATAGCTCTATTCATGAATTGTTTGTGTTTGTAATTTGAAGTAATTTGCATGATATGTATTATCAATTTCTGTATATTACAACTGATTGAATTATTTATGCCTTAAATTGAATTAACTTACTCATTTTTGTACTATATGTTATAGATCATCTGATGAATAATCGTTTGCGTTTGTAAATTTAATTAATCTGATTGGCTATGTATTGTATACTTTTAGTAGAGCCATCGAAATTAAAGCAACATCGCATACAGAACAGACTCGCTACAAAAACATCTCAACACACTGACACAAACAAACAAATACAACCACACAGGCGAATACAAATCCCCATTTGGTCTCATTGAATGGTTTCTTTCGAGGTCTTCCAAAGAACACATCACAGGACTGAACCTCCCGGATGGAACACATCACAAAGTCCTCAGCCTCACTTCATTTCACATCCCCTTTGGAAACTGATTACCTGGTTGAAATTTTAACGAAGTTTTCCCCAACCATAAGGCAAATGCCAGGTAATCTTCAAAACACATACACTCTTTGGCCTCACATCATCTCACAGGAAACAGCTCAAGACCAAAATATTGTTAAGAAATTGTAGAAAATTACAAAATTGTAAAACTATAAAAATTGTAAAATATTGTAAAAATTGTAAAAATTTGTAATTGTAATATTGTAAAATTTTTGACTTGTTCCACATCTTAAAGTTTCATTGCTCATTTAAGATCTATGGAATATAATAAATGAAATGAAATTGAGTATGAAGCTGGTTTGGTCCATGTATAAGTCTCTGTGCATATGTCTTTTTCCGAATTCTTACCTCTATATTTCCGAGTTACTTGGTATGCGTCTCTTCAAATGGATATTCCAAATGCTCCAATTTCTTTATCAGCGGTATTTACTGTGAATGATGATGGTGCTCGCTGGACCAGCTTCCGTAGTTTTTGCCGTCTGATCCATGACTCAACAAACACGCGCACATTCTACTCCTTTTATACCTACACAAACAACCTCATTTCATAAAATAATTGCATATCCAATCCTTTGTTTCCGTGCATTCACATCTCATTCCAGATGTCAATGACAGCTCATAAGGTCATGACTTCGGCTCTGCCGCAAACTTTGACGTGACTGAGCTGACCTCTCTCTCCCTTACTATCTGTCATCGAACTTACCCTCATGTGTCTGGCAGCAGTCCAGCTTCCAATCACAATCTCTCTCTTGAACTCGCGACCTCTCCAAGCCAATAACCTTCCATCCTTATCTATAGCATCCCGCGTCCCGCCTCAAACTACACATTGCAGACGTCATAACCCGCATAACGCCGCGACTCTTCCTTGTGATGTCATAACCCCCCCCACACACACACGATCTTGTTACGTCACGACCCAAACCCTTGGTGACGCCACGTCACAAACCCTGATGATGTCACGCCAAAACCCTGCAGAACCCTGTGACATCACAAACATACTGTAGCTACTAGCACTGCAGAATTCTACATTCTGTATCTTACACACGTATCTGCATGGAGGTTACATTTCACATACTGTCAGCAGTGGCGGCTCGTGATAAAATATGTGTTCCAAAACCGAAGAGAATTTGAAATCGTACATTTAATATGAAATGTCATGATTCCAATGTTTCACTATAGAAAAAACAGTGTATAAGTTCAAAATATATGTTTTTGTTGTTTTCTAATACCAGGTGTTTGACAATAAAGTCATTTGTCCTCCTGCACTCCAATATTTTTCAAAGATATTGTCACTTTGTTTGTCAAGCACTGAAGCACAGATTTTGAGGTGTTTCGAATCCGTTTCTTGGTTTGAGTTGCACAATGGGCAGTTAGGGGACTGATATATCCAATTCTATGCTGGTGTTTGGCCTGTTGCCAATCTAAATGCAGCTACAGACGATATGCGTGGTAAATCGGGAATTAACTGTGGATTATGATGCAGAGAGTTCCATTTTTTCCCATGAGACTGTGTTATCAAATTTTGTTTGTTGAAGTCTAAGTATGTAGATTTAATAATAATAATGAAACCCAATATTTTTATTTCCAATTTTTCCTGGTAAGTCAGTTTACCCAGTTCTTTACTTTAAAAACCATGTTGAAACCGATAAGCAGTTATATTAAATTGGGTTAAACAGTTCTTTACTGTTCAAAATTGCTTGAACAGAGTTCATTGTTTACGTTTGTTAAAAATAAATACATACCACAATGCCGTTATTTACAAAAGCGCATGTTCAGTAATATATTTTGGTTCACAACACATTGATACACTATAATCTATACCACTACTGTAATCCCATTTGCATAGCTTGAATGCCATTAAATATTCTTAAATATTATACTCCACCATACAGATATTTAAATTCACACCACTATCACAGACAGCCAGCACCTACACTTACTATAGTGATGGTCACATAAGAACAGTTCCTAAACAGCAAATATTGCCGTCTTGTCAGTGTTGCCAACTGTTACCAGATATCACACGATTCTTCGTACTAAATGACTTATTTACTTACCATACTTTATGTTGGAAGGTTATTCTAAATAATTCAATAATTTGTAACATATTTTCGTAGAAAGGGATCAACATGTCAAGTATTTTGTCTGGCAATACGAAATTCTTTGGTTTGACTAAACATTTGACGCACGAGACCTAACCTAAAAATGTATTTTGAGCATATGAAATTATTAGTACTAACTCCGAAAACTTACCTGACTATAGTCTTGAATTATAACAACGCAACACATAAAATTAACTATTATGTATTAATATTAATACTGCTATTAATTAATTATTAGTATGTTCAAATTTCATTAGCTTCCATTAACAAGCTCAGAAATCTAGTACAATTTCAATTTCATGGAACTCCAGTACCAACAAATATTGTCGATATTTGTCTCAGCTGCCAACATATCAGTTACAAAATCACTACCATTTGTAGTATTTGCCAGTATCGAAATTCGAAACGAAGTTGGCAAAAGAAATTTCAACCCGCAAACTAGAAAATCACCACAATCCACTAGCATATGTAGTAATGGGAGAAAAATAGTTAGGTTTCACCCTTAGGGTATGAAGTAAGCTGACCCGGACTATACACTATGCTAATATTAAAGTATAGAAATTCACAAACTACACTCTCGTAGCAGCACTGTACACACATCCACACAAAGTAAACGTTTGGACAGTGATAAATGCTGATGCCTACAGGCTAAAATACAGACTATTAAATTCCCTACCTTGAGATATAGTACGTGAACTATAGGCATCGATGCACCTGACATCTGTAGGATGGATTCACTGTTCACTTAATCCTTAGGAGCCGTTTGTCCATTATAGTTTTTTTTATTTTATTGGGTTATTTTACGACGCTGTATTAACATCTCAGGTTATTTAGTGTCTGAATGATATGAAGGTGATAATGCCGGTGAAATGAGTCCGGGGTCCAGCACCGAAAGTTATCCAGCATTTGCTCATATTGGGTTGAGGGAAAACCCCGGAAAAAACCTCAACCAGGTAACTTGCCCCAACCGAGATTCGAGCCCGGGCCACCTGGTTTCGCGGCCAGACGCACTGACCGTTACACCACAGGTGTGGACTCCATTATAGTGGCCAGCTAGTATTATGGTCATGACGTGATATAATGTTATAAATTGTATGTTATATATAAAATACATTGATATTCTTTAATTTTATATAAAATTAAGGACATTGCACTTAATTAAAACAATAAAAAATTTTTTGTATTTTTTTTTTTTCCCCCTTAAAAAAAGGAGCAAAATCATTTCCATTGCAGTCAACTGAAGCCCCGTCAGCTTCCATGCGTACCATTACACCAATTGTTTTACATGGGCCCTCCCCATCCTTTACCACAGATTCAATTGACTGCAGTGGCTGGAACGCAATCTTAGGCACGATATGCTGGCCAGGCATATCTCGTGCGTCTCAAACCGCTTGGCTAACGAACCCAACATGAATTTACTTGAGTATGCAGGTATACAAACCCCTAGTTAAGAGTTAGACATTTGCGTGCAGTAGTGGTATAAGTCTTTCGGATTCTAAGCGGCCAGCTAAAGACAATTTTGTCCCACGCATGCGTATAATTTCTGTAACCTCCTTGAGAAGAGCATGGATTGTACTTGAACGCACGTTGCCAGGTTTACAGAAGACGTTTAAAATACTCGATTCTGATATTATACATCCACACTACGTCAATATGGTATTAAATAATAAAACAAGTTGTGTATTAATGGAAACAAGGTGTTACATGCTCTTGTACTCTTACTGATGCATCACCACTGCATACTGTATACATAACGGAAACAATCAACATAATTCCACAGTCTACTATATACAGTCGCAAAGCTTGAGGTGTTTTTTGCAAATCTCGTGATAAAGCGCTCCAAGCGGTTAGCAACTAGAAACAATAGACTGTCCATGGTCGACTTTGGACTATGTTGTATTTCTATCGAGTGCTAGCTCGTTGCGTATTTCACATTGATGCTTGTGAAATGTTAGTTATTGGTTGTAATGAAAATGTTAATGGCTAAAATATAATAATTGGAATAATAATATGGGACAAGGAGGAGACGTTTGTAGTGCTATAAATTGTAGCAACAGTAAGAGAAAGAGGCCAGAGTTATCCTTTTTCCGATTTCCGAAAGATTCAGAAAGGTTCTTGGGTTTCCACAAGAATGCTGTGCAAAAACAAAACTCTTAATTTTGAAGTTCTTTGTGACTGTTAGAATACATTATATCTTTAAATTTCACAATGAAATGTTTCAGTCTAACTGAAAGGACATTAGACACCGGTTAAAGTTCTGTCACTTAGGCTGCTAAATTTCCAGAGAAATAAAGGTTAGGTGTACTTTTTTTTTTTCAGAGGATATATTTTTAATTGTAGCTATTAATTTTGTTATTATTTTTATGTGTTATTTTACTAAAGACGTAGAAAAATTAAGTGTGTTTTAATGAAATTTATTGATCACGTTTTGTTTTCAATTCTGGTGGGATTATTATTGCTTAGGCCTACTTTTTTTTTTCAAAGGATATGTTTTTAATTATAGCTGTTAATTTTGTTGTTATTTTTATTTGTTGCTTTACTAGAGACGTAGAAAAAGTATGTTACAATAAAATTTATTGATCACGTTTTATTTCCAATTCTGGTGTGATTATTATTGCTTAACCTCATCGCACTTTGTTAACTACGTAAGCCTACACTACAAGTACCGGTACACGTAAGTTACTCCATTAATTCATATTTCCATTATTATTGTTGTAAAGGGAAATGGAAATTAATATTTATTGGTTTCATAGTTAATTATCGCCATAATCTTGAATGAGTGAAGCTATATACTAAATTTCAGTTCGTTTTGCACAAACAAAAATTATATTAACTTATTTCTTGCAGGTATCTTCGAGTTTATGGTGGAATTTAATATACTTCATTAAAATAATAAATTAACTTTATGCATTTAATATTTCAATAATGGAAGGAAGGTGTTAATTTTTCCAAAAGAACACGACAACGAAAGTGTAACATATTTTTACGTCTGCTAGGAGAGAGATTTGTGATGCTGAGGCGATAGTAGCGATCCTAGTGGTGGGCAACTACCCATGTTTGCATTTTTACTACATATTGAGCTTCGCGACTGTATATAGTAGACTGTGATAATTCTTTGACATTATTGTTATTTTTTCCAGTGATAAATTATCTGAACAAGCGTCTCCATGAGTGTGAGACGACTCAGTTGCAGTCAAGTGCAAAAACTATTACTGGTGGAAGTGGGCTGACATCAACACCTCGACTTGCTTTGGTTCCACGTGTCCACAAACCACTTGAGGTACAGCATTCATTTTTTGTACTATGTAATACTTAAAATTACTTATTAATCCAATACACATAAGGTCCTGCTTCTTCATATTTGAAATAGAATATTGAATAGAAATAGAATAGAGTTTTAGAAATTAAATCTGTTTGTACAGTAAGGATATTTCATGGCATGGATTATGCTTAACCCAGTTCTTTATCATGTTGAGGGCCTGAATATCTGCATTACATAATAGTGACATTAGTTTAAATACTTAAATATCTAAATAAAAGATCAATCCTTTGAACATATTTATCACTGCGATTGTTTCATATTCAATATTGACATTTCTTCATTTTATCCTCTTCTTTTTCACAATATTCTACACACCGGTACTGTGCTAAAATATAGTTTACTGTTGATACAATTATTGGCATACCGGAATTTTGTTTGGACTTATTGCTGAAATCTTCATTGTGTTTCCATTTCTTTTTATCTTTCTATATAAATATAAATGTTGCACAATATAAATGTAGATTTTCATCTTTTTATTAAAAAAGATAATTGTTCAATATTTTATTTTTCAGGTGTTACAGTTTCCTTTGGGAAAAAGGTTTGGATCTTCAAAATGACTGGATAGAATTTAATTTTGAAAAAAAAAAAAAACAAACAAACATGCAGCTGAATTGCTCACCATGACTGTTTATGCCAAATAGACAATATTATAGTCAATACTAGTATTTGTTTTTAAAAAATCGAGAATTATGATCTCGAAATATAAAATATACAATTCCTTCAGTTATTGTTTTCTATTTATTTCTGTTTAAAATCAAAATGAACACTTTTAGAATAAAATTTACCGTATGCATTATCACAGTACATCAAGCAGCATTGCAGTGTACTTTCATAAGAAATGTGTCGTGTTCTTTTGTGAACTGCTTAATAATTGAAATGAATTATTGAACAAGAAGTTTTTTTATGCAAGTTGTACATTAATACAGAATATTTAAGAGATAATAATATGAGATTATTCTTCATAAAAGTACATATTATGTTCATCCTCTACATAGAGAGACTATAAAAATATTTTTCCATGAGATTGGTGCTCAGAAAAAAGAAAACTCCAACACAAGATACAGACATTTCAAAATTGTGAATGTGACTGTGCTGTATGGAATGTTGCTACATTGTGTAATTCTGTATTCGTAATTGGACTTTGCAGTGTGTCAGACATTGACCACATTTAATTATTTTTACAGATGACGCCTGGTTTCACTTGTGACTTGTCAAAATAACTGACACTGTAATCTATAATCTATGTTACTCATAAAGTTTCACTGCACGATGATGTTATAAGTTGATGTGTAATGTAATTTAAGTGTCAAGAGAATAATGGATCCAAAATTCTTAAAAAACCTCCTCTTTGCTGATGATCAAGTTATATTAGCTAGTGATGAGGATACGTTACAAAGGGGGCTATTTGAACTATATAAAATTACGAAAGATATGAATCTAACTATTTCGAAAGAAAAAACAAAAGTAATGGCATTTATGGGCAAAAGGGTGGTGAGATCAAAGGTAGTAGTGGAAGACTATATCATAGAACAAGTTAATACTTTTAACTTCCTTGGCTGCCATCTATCATATACTCATGAAAAAGATATTGATTATAAAATTGCCAAATTTAACAATATATGTGGGACCATTAGAAGAACACTCCGTAATAAAACTAGGAAAGATACACAGATTAAACTATATAAAGTTATGGCAATACCAACGGGCTTATATGCGTGTGAAACTTGGACGTTAAAAGAGAAAGATAGAAGTCGACTACAGGCAGCTGAAATGCGATTTCTTCGAAGTGTAGTAGGAGTAACTCGACTGGATCACATCAGGAATGAGGAAATAAGATACAATCTAAAAGTTAACAGTCTGTTAGAAACTGTAGATGAGTATAAACAGAAATGGTGGGAACACATACAACGCATGAGCCAAGATAGAACCCCGAAAATAATCGCTATGTACCCATTGGAAAAAGAAGTATCGGCCGACCAGCAAAAAGATGGATACAAGAAATAAAGGAGCCGCAACGGGCTTAAAGCCTACAGCTTGAAGAAGAAGAAGAATAATGGATCCATTATAAGCACAATCTCAATTATCTGTCTTATGCTGGGTTGCAAGAAAGCATTTATAGGTTCGTTAAACGCTATTGGTTCTATAACTATTCATTTAGCGTAAGTAAGTGTTGCAAGAACGACCTTTAAAGCTATTGGTTCTTTAAAGAACTCTGTAAACTATAGGTCGAAAATCGGAGCTGTAAACTGTTAACGAATCATTAGCCGTCATATTGTACGTATATTTCTTGTTTTTGTATCTGACAGTATTAAGTAATTTCATGGATATGTTATCATCAGAAACAGGTAAGTAAAATGTAATATACATATCACAGTGAACTCAAGATTCATGTGTGTATAGGAAATTTTTGTGAATAAAACAATTTTAAAGCAGTTAAATCCACACCTGTTGATGCCATGCTTGCCTTAACACGGATCCCATCAATAACAACAAAAATAGAAGAACAAGCACTGCTCCAACATGAGAAAATGTTACGACTGCCAAACTCTAAATGGACAAAAAAGAACCTCCCTTCTTCAATCCTTAAAACTCGTAGTAGTTTCCTAGAAAAGGTAACACAGATTAAATCCAAATTGAACATTCCTAACACCAGAGAAAATTTACTTATAAGAGAAAATCCATTGGAATTATTGCAATCTACCTTCAGTTTGGAATTAACAGAGGAAATAAGTAAATCAGACACACCAAAACAAATACAAAAACTTCTAGCACTGGAAACGATCAATACTAGATACCCTACAGAAGAATGGCTACACATATATACCGATGGATCAACCACAGAAAAACCTTACTGGAGCTGGAGTTACATGTACACATTTTTCCTTTTATCATTCTGTTGGCAGAGACACAACAAATTATGATGGCGAAATAGAGGCTATACACATTGCTCTCGGGCAATTATTAAATCTTCCCTTAAATAAATATAACAAGACAGTAATTCTTTCAGATTCTAAAGCTGCAATTCAGGGAATATGTTCAAATGCTACAAAGAAGTCAACAAAAATAAGAGAATGCTACAAAATGCTAACACAACTCCAAAAAAGTTAATAAGATTGTCCGTCTCCAATGGATTCCAGCACACTGTGGAGTCATGGGGAATGAAACCGCAGACACACTTGCAAAGAAAGGCACAACAATAAAACAAAAATCTAAATTTAATTTCTCATATTCCTCAATAAAACGCTTGATCACTACAAAATTTTCTCATTCATACCTACAAGAAATAGAATCAAATGCTAAAGACAAAAAATGGATTACACTACTTTCCAACCCAGATATAATCCCCCAGAGACCAAGGAAAACAGCAGTTGCAGCCTTCAGACTATTGACAAATCATGACTGTCTAGCAAGTCATCTCTACAGAATAGGTATCTCAGCTTCACCCATATGTGTCCTGTGTAACGATCCAGCACAAATGAATGAAGATCACTTGCAGACCTGTGAAGCATTAAGATCAGAAGAAACTACAGTTCAAATGCAAGGCACTAGACAACAACAACAACAACAACAACAATTTATTACTATTATAGAATCGTCTGACGTAGAGGTTATGTTTGATATGGTACAACATCTACCAAGACCAAGAATACTGAGAGACAATCGAATCCTCTAGAAGAATATTATAATATTGATTTTAAGGTTAGATTTAGATTATCGAAAGACACATTCAAGGCTCTCTTGCATGAAATAGGGCATTATATTGGAAAACAAATCGCACGCAGTAAATTGCCTTGCGCTATTATGCAATAGGAGCGTTTCAGAATGTGATAGTGGATCATATTCATGTTTATAAATCTACAGTTTGTAGAATAATAAGATGTGTGACTGCATTGCAAGAATGAGAGAACAAAACATTACTACGCCTCAAGGAAATTCTGTGCAAACAGTAAAACAGGATTTCTTCTCAATTTACAATTTTCCCAACGTTACTGGTGCATAAACTGTAGCCATATGAAAATTCAAAGCCCTATGGACACTTGAATGAGATGTACCGAAACAGGAAGGGTTACTTCTCTATCAATCTGTAGCAAGAATCGTTGCATGTTGGTCTAGGTCAGTATTTGATGTCTGTCTTCTACGTGCGAAGTTTGAAAACAATGCCTATCCAAAAACACAGTATTACCATAGCGACACGCACGTATAATAATGGAATTATTTGCGCCGGCTACAATGGCTCTGTCATTTTGAATCTTTTCCGTTTAAAGATGGAATAGCTAACAGATCGTTAAATATCACATTTGCAACGACCTATACTTAAAGACTGGAATAGTTTAAAGGTCCGTTACTTAACAAGAGAATAGCAATTTATGGAACAGGTTTCTTGCAACCCAGCATTAATGGATGAGATGTAGTGAACAGTTACTCGAACAAAAACGGATAATTTGTATTATCAGTTTTAATGAACTTATTTTGTTTATTTTTTTTGCTTCCTCAAATGTTGAGGTTGCCTGTACACAATGCATACCAGATAATAATAAATTGATATAATGCATTAAATACAATGTTCAGTTAAAGGCAATTAAAGTTTACAACAGTTAAAGATCCTGAAAAGTTCAATAATTAAGGTAAATAATAGCAATGGTTTTAAAAAATTTTTAAGGAACCCCTAATAGTGGCAATAGTTATTTCTTTTAAAATAGATGTTGGGAGGGGAAGAGATTTTCAAAATTTTGCTAGGAAGCCTGGAATTGTTCCTCTAGCACCAATGGGTAGGCCCACTACCTCTATATCGTTCAGTTCGTGTTTTATGTTAATAAAATGAAATGGCAAATATATAAATGATCTGCTTTTCTTGATTGTGTAGCCCAGCGTTTCTCAGACTTTTTTGAAATGGGCGCCACTTTTTTAAGCCATAAAAGTTCCGCGGACCACCTTGCTCTTATTCCCTTCGAAAGAAAATTTATCATTTGTATAGCATATTTTAATACCAATATACTTATATTTTAAATTATAATTAATTAATTAAAATTAATTTAATTCAATTAATTTCATATTAGTATTAGCTAATTAAGTTAATGTTAATAGAAGAAAATTCATTTTCGTTTTTTTTAAATAATTCAAGGCTATTAGAGTTTGGATAATCTTTAACTTACTAACTAAAAAAAAAATAATAATAATAAATGTTGGTACTCACAATAATGAGATGAATGAGCCTGTCGATTCTTACACAGTTGTTCTAGACCTACATATATTTCAATGACTAGATATTTCTTTAATGGCACTAGAATCACTGATATTAATATCTTCACACACAGCTTCTGAACTAATAGCACTGCCTAAATGAAGCGTATAATCACGTTCCTTTCTTTTCAAAGATCTGGATCGAAGCCAGTTTTTCATTATGTATAATGGGCACTATTTAACAGAGACATAGATAACTACCAGCAGGTACCACATAAGAAAGATTTAAAGTCATAAATACATGAAAAGGTTCGGTACTTTGGTCCTCTGTTATGAATTCGGGTGATCCCTGGCTGGGTTACAGGTGCAGCACCAGAAGTGCAGGGAAAATATGGCTAGAAACACCACGTTCATAGTGCTTTAAATCCCTCTTTTGTTGCTGAGAGTAGAGTGGGAAGTCGATAGACGGGTAGGGTAATAAATTTCATAAAATGTCAGTACTGGGCGAAAAAGTGAAAGCGATTGCCATGTGTAATTTCCAATCTCTGAGATTTTCAGCTATAATGTAATACACAATTCGTTTGAATTTTATTTTTTCTTCTGTCTTTTTTGAAGGACCACAAGGGCAGACCTCGAGGACCACAGGTGGTCCGCGGACCATAGTTTGAGAAATGCTGGTGTAGGCCTTTCTGTACAATACACAGTTCATAGTGGTGCAATATCCTCATCAAGATGTCTCTAGTGGTTTACTCAGAATGGCGGATTTTCAGTGACACCATACGAACTAAAATAGAAAACAGTTCCAAATATTTTCGCCATACTCTTGAAATCCGTGTTTTGTAAAATCACTTTCTGTATTCTACTTTGAGGTGAAGTTTCATAAAACACAAATATTAGTCAAAAGTAACGAGAGGTGCTCTTGATATATACCTACTACCAGGGCTGCTGAGAAGGGGAGGGGCAAAAGGGGTGAGTGCATATGGGCCCGTGAGCAATAAGGGCCCGTCAGATTATGTGAGTCTGATTACTTTTTATAATCACGAATAATTATTTGTAGATACATACGGGTACTATAAAATTTTGTAAAAACATTTGTTACATAAATTTGACATATTAATTCAACAATAGTAGAATTAATACAAATTACCACTTCATATGTACATATTTGGCTTTTATATAATAGAAGATCGGTTTCTCGCATTAACGTTCACCGACACAACACTTGAGGGCCCCGGCATTTGCCTGAACTATGTTCCCGTCGCTTGTACTGAACACGTTTTATTTATTGACTTGTCCTTTTTAACTACCAAACCCCAGCTGGCCCACCACAATATGCTACTGGACTCTCTCAAACCGAAGTTACAGGATACGTTTCTCTTTAAGTACATTGTATGTTTCGTGTCGAAACTTTCGTCTTTTCGTTGTCGTTTGTCTAGTAAATTCTGTTCATTAGTGTTACCGGTTATAGTTTAACTGCACAATGGACAAGTACAGGCATAAGTCGGGAGCTGAGAAGCACAAGGAGAGACAGAAAAAATTGGAACATATTAATATGGGTGCTAGACTGCGTGAAAAATATTATGAAGATATTAATAAAGAGATCAGTGATGAGCCCGAAATATTTAAAATCAATTCATGCCTCTAATTTAGGGCCAACCCCACTGAAACCTATGAATCTCCTAAATAGCTGAGGGAATTAAAACTGGATACTTTATTTCCAAATATTTGCATAACCATTAGAATATTCTATACAATCCCTGTGACAGTTGCTGATGCTGAAAGATCCTTCAGCAAAATGAAGGAAATAAAAATGTATTCATATAAACAATGTGTCAAGAACGACTGAATAACCTTGGCCTCCTTAGTCTGGAGAGCGATCTTGCTAGGTCTTTAAATTTTGATGATATAATTGATGATTTTGCATCAATGAAGTCAAGGAGAGTTGTTTGTTGATGTTGGACTGCAAGTTAGATAATACAGGTGTTTAAGGGGACGCTCAACTTAAAAATTGGAGAAATAGTGTCATAGAAATGAAAAATTAAATTTCTACACTAATTTACGTGACAGAACTAAATCAATACGCAGAATTCTTCCCCTATTCATTGAGAAGTCACAGTCAAATGCACAAAGCCAAAAAATAAAAAATGATAATTGAAAGTGATATTTCAATTAATGATTGATTAAAAATTGATATATTTTTTATTTTGAAAAGTATTGGATCTAATGAGCTGAGATTTTGCATGTTACTTTCCATGTGTATATTAAACTTTTTCTCCAAATTTGAAAAAGATTGGTCAAATAGGAAAAAAAGTTCCAAAATATAGTTGAGTGTCCCCTTAAGAATAATATTTTATGAATATAGTATATTGTGCTAATATGAAGTTTTGCTAAAAGTTTTCAACGTAATAAAAGTGTATATTTTTAAGTTCGTATCTATGTATGGGGTTATCTTTTATTTATTTTGTAAATAATTGTTATGGTTAGAATAACTGGTAACTTGTAATTGTTACTTTTTTCAACAGGAGTCCGAGTACAGTATTGCACAGGGGCCCATAAATTCTGTCAGCGGCCCTGCCTACTACTGTTTTGGAGTTATATATATCACGAATATTAACTGCACAAGTGAATATGAAAACTTACTTATTTTTGAATTTAAATACTGATTCTTTTATTAATTTATCAGACAGCAAATAAATAAATTAATAATTATACTTATGTAATTATATAATTATATATAATAAATAATATATAATTATAATTATACTTTCTCCCTTTTTCATTCCCAATGTAAAATAAAATACACTTTATTAACTGTAATAAGACTTTAATATATTATATAATAAAGTACAAAATAAATACATACATATTTTAATCAGAAACGTCCACTTCTCTTGCGGCCTGTATACTTTGTGTCTTGCCTGGTTGGTTTTCCTTGCTTTCTTCGGCGTTCCTTTTTCTCCAATATCCAGTCTCTACTTTTCTTCAACGGTTTACCTCTCATCTTTTTCAGTTGTTCTCTATAAAAAAAATAATGAAAAATATTGATTTGAAAATTATGAATCATTATTTACATGTTCCTCTCTTCATTTCTCCAAAAAGTCCATTATGCAAGATACGATAATGTTTTTATACTATTTGGTGATAGCTATGCTATTATTGCAGTAGAAAATGGTTTTGAAATAATTCTTCTACTAAAATTTAGAGTTCTAGAAGTACAGAGTTCCTGATAAAACATTTTGCTATGTTTGAATCACTATAACAATACATTTTCCTTACAAAAATCTCCTTTTCATATCAATGACATTTGCACAATTGAAAACATGTGTGCTAAAACGGTCTAACCTTAATTTTTTTTTAAAATAAATGAAATAAATTTTCATCATAATTTTCGATTTTGCAAAAGGCATTAGACCTAACATATATAATTAACGGTCTCCTGAAACTCCATCTTTTTTCAGGGTTTGTATGTCCCAAAGATCGTTACCTTTTCGCGATAATGGCTGAACAGATTTCGAGAAAATTTGTCTTGGGATTTTAGGAACGGCATTCATTCTTTTGGTTATAAGGGTTAAGCCATTTTTCTCTATTATTGATAGTGGTTGAGATGTTCATAAATAGGTGTAAGTTTTTTCCTTGAAAAATTTTGATAGGACTGATTTGTAATTAGTTCATTTTTTAAAATAACTGCCATCTAAGGCAATAATGAAATAGTCGGCAGTCCTCCTTAGAAATCTCATTTCTGCAGTTGTTAGGTGTTGAACATCTGAGTTTCGGATAGTCCAGGCCTCAAACTACCATTTTACATGAGGACATTTCTTGCTAGAACTTTATATGCTTTTAACCTGGTATGTTTTTGGGTTTGTAATTACTTTATATTTATTTTGAAAACCTGGTTGATGGAAATAAATTAAGTTTTGAAAATGCTGAAAAAACCAGAACAATAATCACAACAATTCTAATGGGATATATTTAGCCTACACGATGCTTCCTGATGTTAGACCACTCATACAGAGTTAATATTCCTTGCAGCCAAGAGATAGCAATACTAATCTGGAAATCTTCCATACATTTTTGAGGGATACATACATACATACATAGTGTTCTGCCAAATGGCAGGTCTTTCACTGCAAACCCAGTATTCTCTCATCTTTCCTATTTTCTGTCTTCCTCTTTGTCTCCACATATATCCATATATCTTAATGTCGTCTATCATCTGATATCGTCTTCTGCCCCGAACTCTTCTCTCATTCACCATTCCTTCCAGTGCACCCTTCAGTAGGCAGTTTTTTCTCAGCCAGCGACCCAACCAATTCCTTTTTCTCTTTCTGATCAGTTTCAGCATCATTCTTTCTTCGCCCACTCTTTCCAACACAACTTCATTTCTTATTATGTCTATTTCACACACTCCATTCTTCTCCACATCCACATTTCAAATACTTCTAGTTGCTTCTCTTCACTTCATTGTAATGTCCATGTTTCTGCCCCATACAATGCCACACTCCACAAAAGCACTTCACTGGTCTCTCTCTTAGTTCTTTTTCCAGGGGGTCTGCAGAAGATGATCCTTTTTTTTATTAAAAGCTTCCTTTGTCATTGCTATCCTCCTTTTGACTTCCTGGCAGCAGCTCATGTTGCTGCTTATAGTACACCCCAAGTGTCTGAAGCTGTCCACTTGCTCTACCGTCTCATTTAGTATTTGCACATTTACCTTCTTTATTTTTCTTCTGGTAAACATGGCCTTCGTCTTATTTGCTTTTATCTTCATTCCATACTGCTCCCAGCTATCATTTAGTTTCAGTAGCATATCCCTTAGTATCGTCTCTTCTTTTGCTAACAATGTCATGTCATCAACAAATCTTACGCACTTTATTCTTCTTCTTCCTACTATCACCCCTCCTATGTTCTGAAAACAGTTCTTCACTAAACCCTCCAAGTAGATACTGAACAAGGTAGGTGATAAAGGGCATCCTTGATGTACTCCTCTCCCTAATTTCACTTCCTTCCGACATTTCTTCTCCTATTCTGACATAAGGTTACTGAATAGCCTCCTCTCTTTCCAATCCACGCCAATTTTCTTTAGGATGCCTATCAGTTTATTCCAATCCACTTTGTCAAACGCCTTTTCTAGGTCCACAAATATTAAATATACTTCTTTATTCTCCTCTAGATATCTTTCACCGATTGTTCATAGCAGTCCAATTGCATCTCTCGTATCTTTTCCATTCCTGAAGCCAAACTGCTCTTCTTCCAACTGTTCTTCCATCTTAGAATATAAACGTCAATTCAGTATTTGCAGAAGAATCTTCGCCGAGTGTGATATCAGCTGTAGAGCCTTATTTATCAATCTTGGAATTATAATTTTGTCAGCAATGTTTGTCCTAGACTGTCTTTTATCTATTAAGAAAAATATAAATAATTATACTTCATGTTCTTCTATTCCACATGTAACTGCTCAAATATATATTTTTATATAGATCAATCAGTCTTCTTAATGTATCCAGCTGTTTGCTGACAACATAAAGTCCACTGTAGTCTATTCAGTTGTTGTTTTTCACGAGAAATGGGTATTTTGATCGGTGTTCATTATAGATGCCTGTTGCTAGTAGCCAGAGTTGGGGTGTAGTCAATATATACTGCAGGGCTGTGTCTTCTGCAACTGGTACTGATGATTTTAATTTACTTCTTTTGTGGTTTATGGATGAACAGTATAGAAGAAGTGTTCCACATCTTTCCATCGGTATAAATCTGAAGGTGATTCTTATATGTGCTGCAGAGTAGTTTCATGGCATCTAACTTAAGAATGTATGGAGGACATTTTCGGAATGATTTCCTGGAATTTGTATGCTATGTTCTGGAATCACCCATTTCCTTGGAGAAATTTCGTTCACAACTGGAGTTTTAGCAATGAGTGTGTCTGTGATATAGATTGATATTTCTTCTTTTTTTATTTTATAGAAATTACACAGGATATCATCTGACAGTTTGAAGAACATCTGAGATCTGGATGAGGCTTCCAATTTTAAATGTATTTTTAGATTCTTTTGTAATATATAGTGTCTGATTGGTTGAATATTACATTCAATTTCTAGGGCAACAGTTGATGTGGTTTGTGGTACTCCTAGGCATAATCTTAAGGCTGAGTTTTGAAGAACAGAAATTTTTGTAGATGAGTTGCTGATGCTCCTCCCCATATTTCACATCCATAGGTCAATTCTGATCGTATATAAGCATTATAAAACAGACACAATGTCGTGATATCTGATCCCCATTTCTTATTAGCTATGATCTTCAAGAGATGTAAATATAGTAAAACACAACACAATTCTGAGAATATATCTTTGAACTTGTTTCACAGTATCCCAAATAATATTAGAGATCATCCAAATGTGTGTATGACATGTAGTTTTATCTATTAAAAAAGTATAAATAAATACTTCATGTTCTTATATTCCACACATAACTGCTCAAATATATATTTTTATATACTTACTTATTTACTGGCTTTTAAGTAACCCGGAGGTTCATTGCCACCCTCACATAAGCCCACCACTGGTCCCTATCCAGAGCAAGATTAATCCAGTCTCTATCATCATATCCCACCTCCCTCAAATCCATTTTAATATTATCTTCCCATCTACGTCTTGGCCTCCCTAAAGATCTTTTTCCCTCCGGCCTCCCAACTAACACTCTATATGCATTTCTGGATTCGCCCATACGTGCTACATGCCCCGCCCATCTCAAACGTCTGGATTTAATGTTCCTAATTATGTCAGGTGAAGAATACAATGCGTGCAGTTCTGTGTTCTGTAACTTTCTCCATTCTCCTGTAACTTCATCCCTCTTAGCCCCAAATATTTTCCTAAGCACCTTACTCTCAAACACCCTTAACCTATGTTCCTCTCTCAAAGTGAGAGTCCAAGTTTCACAACCATACAGAACAACCGGTAATATAACTGTTTTATAAATTCTAACTTTCAGATTTTTTGACAGCAGACTGGATGATAAAAGCTTCTCAACCGAATAATAACAGGCATTTCCCATATTTATTCTGTGTTTAATTTCTTCCCGAGTATCATTTATATTTGTTACTGTTGCTCCAAGATATTTGAACTTCTCTACCTCTTCAAAAGATAAATTTTCAATTTTGATATTTCCATTTCGTACAATATTCTCGTCACGAGACATAATCATATACTTTGTCTTTTCGGGATTTACTTCCAAACCTATCACTTTACTTGCTTCCAGTAAAATTTCCGTGTTTTCCCTAATCGTTTGTGAATTTTCTCCTAACATATTCATGTCATCCGCATAGACAAACAATATATTTTTATATAAATGTAAATATAGTAAAACACAACACAGTTCTGAGAATATATCTTTGAACTTGTTTCACAGTGTCCCAAATAATATTAGAGATCTTTCAAATGTGTGTGTATATGTAGTTCTCAGTCACTTTCAATGCACTGCAATAACACCTCACTAACAGCAACCTGCCAGACTCAAAACTGGACAGGCAATAGCTGGATCATTGCTACAAAATCTTTCAAATTCTCTTCCTCATTCATGACCATTCCCAACAACGAGCATGCAATATTATCAATTTGGAGGAAAGATTCTATAACAATATTCTGGCACATTTCTACAGAAAAACAGCTCTGATATAAATACAAACTGATGCTTTACCTCTTGTTGGTGTATGAAACTCCTTCCGTCTCGCTGGCATCACCCAAAGCTTTCGGCAAGGGAGCTGCTCCACCAGTCATGAGAACCAAGAAAAATTTTTTTGCCTTTGTGCTATTGGGGAAATCTACAACGATGCCTCCATAGAAACCTGCTTTCATGGCTTGAGATGTAACAAGTTCCATTTGATCACTGTTTTCTGGATAAAACTGGAATACTGCTCTTGCTGATCGACTCTGTAATAATAATGTACTCATTAATATACATATTTCAGAAAATTATTTACAGTAGAAACCAGAAACTAGTTCAAATTTCTTGGGACTGGGGCCTGTTTGGATTAAGCAGGGGACAGGAATGCTATAGATCAGGCGTCTCAAGGCCAACGCATAAAAGTTGTCACAGAGAGCAAGTGTAGATAACATAGTCAGCTGAAGAGATAAACGCAGTACCCGAAGATAGCCGATCGATGATTAATGTTACAAGCATGAGCGAGCTAAGTTGTAACTGTCGCGGGAGATATGCCACAAAGCTGCACTTTTGAGTTGTACTGTCACAACAGACGGTTATTTTCGGAAGGAATTTCTTAAGTAGTTTGCAATAATAATAATAATAATAATAATAATAATACATTTATTTTCTAACAGTCTTACTAATAAAAACTCTATATACAGACGTTTAACTGTCTTATACAATGAGTAGCTCGTTTATAAGTCGTGTGTAAATTCCTTACTAATAATCACTACATACGTCGTGTATAACAGTATAACTGTTACACAGCTACGTCATAGTTTCGTCATTACTTCGTTACGAAAGGTAATAGAATATCCGAGGTTCTCTACTGCATCCGGTAGAGCGCTCTAGTGTGGCGTGTTAAATATCGATAGTACAACTGGCTCTAATCGATTACCACACTACATTTTGGTCAAAGAGTACAAGCTACAGCAATATTATTCTAATAATTCTATGATCTTTGGTTTGTTCTTCTGTGGTTACAAGGTAAATATCATCATAAAATGACAGTCGTTACGAACAGCTGTTAAAGGGGCGGCCATTTTTTCTCTATATACAATGCTTAAACAAGGGGTTTCATGTATATAACTACTGCAAAGCAATTTCCATTGTATAGTTACAGCCTGTTTATACGCCCATAGCTTATTCACGGTTTATTAGTAACATTTTCTGTCTCAACTCTGCATAAGTCTAGTATAAAAACTATACACGGTTTATTAGTAAGACTGTAATTATATACTATCAATGAGTAAAAAGAAGACATCTGAAGCATGAAGAACCATACATGTTACGTAATTATTTAAGCACAAGGAACTGGCCACCTTACTCCATTATTTCCTGGCCTAGTTGACTCATAAGTGGTGCCTTGTTGGTATCACTTGTGAGGTTCAGACCTGACTTCGGACAGTTGGCCAAACAATAACAATATTTCATTTCTAGTAAAGGTTTTTGGTATCGCTCTTTTTTTAAGTTTATACTATATTTTATAAAATAAAATTCAATTAAATAATAATAATAAAATTACAATTAAACTTGTTGGTTGTTAAAGTACGTATTCTTACGATACGTCAATATTAATATATTAATTACTATAATAGTTAAATAATACGTTTCGTAATGTTTTCAATAATTAACAATAACCAAAACATCTTAGAAATTCACAAGCAATTATTTTAAATTAGAACTATTCAAATCTTAAATCTAATCTGAAATTCTTTTCTCAAGTCCTTCAATATTTCAATATATTTGTTACACTGGTCTTGATTCAAATTAGGTAACAATTTTAGATTAATAAAGTGGTAACAGTCACCCACTGAAACTTGCGTCTCCCACAATTTCGCTTCCCCTATGAAAGCTTTTATTTCTTCATACATTTGCGGTAATAAGAACATTCTTTCCTCGGAGATGGACACAATGACTGACTGTCACATCGTAGCGGTTGCAGATGTCTATTCAAACGTCGCGGTCAATGACGTCATACGGAGATACACGAACTGTTCCTGCATCTTGTTCCACTCTTACATTGAAAAAGAGAAAGAGGAGGAAGTGCTCTGAGAAGGCCCTATTGAGACGTCTGCTATAGATTGACAAATCGAACTGAAACCCTGACCGAGTTACTACGTGAGCGCTGGGGGGGGGAAGGGAGAGAGCACTATGCACTATGTACTTGCAGGTCCACTCACAGTTTGTCAAACCTGCTAATAAAAGCATTAAAAGGTTGACAAGTTGCCTGCAATGCTAGCATAATGGAACCTTCCCAGCCGACAGTCGAGGCAAAAATGAAGAATCCGTTATTGTGGTAATACTGGAGAGTGGTTCTTCTCTTGGTCGCGTTGCCCACACACACCCTCTCAGATATTTACGTGGTGATTGGTTACTGAATGACGAGGAGCGAGGGAGAGAGAAGAAAGAAAGAGAGAGATTCCAGAAGTTGGCGTGTTTTACGGGGTTCCACTTGAAGTTGGCAAACTATAGCAGGGAAACCATACTTTATTCCCTTCCCACTCTTCAATGTCCACTGCTGGTTTGATCCTCTATGCCAGCGTTTCTCAAACTTTTTTGAAGTGGGGACCACTTTTTAAAGTCACAACACTTCCGCGGACCACCACCTTACTCTTGTTCCCTTCGAAAGCAAATCTATCATTTTCGTAGCATATTATAATACCAATATACTTATATTTTTAAATTGAATTAAGGTTCGGTACTTTGGTCCTCTGTTATGAATTCGGGTAGTCCCTAGTTGGGTTACAGGTGTGGCGCCAGATGTGCAGGGAAAAGATAGCGAGAAACATCACGTGTATAGTACTTCAAATCCCTCTTCTGTTGATGAGAGTAGAGTGGGAAGTCGATAGACAGGTAGGGTAATAAATTTGACTATTACACTTTTACTACATCATACTACTTTTGACCAATAAAACAGTACGAAAGGACGTATTTCAACCAATCATAGCTGCTTATCACACAATTTTATCACGTACCTAGCATTTGTTTAATTTTATCGCGTCACTAGCATTTGTTTCTTTGTTTGCCAACATTTCTAACTGCACTGGTCTGGACTTAAAAAAAAAAAAAAACAAAATTACAAACCACTCCAGTCGATGCACAGCACTTTCAAATATGACTCGCATTGGCATTCAAGAGCAAGAATTAATAAAGATCACTGGCCATAGCTATGCATCTTCCCTGAAACCCTATTTACAAATAAATGAAGAGCACCATTCGGAAATCCTGAATAAGTTGAGGAATACACCATGTACATCAACGAGTTCCAATTCTTTTATGCAAACGTCTATTATAAAACACTAACAGCAACCACTAAAACATTCAAATTTGAAAATTGTACTTTCAATAATTGTTCCTTTTAAAATTATTAATGTTTATTTTTTATGTCATCATCATTAATTAAAACTTTTCTTGTTTATTTCATCATTCCTAATTAAAACTTTTCTAACACTTGTTTATATTATTTAGATTATGTTATAGCTTCTGCTATATGATATTATGGATAGTCACGTATCAGAGATTGTTTAATATTAAGATTTATTGAAAATCATCTGTCAAGTGACGTTGATTACTGGGATCCGGATAACTGAAGTGGAATACAACTGTTTTAATAAAAATGAAATTGAATCAACAAAGCCTTCTTGACTACAGAGTTCAATGAAGATTCCATAGTTGGCACCTGATAACAAGAAAACTGCCATCTAACATGCATCTAGCGTAATGTTGAGATGGTACAATAATTCATTTGAAGAGTTGTATTTTCGTAAGTCAATTAATATTTTATTGTATTGGAGTACGTTACTTCTAATCTTTATATACTTTCTTCTAATCGTGTAATAGTCAATTAAATCCCACTCGAGTTTTGATTTCCTCTAGATAAATCAAAACCTCTAGTGAGATTATTGTTGATAAAATGTCAGTACTGGGAGAAAAAGTGACATCCGATTGCCATGTGGCATTTCTAAACTCTGAGATTTTAAGTTATAGTGATACGCAATTCATTTGAATTTTATTTTTCTTCTGTCTTTTTTGGAGGACCACAAGGGCAGACCTTGAGGGCCACAGGTGGTCCGCGGACCATAGTTTGAGAAATGCTGCTCTATGCTATATCATTTGATTTTCTTATTTACCTGGTTTCTCACTTCATACTTTTAACATCCCACTAAAATCATGATACACATTCACAGCATAACCGTCGCATATTGGAAAAGTAAATATCTGCATTGCTTGGGAAAAGTGACATGTCAGTTTCCAACAAACCTTTTTGATAATTTACTGACAACTTACAGAACATCTGCTCGCTTGGAAAAAAATACATAAGTATTTCTCCCATTACAATAATTCATACAGAAAAAAGTCAAATCGACATAAACCAGTGTGAGTTGTCAATATATATTACCAAAAAGGTTTGTGAAAACTGACTTATGTCACTTTTCCCGAGCACTGCAGATATAATACAGTAAAACTTAATTTATACGATTTTATGAGGGCCTGAAGAAAGAGCATAAGTGACAAAACATATATATGAAATGATATTTAATAACATTTGAAACAGCATTTGAAAATTATATGCAAAAGAGGAGTTAAATTAATTCAGTAAAATTTTCGCGAGAGAAATTTATAACTTCATGGTTAAAAGCCATCACTGAGTCTATAACACAATACTCAAATTCGTAACACATATTCTCGAAGAATGTTGTTGTTTTCTAATGCTAGGCATTTGACAATAAAGTCATTTGACCTCTTGCACTCCAATATTTTTCAAAGATATTATCATGGTCAGCCACTGAAGCACAGATTTTGAGGTGTTCCGAATCCATTGCTTGGCTTGAGTTGCACAATGGGCAGTTAGGGGACTGATATATTCCAATTCTATGCAGGTGTTTGGCCAAACAGTCATGGCCTGTTGCCAATCTAAATGCAGCTACAGACGATTTTCGTGGTAAATCGGGAATTAACTGTGGATTATGGTGCAGAGAGTTCCATTTTTTCCCTTGGGATTGTGTTATCAAATTTTGTTTGTTGAAGTCTAAGTATGTAGATTTAATAAATCTTTTCACAGAGTAATATGTAGATTTAGTAACAGATCTGTAAGTAGCAATGCTGTAGAATTCTTTGTAAGAAATCTTAGCTGCTTAGAGCCAAATCTGACTGATATATTAAATTTCAAACTCCAATCCAAAAAATTGTACAAAATGGATTTACCTTGTTGTTATTTTGCGATTTCCATTTTACACACACAAAAAAAATCTGTTATTTTGGATTGCTTGCTTCTAAGGAATAAATCATGCCCTCAAATTGTGGTAACTGTGCCATAATTTGTTTCATTATTTCTAAAGCAATAACAGCATCATTAAAATGCATACTATTGTTGGATGCGAGCAGGATAGCTTGAATTTCCACGAATTTCAAAGTGGGCCACATTTTAACAATAAAAACATACTGTATTTTCACGCATTCTTAAACATTTTAACTTAAGAATATAAACAGTAAAATCAAGAAATCTTACATCATTTGAACAGCAAACTGATTTCAAACGTATAAATGACGATTTGTATCGTCTGGGATTTAAAATAAACATATAAGTGTAAAAAAAAATTAATAAACATTGTGAAACATTTACATCCAAAAGTTACGGTTATGTTTAATTTTAACATTTTAGTGAACCTAAAGAAAACTGATTTCAAAGTATAAATGAATTTGTATCATCTGGGGTTTAAAATAAACTTCAGGTAAAAAATTAATAAAAAAAAAACCAAATAAGAATTTCTCTCTGTGGGGAAAAAAAAAAAGAATAAGTGTGAAAATCACAAATAAGTGTAAATGTATAAAAGAAGTTCTACTGTATAACTTGTACTGCAGTTTATTTAAAGAACTACTTTAGTATTTAACAACTGAAACATTCTTAATAATAATTTGTTGCAATTACCAAGCAGGAATAAAGGGAGCTGAAGAATTTGTACAATCGTTTGGTAGGATTGTAAGATGTTCTGTCAGCATTGCACAGCCACTGTAGAGCACTGATGCTTACTGCACCATCAAAGGCACCAGCCCGGAAAGGTAAACCATGTCCAAGATCTCCTAATAACAAATCACCCTCAACTTCTCGTTCTTGAGCAACGTCTGAAATAATAAAAATAACGAAAGTTGCATCAATTGACTATAGAAAATTCACATCAAGAGTATATGGGGCTATTACATCAAATGACCAGTTGCTATAGAAACGCGACTCTGTTTTCATTCTGTTTAGTCAGCCGTTACCTGCAGAACATAAACATTCAGTGGTGACCAGCTTACAGAATATTTGAAAATGGTACTGTCTACAGTATCAAGATACAGCTTCAATAAGGATGGATAGGGGGTGGAGGAAGTAGAGATGGTAATGTTTGCGCTCTAGTGAGTGCATGTTTGGCATCCATGTATTGTTATCGTTCTTTAGCAATATAAATAATATTCAAGTTTACATTTATATTTTGTTATCTTTTTTAGTGATGTAAATAATATTCAAGTTATAATTTATATTTTGTTATTGTTCTTTAGCGATATAAATAATATTCAAGTTATTATCTGTATTCAGTTATCGGTTTTCGTCAACGCTTAAGTATTGCTATAAATAATATTCAAATTATCATTTATACTCTTTTGTTAGCCCTTTGTTCTTTAGTGATATAAATAATATCTCTATGTTATTATTTTATTTTGTTTATATATTGTTAATTGTAAGGTGGAAATATTGTTAATCCAATAATTTTTATTTTTTTATATTTTTTTTCATAAAAAAATAAATTCATCCATTTCATTTTATCGGTTTTTAGTGATATAAATAATATTCAAGTTATTTATATTTTGTTATTGTTCTTTAGCGATATAAATAATATTCAAGTTAGCATTTATATTTTGTTATTGTTCTTTAGCGATATAAATAATATTCAAGTTATCATTTTATTTTGTTATCGTTTGTTAGCGATAAGTATAAATTAATAATATTCAAGTTATCATCTGCATTCAGTATCGGTTTTCAGCGATATAAATAATATTCAAGTTATAATTTATATTCTGTTATCATTCTTTAGCGATATAAGTAATATAAATTTGAAATAATAAACTAAGTATACAGTTACATAATACTAATGTTAGTTTTTTTCTTCTTATATTATTACATTATACTATCCTGTAACACAATAAAATGAAAAGGAGTGACAAGAATTTGAACCTGAGACATTGGCATCTAAATTCCAACATTCTTTCGATTGAGCTACAAAGGCACAAGTAAAAGCATATGTGGAAAAATTGGCCCATTCCCCCTCCAAGACGTCCTGATGATTTGTGGGAGCTCAACCAGGATGCCTGGGATGCCGTGATTGAGAACAATTGCTATTTGAAAAGACTAGTCGATTCGATCCCTACCTGACTGCAAGATGTGATCGAGATGGGAGGAAGATGGGCTAAATATTGAATTATCGCTCTTTTTTTTTTTTTTTGAACTTTTAATTGTTTGAATTTTCTTAGGCAGACGCCAGTAAGTTTGTTTTGTTTATGCCACAAAATATATTTTTGTTGAAAATATAATTTTTCTTTCTTTCCATTTGCAGCCATAATGTCATAATAAATATGGCATAATATATTCATGAACCTGATGTTAATTACTAAAACAGTCATAAAAGAACAGGAGCAATTATATTTTCTCTCTCACTTAAAAAAAAAAACATAAAAATGCACTAGGGTGTATTTGAATGCACGACCTCATGAATACCAGACTGAAACACTACCATTATGCTACAACAGTAAGATGGAGAATACTTTAATTATAACTGTAGATATCAGGCAATGTAGTCCAACGACATGTAACATCACCTGTCTCTGAATTGTAGTGGAGATTCTCGAAGGGAACATTTTTTTTTACAACTGTACATCTCTTTGAACTATAATTTTATTGTAACCAAAGATAGACAGGTTCTGTAAATGACAGTACTGCATTAAAAAAAAACACTGCTACCGGTATACTAAATTTACTTAAGGAAAATATAAGTGCAGACTAAAGGTTACATACCCAACATTGCTGTTGATATATCAATTCCCACCCATACATGTCCTTGATCTTCCAATACACTTCCACTGAGTCCAGAGCCACAACCAAGATCCAGGAGAAGGCGAGGTTCATCATCTGGGAGAGCGAGTAACTCTATAGCCCGCTCCGACATTTTCACCTGTATGTCTATCATGCGTGAACTGACAAAATGCAAACAAGAAACTCAGATTAATTTCTAACATGAATAATTTCGAGGGAAAAATTGTTCCAGGGCCGGGCATCGAACCCGGGACCTTTGGTTTAACGTACCAACGCCCTACCAACTGAGCTACCTAGGAACTCTACCTGACTCGGCTCAGTTGGTAGAGCTGGTTACGTTAAACCAAAGGTCCCGGTTCGATGCCTGGCCCTGGAACAATTTTTCCTCGAAATTATTCAAATCAACTTTACAGGGAGTTATACCTGAAATCTTGATTTGCATAATACACGTCACTGTTCGTTAACAGAAAACCACAATTTAAGTCACACGGAGTTAGTGTGCACTCGAAGTTGGTTACTTGACGGTTGTCAGCCCACTTTGAGGTCTGTGGATATAGAGGGAAAAATTGGATCGGTGTCGGGTAGAGTTCCCGAGTAACTCAGTTGGTAGAGTGTTGGTACGTTAAACCAAAGGTCCCGGGTTCGATGCCCGGCCCCGGAACAATTTTTCCCTCGAAATTATTCAAATCAATTTTACAGGGAGTTATACCTGAAATCTTGATTTGAATTTCTAACATATTACTTTTTATACAAACTATACTGAACAAGTCAAGAATCTTGTTGCTCCCATTTATACTTCAAACTGTGAAAACATTTACAAACAGCCACCAGTAGTGGTCCAGGCTGTCAAAATTTAGGAACAACTTTTCTTGTGCAAATCGGCTTTCAGGTAAAGCTCCCTGTGAAGCAGACTTGAATAATTTCAAGGGAAAAATTGTTCCGAGGCCTGGTATCGATCCTAGGACCCTTTGCTTAGCTCCCTGTGAAGCAGACTTGAATAATTGTTCCGAGGCTGGATATCAATCCCAAGACCCTTCGCTTTAAGAATTGGGACGCTGTCGAATGTAGTTCCTGGATAGCTCAGTAGGTAGAGCATTTGTGCACTAAGTGAAGAGTCCCAGAATCGATACCCAGCCTCAGAACAATTTTTTTCCTTGGAATTATTCAATTTTTCTTGTGTTGTAAAATATAAACATTTTCTTGAAATACGTGAACGAAAATCATGCTCACATTAATTCGTAAAGAACTTTTCTCAGTCAAAATGATATATGTGCACGTAAATACATAATGTGCAGTCTGTAAAAACAGTATTCCATAGACTACTGCTTTTACATAAAATGTATTCTTTCAAGTAATGTATAATAACGCTGTTTTGCTATTATATACAGGGCGTATCAAAAGCCCGGTAACACTTTCAATATTTTATTACACAAAAACTACAAATGATAGCACTTTCAAACACACGTCAGTTTAAAGTCAAACTCTCAAAGTTCTGTTTACACCTTACAGAGATTCAATGTGTGAACCACGGGTGACTCGGCAGATGTCCAAACGATAATCAAACTCTTCCCATACCCTTTTCAACATATCTCTGTGGCCGTGGCGGCAGCTTCTCGAATTCTGGTTTTAGTTCCTCTAAATCACGTGGCAAAGGCGGTACAAACACACGGTCCTTTAGGTACCCTCATAGAAAAAGTCACATGCAGTCATATCGGGTGACCTTGGTGGCCATGTCATGAAACATCTGTCCCTTACTCCAGCACATCCTATCCAACGATCAGACATCTCTGTTTCAGGTAAGCACGAACTGCATTGTGGAAATGTGGAGGAGCCCCATCTTGCTGAAAGATGAAATCGTCATCGAGATCTTGTCTAAGTTGAAGCACCAACCATTGCTCCAACATGTCCAGATATGAATGTCCAGTCACAGTAGCCTCAATGAAGAAGAAAGGTCCGTACAGTTTTCGTTGTGACAACGCGCAGAAAACATTCACCTTTGGTGAATCACGCTCATGTTCAATGATTCTGTGAGGTTTCTGTGTATCCCAAACACGACAGTTGTGCTTGTTAATTTTCCGAGTCACTCGTGGTTCACACATTGAATCTCTGTAAGGTGTAAACAGAACTTTGAGAGTTTGACTTTAAACTGACGTGTGTTTGAAAGTGCTATCATTTGTAGTTTTGTGTAATAAAATATTGAAAGTGTTACCGGACTTTTGATATGCCCTGTATTATATGAACCATATTACCTATTCACTTATGGAGACAAAACTTTCACGCTGGAATCCCACTTAGCCGAAATTCTCATCTCGATACATTATTATTTGCAGACGATCAGGTTATTATTGCAAGAATAGAATCCGAACGCCAACATGTCATACATAACTTAGAAAATACTGCTTCCCAATTTGATATGACGATTTCAACACAGAAAACGAAAGTAATGGCATTTTTAGGCACAGAACCAATTCGGAGTAAAATTTGTATAAATAGGCTAATATTTTAATAGAACGTGTTAATTCAGTCAATTGGCTACAATTTCTTATTTCCTAACAAAGAAGATATAAATTCACCAAGATCTTACCGTCAGTTGCTGGGTTCTGTGGTCGGCATAGAGAGGCCATATCATGACGCGCGGGGATGGGAGAGAAGTGATGAGTGAGAGGGAAATAGAGTACTCTATGGAAGAAGCTATTTCCCTCTCACTCACCGTTTCTCCCGTGGTCTGCACATGATGGCACCATGGATAAATATATAATAGGATGCGAAACTGCGGTCAGCACCATCTGGCAGTGGGGGGCCGAAATAAGATGATCAGCGCCCAACATCGTAGGTGGTGAACATTAGAATTACGTGTTGGGTACATTACCCAGAGTTCTCTATTTATCCGTTCGAGATATTGCTCGAGGACTAGACGAAGAGCCAAAATGGCAGACAGAAACTTGCTAATAAGTGAACATAAAGTGATATTACGTGTGTGTATAAGCAGTGTATGTTAAACAGTGATGTTTATGGACGTTGTAAAAACAATGTTGTTGAATGTATTGTAAAGTAATAGTAATATAATAAATTGAACTATCTAAGTAGTTCTTGCAGACTTTTCCATTGCGCTGTACAATAAATACCCAAAGACTACAATCCCAATTATCTAACCTTTGCTTTATTTTTTTGTCTGCGTCTGGTTATATTTTAATCGGGTAGTGTAAAATAGATCGTATCTTTTATCTTCCTGTTGGCTCCGGTAAGAATTTTCAGTAGAAGCTGCTGTGAGGAATAAAAATGTAAATGTTTTATTTTAAATTGGGTTAGTTTTGAATATCTATGAGGGTGGGAGGGAATACTTTCTGCACAGTTTAACATTTTCGTCACCAGGTGCGCTGCTAAATGCATGGAGTAATTACTCTTTTCGCTACTTGGTGCGCTGCTATATGTAATAACGCCCCTCCCTCTAACAGGTGGCAGCAAGATCATTTTCTACAAGTATGCGCCTCTAGTACGTGTTACGGGAAACTCGGTAAGTTTCGCATCATATTATATATTCATCCATGATGGCACGATCGCTCTACAACAGCCACAGAACTGAGCAATTCACTGTAGGTGTAATCAATCAGATTTTTAAGCCTTGTCCAGCGACACATTAGACTCAGGACTCTTGCTCGACTATCAAAAAGGCTGACGAAAGAAGACTTACAACAGCCGAAATGCGATTTATGAGAAGAACTGCTAGTTACTCCCTCCTTGACCATAAAAGAAATGAGGATATTCTTAAAGAATTAAAAGTAGATTCAATTACCCAGTACATAGAACAATACAGACTGAACTGGAAAGAACATGTTGCCTGGATGTCCTCCAACCGCTTGCCAAACCTGATCTTACCCATTTATTTTGTGTGCACAAGTTGGAATTTTGAATAGGGAAAGGAAGGAATCCGTGTTCTGAAATTTATCCCCATTCTTCTAATATCGCAAAATCATAAACAAGTACTAATACAAGATACTTACTTTTGCGTGTATTTTCTTGCTTCATCTTCGTTATAAAACTACAACGAAACAAAATAAATTCGTGTAAGTATATACACTTTGAATTCGGTTACTGCACATGCACGTTACTGGCAACCATAACCTCATGTGTAATAAAAAATACTCACCACTTCTGGTGGAGCCTGATGTTCTGGCCTAGACATATTCGGTAGTTATTTATTAAATCTATAGCCTGTAATAAATGGAACTCTATAACATATTACCATTCACACACAGAACTTATAACAAACACTTCCAATAGCTATCGCCATCAAAATCAAAGAGCGTATTCCGAATCTCACCGGTGAGCAATCCGATGGCATCACGGTGTTCCGAATTCCACCGATGACGTCATTGATGCTCCACCGGTGTCGCACCGGTGCCATCAACTTGTGGAGGTGGTGGCAGTCTCCATCAGTGAATCTGATTGGTTCTTGTATAGGGCGGGAATTAGCAGACGAATGACATCGTGCACTGTTGTGTCATGGCGGTGTGTTCTGCTTTAGTTCTCTGTATTGTTTGTAATGAGCACAACGTGAAAACAATATGTTAATGGCTTATGAGCGAACATGTCAACGGACCAGTTATTACTACCGGTTCAAGAAATAAGTTGTTTATGCTCTCTTTTCTTTGAACGAGATGGCAGTACGGAAATTTCGCAAAATTTTGCTAGCGTAGCACAGATAACCACTTACACAGTCGCCATGACAGCATCGATTCTTCCAGCAGTTTTGTTCCTTATTTTCGTTGCAACGTGACGTCATCGATGCCACCGGACCGGTGAGATTCGGAATACGCTGAAAGCTACCAACCACAAAAAAACACACACTACACGGAGCTACCAATGTGCCAATACAGAAATTCAAGAAAGAATCTCCAGGCTAGACGGTTAAACTATAAAACGTCTTTGGGCTAGACACTTCAAATTTCTTTTCAAATTTCCATGCCTCTACAATTATTCCTTATTAAGTAGAACCACAGTCTACTATATACAGTCGCGAAGCTCAATATGCAGTAAAAATGCAAACATGGGTAGTTGCCCACCACTAGGATCGCTACTATCGCCTCATCATCGCAGATCTCTCTCCTAGCAGACGACAAAATATGTTAAACTTTCGTTGTCGTGTTCTTTGGGAAAATTAACACCTTCCTTCCATTATTGAAATATTAAATGCATAAAGTTAATTTATTATTTTAATGAAGTATATTAAATTCCACCATAAACTCGAAGATACCTGCAACATAATTTTTGTTTGTGCAAAACGAACTGAAATTTACTATAATAGCTTCACTCATTCAAGATTATAGCGACAATTAACTATGAAACCAATAAATATTAATTTGCATTTCTCTTTACAACAATAATAATGGAAATATGAATTAATGGAGTAACTTACGTGTACCGGTACTTGTATTGTAGGCTTACGTAGTTACCAAGTGGGATGAGGTTAAGAAATAATAATCACACCAGAATTGGAAATAAAACGTGATCAATAAATTTTATTGTAACATACTTTTTCTACGTCTCTAGTAAAGCAACAAATAAAAATAACAACAAAATTAACAGCTATAATGAAAAACATATCCTTTGAAAAAAAAGTAGGCCTAAGCAATAATAATCCCACCAGAATTGAAAATAAAACGTGATCAATAAATTTCATTAAAACAAACTTAATTTTTCTATGTCTTTAATAAAATAACACATATAAAAAATAATAACAAATTAATAGCTACAATTAAAAATATAGCCTCTGAAAAAAAAGTAGACCTAACCTTTATTTCTCTGGAAATTTAGCAGCCTAAGTGACAGAACTTTAACCGGTATCTAATGTCCTTTCAGTTAGACTGAAACATTTCATTATGAAATTTAAGGATATAATGTATTCTGACAGTCACAAAGAACTTTAAAATTAAAGAGTTTTGTTTCTGCACAGCATATTGTGGAAACCCAGGAACCTTTCTGAATCTTTCGGAAATCGGAAAAAGGATAACTCTGGCCTCTTTCTCTTACTGTTGCTACAATTTATAGCACTACAAACGTCTCCTCCTTGTCCCATAATATTATTATTCCAATTATTATATTTTAGCCATTAACATTTTCATTACAACCAAAAACGAACATTTCACAAGCATCAATGTGAAATACGCAACGAGCTAGCACTCGATAGAAATACGACACAGTCCAAAGTCGACCATGCACAGTCTATTGTTCCTAGTTGCTAACCGCTTGGAGCGCTTTATCACGAGATTTGCAAAAAAACACCTCAAGCTTCGCGACTGTATATAGTAGACTGTGGTAGAACATAACGTCTTTGGGTAGAACCAGAGCCTTCTGGTAGAACCATGATTTGATATGTTCGTAGCTACCGCTGGTACTTCTTGTGTGCGAAATGTAATTGAATGTTTATTTAGTTAATTGATGAACTAGTGGACTTAATCGTGTTAAATATTATAAATGTCATATTTAACACGATTAAGTCCACTAGTTCATCAATTAATTATATTCAAGTGTTAAAAGTGGTGTACGCAAGATTCAAAATGGAGTTTATTTAGTATTCTGAAAAGTTTTAGTAGTATTGCATTATTATTAATATTGTAAGTTTCTGATAATTTTCTTCAAATTCCGATAATTTTGGACAATTCCGTAAATTTGTGTTTGAGGGTTGGTGAAGCTGCGCTGAATATTCCGTCATTTCCGTCCATGAGTTGGCGACACTGGGTGACTGGAGTATGTGAAGTTTTAGATTTGTGTAAATGATATTTAATTTGAAGAAGAGATGCTGCTAACACCTGCTTTTATAATATTGAATTTAGGAAAATGATTCCTATGAAGCCTCGTATGTCGATAACTACATTAATTAAATTAACAAAATGCTTCTCTACTAGCACATTTCTTAGGAAATCCCATTATGATGCCCTTGGACTAACACCGCATGCAACTCAAGCAGACATAAAATCAGCATATTATAAACTTTCAATGGAATTTCATCCTGATAAAAACAAAGGAAGTGAAGAAGCTGCTAACAAATTCAGAGATATTACTACAGCGTATGAAGTATTGGGAAATTTAAGACTAAGAAAGTTATACGATAAAGGAATGTTGCATACAGCAGGCCCACAATTTGCACAGCAAACACATGACAGCCCAGGTGATGAAACCCAGTCAACATTTTATAAGTCCCGTGAACAAAGAAGCAGACCACCACCTCCAACTGGTAAAACTCCTATCTACAATTTCGATGAATGGACCCAGATGCATTACGGTTCTTCATTTGCTCGAAGAGAAGCAGCGAAAGCAAGATATGAAAGGAAAGTAAGAACATCGACAAGTGACAGACAATTCCTTTATAGTGAGGTTATATTTATAACGACAGTAGCTATTTTGACTTTTGTAGGCATCGGTTATACACAGGTTAGAAATTATGATACAGTTGAATCAGAAAATAACTTGGAAAATAGCGTAGTTGCTCCAATCAATTCAGTAACAGAAGTAAAATAGGCAAAATATTTTGTAATTTTAATATAGTATGATATTGTAGCATGTACTGGTGACGAAAAATATAAGCAAATTAAATGAAAGCAAAGCCTGGAATACATTATCTGCTTAAGCCTGTGTGTTTAAGTAACAGCATATACAGTATAAGCAAGTTTACATCAAGTTTCACATGTTAAACGATGATAATGGAACGAAGAAAAATTTGCTTGAATGTTAACTTCTCCGATTATCTCGTTACATATTTTGCAAACACACTTAAGTTTGGATGATATTACCAAATGAAAGTGCTTTCAGAATATGATAACATCAATGAGAATTTAAAAATCTGTAAATGCCACGTGATGATATAGTACTATGTTCTTTTCTTAAAAGCAATGACATTTTTTGTTTAACTTCTATGTTCGTATTCAACGGAGAGAAATTTGAAATGGTTACGCCTAGGCCACATTTCTTTTTACATTTTTAAATTGTAACAGTGAACAATCAAATTTAGATTCAGTTTTTAAAAATGTTTTAACTTATTTGCTTAAAACTTAAGATATTTATTAAAACTTTAGGAAAGGGATGTCACAATAATGTATATTTAAGTTGTCATTGCACGTTTCAGGAAGGAACATCACATATAAATCACCAAGAAAGAAACGTAGTACTGTCATTACTGTGGTAATCTGGATGCTATCTCAGGAAAGTTGTATAATTTGTTGAAAAATATAAGTACATTTATTTAGAAAATATTATGAAGTAGTACTGTGATTCAAATTATAACGTACCTTTAACTCAGTTAATTAAAAAGTAGATTTGTATTTCAAGATACCATATCATGTAGGCTAGGCCTATTAATGACTTTAAATTTGATTGTCTATTGTAGGCCTAATACTTATTTTATGGAAATTGTATTATATTCTCAAACAATAGTGATTAATGGTATTTCATAAATTAGGTTTATATTCTTCAGTTTCCGTTACTGATGTTTCTCCTTAGCTCAAAATAATAAAATTGGAATAGATGGATAATTAAATAATCCCACATACATACTGCATAAGATCACGAAATGTCCGTGCACACTGGTTGGATCAATAGACACGTACAAGGAAGCTGGTATTAATCAGTCTGAAGATACTGTCACGTCTTACTTGATTATTTCAGGCTTCGGTTAATGTTTCATTCAATGAATAGTTAGCAGCTAACAGTTAAAAATCGAAAACAATATAAACATTGGCAGTTTCGATGTAGCCTATATTTCCTTAATTGAATTATTTCGCCCAACTACATTTCAATTCTTTCTGAGCAGCGATTAGTTTAAAGCTTTTTGTAATAGCATCACAACTTTTCCATTTGGTCCAGTGAAGTGTGGCAAATCCTTTGCCGCAAGCAGATGATCGGATTGTCACTCATTTCTTGTGCGCGTGCATCTTATAGGTGTCTTGTGACAAGTGGTGTTGAGCTCTGTATTGCAAATCTTTGCAATCCTGCAATCTTGTAGCTGTGACAAGTGTCGTTCCTGTTACAGTGGTCACTAGGGTTGCCAACTGTTTTTGAAGAAAATACAGGAGACTAAGGGGTGTACAATATTTCACATAGAAAATTGACAAATTATTCAATTCAGTTAGCAGTAAGACTTAAATTAAGAGTATTTTGAGACATTTTGCCTTGCTCATAGTTTAAAAAAAATTGTAAAAATTCCCTACATCCCTACCTGAGTAGTTGAGGTTGACTGATTTACAGTTCTGATTTGATTAGATGTGTCGTGCTTTTGTTTCGAACATCTTTTCACTTAGGGTTCATAAGAGAAAACATGCTCTGTTGCCAGTATGCTTGCAACACAACTATTTTCTTTTAATTTGTAACTCCAACATTGATTTTAAACTAATGAGTCCTGAAACTATTTCTGGCAATTATTACCTTCTACAGAGACTGCCCATTTCAGTGCATAACAGAATCCATCACATAAATTACCTTCAACCACATAAAAATTAAACGTTTCAAATAAATATTTACATTACAAACAATAAGGGAGAAAAAGGCTTGAAGAAAAGGGAAATACAGGAGCTGGGAGACTGTTAGAAATTAGAGTTAAATACAGGAGATTCTGAGAAATATGGGAGAGTTGGCAACCCTAGTGGTCACAGAGAAAGATTCGACTTTTGACATCTCTAATAAAGGATGTGGAATGTAAATTTCTGTGGTGTCATGTGAGCAAGAGAATCTAAACACTTCACTAACACAATCAGAATAATAACACGCAATATAACATCAACACAATCACTCCTACAGAGAGGCAGAACAGCTTTTCACATGTTGCATGATCTTTGTGCTGGTCATGTTACGTCCACTCGACCTATATTATGTAAGCGAATGCTTTATATTTGATAAGAATTGGCTCCTATCTGCCCATTACACATCTTTTGTTGGATCTTCCTAGACTAGACGGCAGTTCGGAAGGCGGTTGTCTGCTATATGCACCATAGCATTTCTGGCATGTGAAGTCACAAGCTTGTACAGCAGAACCAATCGGAATTGGTCTGTAACAAGTACTTCCCGAGTTCGTTTGTTCACGTGTGAGTGTTTCAATACATTGAATAAGTAAAACTAACATTTACTGTGTGTGTGTGTAAAATAAATAAATGGAAGAAAAGACTAAAAAAACAAGTATTGCACAGGCAGATGCGGAAAATATTGTTTAAGGTGTATAATTATTTTAAAAACGAAGGACAGAACGCTGCCGGCCATCTTGATGCTGGCTCCAACGTTCCCAACATGCAAGAAATGACTGCAGAAGCATGTGGTGTGGGATTGAGAACCATGCAAAGAATATTGTTAGTGAAGGAAACAGGGTTTGTTTGGTGTCATGTTACAGTAATCAACGGCTAAGGTCATTATTGTCTTTTGATAATTTAAATTCTCTCCTGCGTTATTTGCATGTGAAGTATGATGTGGCAATGTTGTACACTGCCTTGCCCTCTCTCGACACAAACGCTAGCAGACTACCGCCTTCTGAATTGCCGTCGACTCTAATAACTATTTTCCATTACTTAGAAATGGCTTGTAAGGGGACCTGAAGGTTCATTACCGCATTCTCATAAGCTCGCCATCGGTTCCTATCCTGAGCAAGATTAATCTAGTCCCTAGCATCATATTCAAACTTCCTCAAATCCGTTTTAATATCCTTTCATCTACATATCAACTTCCCGAAAGGTCAACTTTCAATTTAGAATCTGATATGGAATCTTGGAACATCCATTTGAAGCATGATGAAATTTTCTCTTCAGTTCGTATTTATATTTCTAAAATATGTATCTAAATGATACAGAGACTTTAGTTAAGACTGGGGAAAATACCGAAGTTCAGTGATGTGTTCTATACTAAGTTATGCTGCATTGTATAGAAAATGTACAATTGAGATTCGATGTCAGTATTTTGGTTAAGAAAAATGTAATATCCTTTCTTATGTCATACTATATTATTGGTTTTACTAGACACAGGGAAATTTTTTTAAGACACATTCAAATTTATAAAAATTAATACAGGCAAATGATTTACAATGTAATTGATAAAAACAGTGACCAAGATAAAATTTTTCTTATCCAAGATATTGTAAAGCAGTATGCTATTTTTTGGAATGGAGAGTACAAATATGTAGTGATTAAGGACAGACTGTAATTTGTTTTAACACTATTTTCATGCTGTATAAAACGAAAGGGAGGAATGTTGTAAAATAATTATTTATTTAAATAATGTTACAGTTTGAGGAAAATACTAGACATATTTTATTGGTACAGTATTTATCTTTCAGCACTGTATAATAATATATTTCTTTTTGCAAAATCTGTTGGCTGTATATATATTATATTATACATATATTTATATAAATGTACATAGAAATTGAAGAAATCATGAAATGAATATACATGTGTAATTTGTAAATAAGCATGTCCTTTACTTAGTGTTTCAGCAAAATCCAACACATACATCACTATTTACAAGTTTTCAGAAAACATTGGGACCATGTCCTGGCATTGGCATGTACATCCCCGCAATGGGGTATGGTACAGAATATGGTGTTTGTCCTACAACGGGTGGCAAGGGTAACTGGCTAGGTGCTGTGTGGTGTGTAAATCCTTGAGCAGCTGGTATGGAATTTTGATGAGGCATATTACGTTGCCTTGTTAGTATTTCTGCCATTTTGTCTGCCTTTACTCGTCTTAGATGCATCTTCTTTCTTCTTGCTGTGAACTGTTCCAGAAAGCTTTCAAGGTCTAACTCTCCATCCAAGAATTTTTCTGCAATGGCCTGAAAAAAAATATATCATATCTTAGCTCGAGAAAATAGAGTCCATCTGGTCCTACAGACTGAAATAGTGACACATTAATAAAAAGTGTTGCTTTACATCTCTCTACATAGACATTCTGTTTTCCTCTTCCAACAGCTGCCTGGGAAATTAAAATTAAGAAACTTATTTTATGAAAGAAAATCAGAATTAATTCGCAATTCTCGATTATATAGTGATGGGATTATAAAATTCGGAAAAACTTTTTTAGTGTATTTGGGTCATTTGCAGAATTTGTATAACAAATGATGTCCAATTCTTACCCTTTCCATTACTGCATTTATAAGGATAGAGTTATAAATTCCTAACAGTGAGTAGTTTCAATACTAATGTAGTAAACGTCACAAGAATTATTTCCTTCATGTGAAATATTTGACGAGAATAAAATAAAATTCTCATAGTGACAGCTAAAATGCCGTGTCCATACTACTTAAGTTTTTAAAATGGAACATGATTATCTCCATATAAAGGTTTGTTTAATAATGTAATTGAGAAAAAAATTAAAGAAACATTTGTTATTATCAAAACTTCTTCATTTATGTCTGAGTTTATATTTCCTAAATATGATTACATAATTACTCTAGTCCAGTAAGTCAGTCAGGTCTGTTACACCATTCTGTTCCTATGGATACACAGTTGAAAAAGAAATCCCACAGATGTCAGCACAAGCCAAGATGATGCACAAAGACCCATTTTGATTGTACTGCTATATTCACTCATTTTGATTTGGCGAGGTTGTGTGTCAAACTCTTGCTTTGTTTTTAGTCTAAGCGTGCATTTTTACTCTGTCAGATCTGTTTGTGTTGTGTTTTCCACAAATAACAACATATAAAGTCAAGATCAAGAGGACATAATAGTACACGTGTCCAGTAGTTAAGTTGCTATTTTGAAGATTTTTAAGCAAAATCATTTTAGATTAGCACATGCTTGTTTGCTTTGTCATGTCTGTTACCTGTCAGATCTGTTACTCCGTCATGTCTGTTACATCATTCAAAACAGTGCTGTAAAGCAAGGTGAGTGTACAGTGGCTGATTACTATGGCAGAGACATTGCACTACCTTAATACATGCAGAATATGCACTAAATAGTACTTTAATTTTGACGTTCTCAATCGTCTATTTGTTATACAAATTTTGCAAATGACCCTTACGACGCTGTATCAACATCTCAGGTTATTTAGTGTCTGAATGAAGTGAAAGTGATAATGCCAGTGAAATGAGTTGAGGTTCAGCACCGAGTTACCCAGCATTTGCTCATATTGGATCGAGGGAAAGCCCAGTAAAAACCTCAACCAGATAACTTGCCCCGACCGGGATTCGAACCCGGGCCACCTGGTTTCGCTATCAGACGCACTAATTGTTACTCCACAGGTGTGGACAATCCGGAAAAAGATGACTGGACAAAATGTAGTAGTCAGCTGTTTAGAGATAGCATTTATTAGGAAGGTGAGTAGAATCACAGAAGACTCAGTAACAAGGCAGAAGAAGCAATGATTGAAGAAGGTAAACAACAAAGGTAATATATGGACAGAATAAACTTTTTCAGGAGAGACATTTTTCTCTATCAGAGATATATTGTACTACTAGTGACATTGTAGGTTATTGGGTTTCACAGACACAACCTGTTTTGAAAAGCACTTAAAAAATTTACAAAAATTGTTCTTACAACTTTTGTTGTTTACACTCAATTGGCCTTAGGGATTAAATTCTGGATCCCATAAACAATTCCACATTGTACAACCATACAGATAGCACCTAGTTTCTTTGATCACACATTTATTCCTTCCCCCCCCCCCCAGAAATGTATATTTATTTAAGTACCAGGTCGCAAAATGGACCCATGCCTTTTACAAGATGTATGTAACCTAATACATAATTCAGTATAAAAAATATATATATATATATAATTTACATTCAACACTTTCACCGGGAGTGAAGTGTTTTACAAGAAATCACTCGTACATTAAACACTAGAAATTACTAAACTATTGAGCAGTGGATTTGGATGTGTTTTTACAGATTGTATAAATTTGGTTCTGGCATTTTGAATATAATCACTAAATAGCATTATATTTAGTGACTCATATAGTTGAGAGTTACTGATGTCATAGTCTGCTCCCGTGATTGTCCTACATACTGATCTTTGTATTCCATCCAGTCGTTTAATATGACGTATATGTGTATTTGACCAGATTTCGCAAGCATATAGCATGTATGAACGGAGCAGACAAGTGTATAATAAAACTTTGATTTTAAGAGAGATCCGACTTTTGAAAAGAGGGTACAGCAGCATGAAACGTTGAAAAGCTCTGACTCTGATTAAACCTATATGTTGTCTATAAGTCAGTCTTCTATCAAGATAAACGCCGAGATATTTTGCAAAGGTATGTTTTGTTCAACTGTGACTTCTTCTGGTAAGTGTGGGAATCTTTTAGTGAAAACCACTGCCTGTGATTTAGTTCCATTAATCTTTATTCGCCATTTTGTTGACCATTGAGTAAGTAAATCAAGAGCTGCTTGCATTTGTTGACAGGCGAAAATAATATTATAATGTCTTGTTTGGAGAAGTGTGTCATCTGCATAGAGCATATGTAAGCATTCAGGTTTCTTTGGAAGATCTTGTACGTAAATGGAGTATAAAGTAGGTCCCAGAACTGATCCTTGAGGAATTCCAGCTTCAATGACTCGAGAACTTGAAAGTGACTATCCACATCGAACTCTGAAGGTTCTGTTGTATAAGTATTATGGCAATGAATTGAATTCCTTAAATATTAAATTAAAATAATAACCTAGGCAAAATGTGCACGTTGTTTACTTTTCCACAGCCTTCTCAGTCCATTTATTCCTCACAAGAGTAATGCGACTCTACAAGTGTGGCTCGTAGATGTCTCATAGCATAGACAGCTTATTTCATCAGAGTCTGTTCAGAGTGCACCACAGATGGTATCTAACACTGCACTCGTAATGAATCATGGAGAATTATTGGGATGTCACAGGGTAACTACGAGAAAACTGTGTTTGCCTTGACCACAGCTTGCCAAACATAAGTTACAAATTCAGAGTGGATCGACAGGGATTTGAACCCTGGCTCCCTGGGTATAAGCTCATTGTGCTAGCATTGAGCACCGATTTATATACAAATGCCTATTCAATGGTGCTTATGAATGTACACAAGGGTAACAGATAAAACTTTGAGACAGGAAGCAAAACTTAAAAATTTAATAGGCTATAATCTTTTAGCTGTTAGAATAATCCTACAGTAAACAATGATTGAAATGAGGCTTGATTGACCACAGCTTGGCACCTCCGATTCTCAGTACATGATCCCACCCACTGTTGTATATTCTATTTAATGTTATAAACTTTTTCTGGCATAAGGCATACAGCCATTCTGCTTATGAGGACAAGCTCAAGGTCAAGTGACGCCAGCTTGTTACATGAACAGACTACCTTGTTATTACTCTTTGTATTCATTCGCGTCCATAGTAAATAAATATAAAAGTATCTTTTTTTTTTTACATGATGTTGCACATATGAATCAAGTTATATGTTTTATCGTATTTACAAATTCAAATTTTTTTTTGAATAAGTACAAGGTTATGGTCCCCAAATATGGAACTATATTTTCCTGCGTCATGCAAGTGTTTCAACTATAGTCCCGTCGCTCTAATTTCCGGCAGCCAATCACGTTGCAGGTCGGCTACATTTAAACGTGTGCGTCTTGTGATTCACTGATGAAGATGTTAAGCATTTCCTAAGGCTGGATAAATACTTAATAAAATCGCCCGCCATTTTGGCTCTTTCGTTGGCGTTCGCAGAAAGCACACTAGGACGTTATTTGCCGCTCAATTATTTGCTGAATTACAGTGCGTTTGATTTATTATCATAGGAGCTACGACATGATAATGTTTAACGGTGTGGCAAATAGATCCTTTGTCTGGTAGCTCAGCAACGAAAGAACAAAAGTGGCGAACGATACTACCTACCTAGACTTTATAGAGCCTTTACTTCCTAAGACGTAAGCAAAGAGGCGGAGTCACGCCGGGAATAACAGCGTCGCGACTACAGTAGTCAATCACGGGTATGACAGCCACGTGCTTGTGTTTACATTAGGATTATTCTAACAGCAAAGAGATTACAGGCGTTTTTCAACAAAGACATCCAACGTTTCAGATCTACGTAACAGCTCCATCATTAGGAAAAGCAAGGAATCAGATTCTCCTCATGATAGAGCTATTTGCCTCGTAATGGAACTGATAATATATATAGCTCCAAAAATGTTGAATTTTACATCTACGACGCAGTGCAAATATATAAAATCCTTGCACTATGCTGAATACTGTGAAAGTTTCAAATCATATTTAACAGGGGAGGTACACCATTGGCCTGCAAAAAATTAGTGAAAATCGTTTTTTATATCTCAACTACTATAAAAGCTGAATGAATAAAACTTTTTTTTACAAGCGTAAAGCTTTCACATAATAAAATCTACAATTAATTAAACATCTGCATGATTCTTTTACAGAAACATTCAAAATACCTATATTATTATTATTATTGTTATCCAAATATTGAAACCCTACTTTACCTTTGGTATATTAGGGTTGTAGTTTGTTACATGTGAAATACATTATGTAGTGGTAATACACAATTTTAAAGAATTAATAGTAGGTGTGAATCATAGTTACAATATAAATACACTAATTAAGAGACAGTAAACAATACTAAATACGTTATGCAATAATTACTTTCAGTTAAAACAAAATGAAATAAAATTAGAAATTATAATCGAAGGTGTAGAGAAATTGCAAGATTATTACATTAATTTGTGATCTTATACATAATTTTAAGCAATATTAATGAGATAATGCACAGAATTGGCGTAGTTACAAATAAAACACCTATTATATAGTTGGTTTGCGATAGTAAAGAAAAAATAAAAACAAAATTACTTATGGTTACAAACTATATACCTGTCATCAAATACTCAACAATAGTAAAATCTATAATACAAACATAGTTATTGTTGTCATTACTATTATTATGTCCCAAAGATAGACACCTTGTTTTACATAGTGCATTAGGATTTTATAACATCATTAATTTATATACAATTAACAGCTACAGTCTTGCGTGGATGTGGTGTATAAACTCTGTGAATTGTTTGTAACAACATTTTTTTCTAAGAAAATGGTAAAGGGGTGTGGAGTAATTTAAATTGCAGTCCGAGATATGATATCTTAAAAAGTGTCTTTTCCTTTCGAACACTGGACAGTGAAAAATCAAATGTTCAACAGTCTGATTCTCTTTGCATATGCACAGAGATTCTTCTGCACTTTTGATCCTAAATCTTTCAAAGTAGGAACCGAATTTTCCATGGCCGGTCATAAATTGGGTGTAAAAGAAGTCAGTTGAGAACTGACTGCAACATAGTCTGTCTTGTACATTGGGAAAGAATAATTTCTTGGTCACAGAGCCTTTAACACTAGAGTTCCAGTATGTATTCCACTTGAGTGTAGTTGTGTGCTTGATCTTCTGCTTAATGTACGAAATAGGACAGGTGGAATATTTATATTCTGAGTTGGTTGAGGCTGCTTGCTTCGCTAATGTATCCGCTCTTTCGTTTCCTTCAATACCTATACCAGCAACATAGTCTGATCTTTTAGCTACACCTTCAGGAAATATTTTTTTCGTAATAAAATTTTTTAGAAAATTTAATACTGAAGGTAATGATTAGGAAAAAAATATTTCTTGAATAGGTAAAAGATCCTAGATTATGTTGGCGTGGTGTGGAATACTATGTTTTATTATTGTGCGATAATATTTATTTTAATGGAAATGTGAACGACAACACACACTTGGCAGACTGTTGGACAGCACTGTAATGAACTTCATCTATAAATTACCACGAGATAAATAGATGAGAACAAGGTTTCAGCTAGATGGGGTCATAGCACATTATACTGTGATGGTTTATGAGAAATGAAATAGTATGTTCAGTGTGCACTGAATTGGATGAAGTAGAACTCAATTACGGCCTTCACAGTCACCAGACCTCATGCCTCTAGATTTCTTTTTATGGGGATGTGTGAAACAGCATGTCATTCAGGCAAGAGCATACATCTACAGATGAACTGAAACAAGGATCAACTGAGACAATGTCTTCAAGTAAGTGGAACACACTTTGAGCGCATTGTGCAGCTGCATTGAGAATACTAATGTTTACTTATCCTTGGATACACATGATTATGTTTGCATGTTTTTTTTTTTTAATCCAATGCAACCAGGTTGTCTTTTCGACATTTCTGGTCTTCTCTTAAGCCACGGCCAGGAGAGAAGACCAGAAATGTCGAAAAGACAACCTGGTGTCATTGGATTAAAAAAAAATATGTGTATCCAAGGATAATGCAATGTAATAATGTTGTGTTGTACAGTATTTCATAGTAGAACGTGATTACTAAAAGATTTGCTTCAAAGAAAATAATTTCTTATGCCTACATTTATCATTTCAAAATAATTTTGTTTTCCCATTTCGCTAAATGACTGTAACATAGTATGTTAAGACCTATACCACTTGTAATGCCAGTTTTCGTAAATATAACATTTTAGAAATGATCAAGTACTCTTATAATTATTTTACGTAAATATGTGAGAGCGGCAATGAACCTCCAGGTTCCTTAAAAGCCGTAATTTGTTTTTTTTTTAATTGGGTTATTTTACGATGCTGCATCAACATCTAGGTTATTTAGCGTCTGAATAAAATGAAGGTGATAATGCCGGTGAAATGAGGGGTCTGGGGTTCGTATTAGGTTGAGGGGAAACCCTGGAAAAACCTCACCCAGGTAACTTGCCCCGACTGGGATTCGAACCCGAGCCACCTGGTTTCGCAGCCAGATGTGCTGACTGTTACGCCACAGGTGTGGACTAATTTTTTGTTGTTGTTGTTTTCTAATGCCAGGCATTTGACAAAGTCATTTGACCTCTTACACTCCAATATTTTTCAAAGATATTATCATGGTCAGCCACTGAAGCACAGATTTTGAGGTGTTCCGAATCCATTTCTTGGTTTGATTTGCATAATGGGCAGTTAGGGGACTGATATATTCCAATTCTATGCAGGTGTTTGGCCTGTTGCCAATCTAAATGCAGCTACAGACGATTTGCGTGGCGAATTGGGAATTAACTGTGAATTATGATGCAGAGAGTTCCATTTTTTCCCTTGAAATTGTGTTATCAAATTTTGTTTGTTGAAGTCTAAGTATGTAGATTTAATAAATCTTTTCACAGAGTAATATGTAGATTTAGTAACAGGTCTGTAAGTAGCAGTGCTGCCCTTCTTTGCTAAAGCATCCACAATCTCGTTTCCCAGGATTCCACAATGGGATGGTATCCATTGGAATACAATTCTTTTATTGAGTGTTTTTAATTGAGAGAGCATTTTAGTTATTTCTGCTGTTTGAGATGAAGGTGCGTGTCTCGAGACTATTAACAGAATAGCTGCTTTGGAGTCTGACTATATATAATTTAAAAAAAAAATAGCCGCCCTAAATATGGGTTTGATATAGATCGGCTTACTAATCAATTCACAATGAACAATGATTAAAAACAATTATGTGACAATTTGAAAGGAAAAAAAAACATTAAGATAAGTTAAATGATAAGAAAACATAGGAAATCATTTACAATAAAAGTTTCTTGGGTACAAATGATTACTAATTATAGATAAGGATAATTTTAACACATGAGATCCTATGGCATCAACCGTTACATCAGAAATTTTAAATTGTTTAAGTTGATTTAAAGTTTCTCGTGGGATCGTGCCACGGGCACCGAACATGAGCCCAAAAACTGTCCAATGTGTGATGTGGTATTGTGCTCCGAGATGCTGACAACAAGGCTCATAGATGACTTGTTTTTTACGACACACCTCTTGTGCTATTGCTCATGCATTTGTAAGTAAGTAAATCTGTGCAAATTCCGATCCGTGACGCTACAGCACATGAAGGGCCCAAACCGATCAGCCGGCTGCTGGCCTCACGTCCACATGCCGAAGCAAAGGTAGACGATCATCCAACAAGAATGGAGGTATTGTGTGGTTAGCACGATGATCCCCCAGCTGTTATAACTCCCCAAGTCCATCACGATGCTGGGTGGGCACCGGTCCCATAATATACTGACCGAAATTCATGAGAAAATTTATTCCCCTGTGAGGATTCGAACCAGCGAGCATTCCATAATGTGAGTCCTAGGCATCTGTGCAAAATTAATTGCTTATATATTTACTCAAACAATACAATTTGTAATTGAAGTCAAATGTTTTACTTTTGGGATTAAAAAGGAAGTCTTTTGTGTACAATCCAGAAAATGAAGATAATATTACATTGTGAAGTATTTTGAATAATGCTCAAGAAAAACTATTCACAGTAATATTCACAACACGATGAAGAAAATTAATTGTTGTAAAACATGTAATAAGAAAATATGTATCACTTTTGTGATCTTAACCTTAATAACTTACATCTGACTCCTCTTCTGATTCAGCTGCAGCTGTCTGCAATAGTGCCAAAGTTGTTTCCAATGTCAAATCACCAGAGTGTTGTTCTGCCAAAAATGAGTTGTGTAAATTATTTTCAATATTTTGTGTGTGCACGTGCATTGTCACATGAACACTAGTGCATGCACTATGCTAACTTAAATTTATTTTAAAAACTGAGACACACAAAATACAATTAAACCACATTACTATAAAATATAAACATCCTCTTCACCAAATACATACCCACAGTTCACCAGTTCCGGACAATTGACCACAGAAAATTGGTAACTAGGAAAATTGGCCACAGAAAATTGGTAACTGGGACAATTGGCCACAGAAAATTGGTAATTAGGGACAATTCGCCACAGATAGACAATTTGCCACACCGTCCATTATCCAAAAATGGGACTGTAACAATTTATAAACGTGAATTAGTGGCAAATATGATAAGTTTCACGTTGTCCTCCGGTTCAAAATACAACCACCACCTTTCTCCTTATACGGTCTTAGTGTATCTGTCAGCTATAACGTTCAGTTCGTCAATATTCCGTGGTTCAGGTGGTAGGTACAGCTTCTTGGCACACTGCACAGTTTTTTTAATAGATGGTTTCTTCGGTAGATTCACATTGGCTTCGCTTGCAATACGCTGTAACTCATTTTGAATAATGACAGACATTGGTTCTCGGGAAGTCCCCGCCCTTGCCTTCATGTTCTCTACACATTCCTTTGCCTTAATCCTTCCCCAGTCTGCACAGAATGATTCTTGTGTTCAGACGGTTCTTTGACGACACTGCTTCCATCTTCTGATAACGTGACTGTTGCATTACACCGCCACGCATGTCACAGCGCCAAACAACTCCATTCTTATTTTCTCTAAGTCTCGTGTACATGTAGCCAAGATATATTAATTCATCAGAGCCTCTTTCTGATTTTGTGAAGCGAATTTCTTCCGCCATAGTTCCTATTTAGTTTACAGCCTCTAGATTTGTCTTGTGTTACCATAGAAATATTTTATAAATTGTTGCGAATTTGAGTATTGCCTTGAATTTTAATGTGTGGCTAATTGTCTTTGATACGAATTTCAATTATATGGCGAGTTGCCTCTGTGGCCAGTTGTCCCCAACCCACAGTTCACATAATCAATTGGCAGCTTCTTACAAAAGGGACCAAAGTTCGACGCCTTAAAATCCTGTAGGATTTGTAGTGGGAGAAGGTGACCTTGAGGTGGATAACATTTCGTTTTCCCCTAGCATTCTCAATCAACAGTTTCCCTATTATCATCACAGATGCAATGATCTATTGTCAACAAAATTTTTCATGAATCAGAGAACTGGACTTTAAAGTACCTAAATTATTTTTTGATCATAAATATTAGTAGGTTGGCTATCATTGTGACCTTACTTCGATACCTGTGACTGAGTAAAAACAATAGTAATTTACTAGGTAGTATCTCTGACATCACTACCTGCCTGATGTATGTGGCTAACGAGAAAGACAGGCTACGGCGTGATATCACATTCTTAGTCATAACATGGCCAACACTGAACAAGTTTATAATATGTTGTTGTTTTCTAATGCCAGGCGTTTGACAATAAAGTCATTTGACCTCTTGCATTCCAATATTTTTCAAAGATATTATCATGGTCAGCCACTGAAGCACAGATTTTGAGGTGTTCTAAATCCATTTCTTGGTTTGAGTTGCACAATGGACAGTTAGGAGACTGATATATTCCAATTCTATGCAGGTGTTTAGCCAAACAGTCATGGCCTGTTGCCAATCTAAATGCAGCTACAGACGATTTTCGTGGTAAATCGGGAATTAACTGTGGAAAGTTTATAATATAAATGCACATTTAACATGAGTTAATGTAGCAATTACTTTGTTTTTTAGAACTTTGAACATATATTTATATTCGGCGATTGTCATCAATTGAAATTCTTCAGAACTTACTAAGGACAGTTCTTTAAAAAATGAATTATCTTACATATCTGAAAATTTGAATTATTTTAGTCACTACAAAAAAATCAGAAACATCATTAATCAACTTATTGACTGGGACAAGTAATGAGGTGCATGGCATTGAGATAAAATTCATTTACTCAAAGTTCGCAGAGTATAACTTATTAAACAGAAATTTAAAAGTGTGTTTGAAAATACCTAATTATGGATTTCATACTATGTGTGAAGAAGCCAAAGTTTTGGAAGGGCAAGAAGGCATCGGTGAAATTGAGAGTTTGTGTGTCAGTGACATTCCTTTGATGAAATATGTCCTCTTGTGACTAATGTGGAGTTCGAAAACTCCAGGGAATATTATGTTGGTTTTGTGTGGAATGGCCACAAAACGAAAATTCATGTACGTAACTTAGAATGACATGAAATTACTTGATCAAAAATACAACATGACGTCGCTACGAAGTGGCAGTGATGTGCTGAAAATGTTAGTTGAAAGTTGAAATCAATACAACTATGAAATCTGCATTGACATGGGGAACTATTAATAATGGAATTCCTCAAGGATCAATATTAGGTCCCCTACTTTTTCCAGTGTTTATAAATGATCCTGCCCCCCCTAATAAAAGATGTAGGTCATCCCATATTATTTGCAGATGACACAAGTATAGTAATTACAGCCAATAACTCCAACACATTCCAATCTTCAACAGAGGAAATTCTCTTCAAAATGTGTGACTGGTTCTCAGTCAATAAATTAGTATTAAATTGTAACAAAACTAACATAATTCAATTTAAATTCTGTCCAAATTCAACCTCGCAAATTTCTAGCGCAATAATTAACAATAGATCCCTATTAGAAACAACAACAACCAAATGTCTTGGCTTAAAAATCGATAATGTGTTAAATTGGAAAAATCATATTGAAGAAATGACCCCCAAACTAAATTCAGCTTGTTTTGCTATTAAATCTATGTAAAAGATAGTAAATATTAACACCTTAAAAACAATATACTTTGCAGACTTCCACTCGGTAATGAGTTTTGGAATAATATTCTGGAGAAATTCCACAGATAGTAACAATATATTTCTATTACAAAAAAGAGTAATTAGAATAATAGTAGGTGCCAAATCTAGGGAATCGTGTGGAACTATTTTTAAAAAATTACAAATAATGCCCATGGCTTGTCAGTATATCTTTTCATTAATCTTCCTTGTATGTAATCGTAAAAACTTTGTAACTAATTCAACAGTTCATAGCATAAATACACGTCAAAAAATGACTTTTATACTCCATCGGCAAGCCAATCGTGCTATCAAAAAGGAGTGCGTTATATGGCAGTAAAAATTTTTAATAGCCTCCTATCAATATAAAAATGAAACTCAAAACATACAATTATTTAGGGCCAAATTAAAGAAGTACCTAATTTCTCACGCCTTCTATTCTGTAGGTGAATTCATGACATTCAATAACACTTCATGAAATTGATACTAAAACTATGTGTTGTACTAGTAGACTATATTGTAAATCTCGTCTGTATTATTTCATCTAGACTGTGACTATAAATTAAGATTTTATAATAGTATTAAGTTTTTTGACTTGTTCCATATTCTAGCTGTAAGCAATGTATGAATACCATGGAATGTTAATAAATACAATACAATAGGAGAATTACCGTAGTCCTACATGTAACTAATAAAATTTCAAACTTTAACCAATAGCAAAACTGAAATACTTTTAATTTGTTACAGACAATATCTGAGCCATGATAAAGGGACATTATATACAGTCTTCGTAGATTATACAAAGGCGTTTGATCTCCTGGACCGAAGACTCATCATACACAAATTGGAAGAAATGATCGGCAGGGAACACTACATCACCAAGATAACAAGAGACATCCTACACAATAACAATATAACAATAGACGATGGCATCTCCATATCAAAACATATCCAACAAACCATCGGGGTTCTCCAAGGAGACCCCTTAAGCCCCTTATTATTCAATATAGCCACCACAGATATATCAGAGATCATCACAAGGGAAGCAGTAAAAATCTATGTGTACGCAGATGACCTAGCAATATCCTCCACTTCCAGAGAAGAACTCCAAGAGACACTCGATTGGTTAGCAGTATGGGCAAGAGAAAGGGATCTCAAAATAAATCTGGAAAAAACAGTGTACCTTATATTTCGGAAAGGCGGTAGGACAGCCGCAGATGATACCTTAAAAATGGACGGAATACAACTACAAAAAGTAAATAAATTCAAATACCTAGGAATAACTTTTCAGACCCAGGGAACTGTCTTCAACACCCACATCAGGGACAGAGTAACACATACCACAAGAGCAATGCAGGACATACATAATATCAACAAGCTTCGCTCAACACAGCCATCAAGCTCTTCAAAACAAAAATCAACCCCATAATTACATACGGTCTGGAGATCATCTGGGAAGATCTAAATAGAAGCAATCTTAACCAAATAGAAAAAGTCAAGGCAACATACCTGAAAAGGATACTCTGCATCTCCAAATTTTCCTCATCACGCCTAGTTTATGAGCTCGCCAGAGAGACCTTTTACATAGAGGACCTGTGCCACCAACTGCTACTACCGGCAACAGAACAATATGTGACACTACGATCGGAGCTAAGAAGCAAGAAAACCAGATCTGGGACGATTTCTACACCACACATGCGATGACATCACACGACTGGAAGAGGGCATCCTACGATCTCAGGCATGTGACCACACGCCTGGCAACACATGGCTTCCACTTCAAGCTATGCAAAACCAAAAGCTACCATGATCCAAACCCCATGTGTATATGTGATCTTTGCGAGTGTTTCTGTGACAGATACCATGTACTTACGTGCAAACAAAGGAAAGAATCACTGACACAATTCTGTAGTGAGTGAACGGCAAGACCAATGTGTCAGATTAAGTAATTTGTGCTACAGTGAGACATCTATGCACATTTGTGCGCAATTCTCTCTTTATTAATATCCTACAGATCAAGTACACAACAATTCATAATATAAACTTTGCATGTATACTTACTAATTTTCGACACTTTCCCCTCTATGCTATGACATAAGGCAGCCCCAGTTTCGCTCAGTTCGTGGAGGCGTTCTTTTCCTTCAGCTAGCTGTGGTTCTTTGGTGAGATTAAATTCGGCAAGTGATCTGTTACTGGCCATGATCATTTCCTTCTCAGCTTCCAAATCTTTGATCTATAAAATTGCAAAGAATTCTGATGATAAAACTCTACTGCATATCACATAACGTATAAACACGAGATTAATAAAATGCTACATCTTCTAATATGTTTAACAGGCACACATAACCTAACGTTGGAAGAAAAGGAAATAACGGTAATTTCCAAGATTCATCACATGGGCAATTAGCAATGGATCGCCGGTCTTTTACAAGGTATGTGACAAGGTTAGTGGGTTAGTTGAGGGGATATTTGAGATCACTGAAATCTTTTCACATATTTCTCAATCTCACGTCACTTAGATATCCCCTCAAATAACCCACTAGCTACCGGCGTAGCTAAGGCGGCTAAGGCACTTGCCTGCCGATCCGGAGTTTCGTTCGGGCTCGGGTTCGATTCCCGCTTAGGCTGATTACCTGTTGGGTTTTTCCCCAACTATAAAGCAAATGTCAGGTAATCTATGGCGAATCTTCGGCCTCATCTCGCTATCAATTCCATCGACGCTAAATAACTTCGTAGTTGACACAGCGTCGTTAAATAACCAAGTAAAATAAAAAATAAAACAAACCCACTAACCTTGTCACATACCTTGTAAAAGACCTATGGTCCCTTGCTAGTTACCAAACATGCATGAAAAGCGTACCAAAAACCTCAACAAACCAAACCTAACCTGTAAGTTACTGATTTATCAATGTGTAACGAACCTTGGAAATTAACGAAATAACATTTAACCAAACAATTATATATGTTCCATTTTCAAACGTACCTGTTTTATATCCTTCATCATATCATCAAATTTGCTGTCATCATTTAACAGTTCTTTCAGTTCCTCAGCACTCAGATGTGAAAATAAACCCAAAGCAGCTGCATAATCTGGTTCTTTCTGGTAATTACTGTACATTGTTTACCCAAGATACACTTCACAGTTTAAGCAAATCAAAGGAAAATCGACCGATCTTGCTACTTGAAAACAGTGTGCAATATAAATGATAACTCACTATAATTTCCATTCAATTAAATCATCAGACCCACCACCTCCACCAATCAATTCGAACAAGTATCCTTCGCTCTAATCAGCTGACAGTGAGCTCACAATTACCGAGCTTTTCAAGAAGTAAGCTGGATTATTTAACACTTCCTATTTGTAAACGTTTTCGAGGAACAATTTTCATGCAAAGATCCAAGCTGAGTCAGATTTCCGTTCCCTACTATGGGTTCGCAGGATAGCCACCTACAAAACATTCTGACGTGGGCTTCTGGTCTTATTTATAAGTGAAATATACGCTAAGATGGAGAGAAAGAAATGTTTTATTGTCTTTAAGTTAGATTTTCATCTATCATAAATGTTTCATATTAGATTTAAACAAACAGGCCGTTTTAACTTTCCGGATGACAGTTCGTATTTGCGTTGGCAACAATGTCAAAGAAACAGTTGAAGAACTCTGAGCGGCAGCCACCCGACCAGTGTTGCAAACCGGTTTTGGTTTGGGTGACTTCTGTATCGTGTAATCTGTCTTTTTGAAGTAGTGATCAGGGGTTTAAAGTTTAAAGTATAAAACGTCTTTGAGGGTAATAAGTGATCAGGGGTAAAACACAGTCTAGTATATACAGTCACAAAGCTTGAGTTTTGAGGGTGCTAGGAACAATAAACTGTGCAGGTATTATTTCACATTGTCTGTAATGAGGCGATAGTAGCGACCCTAGTGCTTAGCAACCATCTATGAATGCATATTTACTACATATTGAGCTTCGTGACTGTACATACTAGACTGTGGTAAAACCAACGAGTGAAGAAGAGTTAAGTGGCTTGTACAGCGTTTTTAGCAGTGCAGCCGCGAAATACGACAGAAATAAAATAAGCGCTCTCACTTGTATAATTTCGTCTGCTTTCAAAGTTGTGGATACGGAGATAATAGGAGCTACTAGATAAATAAAAAAATAAAATAAATGAAATAGAATAAATAACATAAATAAATAATATAAATGAATGAATAAATAAATACTTATGACTTTTCAGTCTCTACAATCATATCTCACCTTCCTCGAATCCATTTTAATATTATCCTCTCGTCTACGTCTCGGACTCCCAAAAGGTCTTTTCCCCTCCGGCCTCCCAACTAACACTCTATATGCATTTCTGGATTCGCCCATACGAGCTACATGCCCTGCCCATCTCAAACGTCTCAATTTAATGTTCCTAATTATGTCAGGTGAAGAATACAATGCGTGCAGTTCTGTGTTGTGTAACTTTCTCCATTCTTCTGTAACTTCATCTCTCTTAGCTGCAAATATTTTCTTAAGCACCTTATTTTCAAACACCCTTAACCTCTGTTTCTCTCTCAAAGTCCAAGTTTCACAATCATACAGAGCAACCGGTAATATAATGGTTTTATAAATTCTAACTTTCAGCTTTTTTGAGAGCAGACTAGATGACAAAAGCTTGTCAACTGAATAATAACAAGCATTTCCGATATTTATTATGAATAAATAAATAAATGAACGAATGAATTTATGAGTGTGTGTATGAATGAATGAATGATTCATGGTATTGAAAAAACTGGAAACAGGCTAATATTAAAAAAATTACTTTGTTTAGGGTGCCTGCTGGATCGCATCTTTGCTGTAAAGCCCAATCAACGATTATGCGCGAACAGCCATTATGGCAGGTATGACATTTGCATATACTGATAATTTAATTACTGCCTAAATTAGCGGTAAAATAATATGATTGAGCAGGCAGTTATAGCATACAACTTAGGATGTTTGATCCAGGTAGGCATGGTTTAGAGTATGCAGTCAATATCAGATTATGACTACAGCAATTATCTATAGAAACATGCTAACAATATGTACTTAATTTTATTACCAACTTCGCGATACCATTCAGTTGTAGCCTACAACTTATGTTTAGGCCTACAGGTATGCAAATTAATTTTGCATAAATTCACATAATTTCTAATATTTCCCAATTTACGAAATTCAATATTTAAAATGGTCCACATACCTTAACACAGAAAGGTATCTGAAAACGCAACATGGATTCATCCAATATGCACAGAAACTAAAAGAAGAACTCGACATACCCAATCTCCTTCAGGTTTTTCTAATGCTTCCACAAAACCCACTTCAGATAGATATAATTCAATCAGAAATACAGCTCCTACAACAAATCACCAAAAAATCGACACAGTAAAGAAAATTTAAAACAAATGGCCCTTGAAACCATCAACATCATATATCCGGAAGACTATTGGATAAGAATTTATACCAATGGCTCAAAAACAGACCCTCAAGGAAATGTAGGAGCTGGTATTTTTAGTAATCTTTTTTGCTTCTATCTCCCAGTTGGTTATAATCTATCTGCCTACGATGGAGAAATTGAAGCTATTTATGTATTAAAACTTAAATCAATTTGTGTTTATGGATAAATTCTAAAGGTCATCCTCTCAGACTCAAAAGCAGCCATCTTGTCCATAAATAAAATGGCCAGCCCTACACAGAACAAATCAATAATTGTAAAAAAATACTTGTTGTTTTTAAAAGCCAGGCATTTGAAACAGTTGTTTGACAGTGGATCCCAGGACATTTTCTCAAAGAATGAACAGGCTGACACATTAGCACAGATTTTGAGGTGTTCCGAATCATTTCTTGGTTTGAGTTGCACAATGGGCAGTTAGGTGACTGATATATTTCAATTCTATGCAGGTGTTTGACCAAACAATCATGGCCTGTTGCCAATCTAAATGCAGCTACAGACGATTTTCGTGGTAAATCGGGAATTAACTGTGGATTTTGATGCACAGAGTTTCATTTTTCCCTTGAGATTGTGTTATCAAATTTTGTTTGTTGAAGTCTAAGTATGTAGATTTAATAAATCTTTTCACAGAGTAATACATAGATTTAGTAACAGGTCTGTAAGTAGCAGTGCTGCCCTTCTTTGCTAAAGCATCCGCATTCTCGTTTCCCAGGATTCCACAATGGGATGGTATCCATTGGAATACAATTCTTTTATTGAGTGATATTAATTGAGAGAGCATTTTAGTTATTTCTGCTGTTTGAGATGAAGGTGTGTGTTTAGAGACTATTGATAGAATAGCTGCTTTGGAGTCTGACAATATAACTGCATTCTTAAATTTATTGATGTGGCGTAGAAGATTCCTGAGACTTTCACTTATTGCAACGATTTCTCCATCAAAACTTGTTGTTCCATACCCAAGAGATCTATAAAGTGAGAAGAGACAGCATGTAACACCTGCACCGGCACCTTGTTCTCTGGAGATCAAGGATCCGTCAGTGTATAAATGAAGCCAGTTTTGTGGACGGTACCTAATATTAATTGTCTCTAAAGATAATTGTTTCATTATTTCAGTGTTTACTTCTGATTTGAGTATTTCTTCTGTTAAATTTAGATTATATTCTATATTTAATAGAGTTAAAGGGTTTGGTTTAATTTGTAAGTTTTCTTTTAAATTCAGGATATTGATTTTCTGTAAATGTAAATATCAGTATAAAAGGCATAGTCAGTCAATTGTCATATTCTCACTGCCATCTGATGAACAAATATAACAATGTTAGCACATTAAATTACAGGTTGACCGGTATAAAAAAAATACAATGATTTTAAGTAGAAAATAAATTTAATATACAAAAAAATCTATAATTATGTAGGCTATAAGAAATGAAATGTAAAGAAATATATATACAAAAATAATGATCTGATGCCACACAACAGATGACATGTTACACTTCTTGTAGTGAAATGAAATAAAAATGTAACTATGCCCTCAATGTTGTATCTTCCTTATAATCCCAAACAGAAATAAACTGCATAAAGACATAAACGAGAATAGTTTGTATCAGTCATTTGGAATTTGACTATCTTCTACTCTTCTTGATGATGGAATGTAAACTTTAAACGAAAATTCGTTCTTCGGAAAGGAGCCCTGTAAAAAAATAAAAGAAAGCTGTATATTACCACCACCACCAACTACTACATAATATATTACCAAATGAAACAGTAAAAATGTTCTGACCAACTGAAGCAAGAAGCAACATGCAGAAACCTATGCTCTTGATCCTAAATTGTCGTTGTTTTACGCAATATTTTTCAGATTTCGATTGTCATTTCTGCAGTACACAGAGAAGCAATCCCTTTCGGCTAATATGACAGAAAAACACGATTAGAATGAAGTAATTCTTAAGAACATATCACAGACAATAAATACCGTATATACGCGAATACTCCACGCATATTTTTTCCGAATTTAGCAAAGAAAAACTGAGATGCGAACATTATTTGAAATAAGGTTGGTACCACTTCGTTTCAAACACTGGATCTCGCACCTCGGTCTGTGTGGCACGGAGTGAGCAACGCGATTCTTTTTCAAAGTCTATTCCAACAATTCAGTCATATATTACAAATCGATTCCAACGATTCGTTCACAATCCTTCTCTGTCTGTGATTCCAATTATTCTTTTGAATCGTCAACAAACGACTCACAGGACTCTTCCCTTTGCAAACCACGGGTAGAACAAACATAGATGGCATGAGAGGTGAGACATTGGATGGTCTCCTTGTGATTAGCTGGAACCATTCTTCATGACCTCCAGTAGTCTATAAAAAGTGTTTCCTAATTTGCTATTGTAGGTAGAGTCCCAGATGCTTCTACAACAGCATGTGAAGATTACGATGTGTTTCTTAAAACAAACTGATATTTTATTTAGTTTTGGCGTACCATCATCATGTATGATATATGGGTGAATATTCTGAAATGGGCAAATATGAATAACAAAACTGTAAAAAATATATTATATTAAATTGTGTACTTTTTTCTCACATTGGTTACATTTGCTCCTATTATTGAAGATTCTCGTATCAGTTGAGCTTAAAAAAATTGTTTATGTGAGATTTTCTAATTTAAAAAAAAGCCAAGGGATTGTTGTTATCTTTCCATTACAGCCCATTGTTTAAGGCATCTTCTAAACTTCTGTACTTCAGCTTTCACTTGTCTTCGAACATTTCTTTTTTCACGATCAGTCATATCTGCTATTTTCTTTCTTTTTTTTATATATTCTTTGCCATAGTCTCTTTTTTTCTGCAACTCCTTCTTCAGTCATATTTGCCCTCTGCCTACGTATCTTCTCCCTTCCATATTTCCTACTTTCATCATCAGACTTTTTTTTTCTTTCCTATAAACAATCACATGAAATAATATTCGAAGTTACTTTATCCACCGGTATTTAATAATTGTATGTTAAATGAAACCTCGTGCCACAATAAAGGGACCGAAGTTAACAGGGACTGTTGTTACAAATTAGTATAATTTCCGCAATAGTTCTGACAAAATAAATCGTTAAAAATATCATGGAGGTTAGATTTTTTAGTCGATAAACATTGTAATGTTTTGCATATACTACGAAAGTTTAGTATATACAAACTATATTTAATGCCACCTGGGACCAGTGTTACCAATAGAAAACATAACATTCAGTCATCAGTGATGATTTTTGTATTTTTTCAATAAAATAAATTACGACAATGGACGAAAAGTTTTTTAACTGGCGCCATGTTGACCTCTCATCACTACCAACCGTTAAAATTTACTACATGAAGCAAAATTGTCTTTTGTTAGCTCTTTTATTTCGAGGGACCGGCGTTATGAAATTTTTGGGAACAAACTTTACGTTAAAGTTGTGTCCTTTCAGAATTAAACAAACAACAATTCCTGTCTTTCATAAGTATTTTAACTATTTATTTTTATAATCTTGGCCGAGGAAATAAAATCAAATCGAAACATTCCGAGAAAGCTTAGTAAAACAGAGTAAAATGTAGTTGGAGACATAGGGACAGTAGTTACATTTTGACGTTATTTTTTAATTATAAATTTTAAAATTAATCATTTTATACTTTGTTTCGAACTAAAACATGTAAGAGTTAGTTAATTAAACGCAAAAGTAATCAGTTAACATTTTCAAGAAACTCCTTAAATCAGCCGGGACATACATTTACCCATTTCAGAATATTCACCCATATATCGGATTTATAAGATAAAACCATCTGCCCATCAATAAGGGTGACCACAAGGATCCAGAAAACAAATACATATATAAAAGTTTACAATGAAACAATGAAAATACATACAATAAATTTCAAAAGAAAATTAAAGTGAATCATATTACTTAAAACAGAGATAAAACCGCAAAATTTGAATTGAGTCCTTTAGAATTCTCTAAGGATTTTCTCAACATTGTAAAATGTGAATCCCTTTGATTTTAAAAGGTTATAGGTGTATTTGCAGATGGTACCACGAACTCCAAAAAGAAGTCCGTGTACTGACCAACGATTAGCCATGATGTTATACTGCTTGCTGAAATAAGGAATGCAAAGTTCACAGATGATTCTCTTCTCTTCATCAGTAATTTTTGGCTGTTGTGCATCTCTTTCAAACCCGATAGTTGGGTCAAAATAAAACACAAATTACAGACAATTGTTTTTTAAATTCTCTCCTAAAATTAGAGCAGTGGCGGCTCGTGCCGGATAAATTAGGTGAAGGTCAATAGAATTCTAGGTAATTTCCTGGAATCGTTATATAGCCGTGACGTCGCGAATGCTTTTGTAACCTATACGATGGTCATATTGAATTAATGTAATATATTCATCATTTTCTTAAGTTTTATGAAAAGCACAGCATATAAAATAAACAAATTTTCAACATTTTCGGAAGCTACGTCCCCTTAATCCCGAAGAATTCACTGTCCCAGCTAAACTTCCGCACAATACATACCACAACATAATAAAACAACCACAAGTCCCCATGACATAAAAAAGACAAAATCTAACACATTTTATACAACACATCAAATTAAAAGAGTACACAAGAAATAGGACCCATAACAAAATTCAAAATCACAATCTTAATCGTAAACTGTATTCATATTTTAAATCAACTTCGGAACATGCAACTTCCGATATAAGCTTACCTATCCAGTAAAATCAGTAGCTACAATTAAATCAAAGCAGTATTCTGTTGAACAGAAAACTTACACTTGAACGGAAAAGAAAGGGGCACTAGTAATTTCATCTCTTACAAGTTCATTGATGCATTGAGAAATACAATCAATTATTTCATTTTGAATCGTTTTAGATTTCCCAGAAAGAACAAGTCTAATTTTTCATAGTGATTTCTAATTTTCATAGGGCCAATGAAATGAGAGCCAATAATTCTTTGAAATTCCCCTGTTCTGTGACGAAATACTCTCATCATGACCGCGAAAAGCCAACTCCTGCTTGCTTAGAAACAATACCGTATCGATTGCGGTGTGCATTACCAGTCTATTTAAACATACGTTTTCATTAAATTGACTTACGTATAACCTATAACTTTCCTTTAGTGCATCCGCAATGGTGTTCATGTTCTTCTGCAGGGCCTTTAATTGCAAAATACATTTAATGTGTTCAGCTGAATCTGCATGGCTGTAAAGACCGCGATTGACATTTCTGAAATCGCAAAATCCAGTTGAATTCAAGCGGGTTTCTTGTTCCCCAGAAGAAGACAAGGCCAACAATATAACTTCTCGTTTTAGTGACTCCCACATAACCAGTTGCAATCGGTATACTACGAATCTTGAAACTGAATATTGTATGACCGACCACCACTTTTCACTTTTTTCATAGTTATATTAATGTGACTTGTTCTGCGGTATTTTAAAATATCTTGCTTATCTTCTGCACACCAACGAGAGAACGGTGTCTCCAAAGATTACACACTTAATCGTTTAACGAATTCAAGTTTTCATCGCATTAATACACGTAGTAACACCTTCACACTTCGCTGCACTTATCACAACAAAGAATACGTAAAAAGCGAAATCGTTGGTCAGTGCGGGTTAAATGTACAACGTAGTTTCAAATGTTATGCCAACTTTCTTTATTACAGGGTACTCAAATTATTTCAAAATCCATACAAAACGCAATATTCAAGAGATGCTAACGTTAAAAAATACCAAAATATATACGTTATATGCTAAATTTAAACAATATTTAACTTCTTTGTAGAATATTTTATGTTTTCTTATTTAGTTGCAAAATATTACAGTTTGCCACCCTGATCCAATGTTTGGACGAGAGAGAGATTCTGTCTTTCAAGAATAGAGAAAGGAGATGAATGCCTGCTCCACAGACCCTCATAATAGCCTCGCAAAAGGGACCGGTAATTCATAGTAAGCAACTCGTTGTCATGGCAACCGGATGTGTTTACTGAAGGCCAAAAGGAAAGTCTCATTCGGACCTTCAGCTGGTCTACTAGCCACGTGGCCTGACTGGTGAGGGGTTCATGTGAAATGCTGCAGTGAACGTTAACTGAGCGGATTAAGCCGAGCAAGATATTAAAAAATAGAGCAAAATATGGTTTAGTGAAGGATTCATTTTATTTTAATTTATTGATAAAATATATTTTATTAAAGCACGAAAAAAGGGGTGAAGGTGGCCTTCATGTACTTCACTTGAATAACCGCCACTGAATTAGAGTGTGTGGATTATTCGCGTATATACGGTAATATAGATATTTTTACACTAGTAGGAAAGTGAATATCTTACTGGATTCATGACTTGGCAATCCATGTAAGCAGTACAGAATGCACTGCTCTGGTCTGCTGTAACCACCAGGTCTGGAAGAGGATAGAGGTACAAAGCTCTATCGAATGACCAGTACACCGGGCACACCGACAGCGGGAGGAGCAAGGTGAGCCTGACACAGCAGCGTCTTTGCGAACTGCAACAAGTAAAGCACAACTCATACAACAATAGCCAGAAAGATGTGTGCAGTGTAAGGCTACACTATTAGCCCAGATTACTGCATCATTTTCTAATAATAATAATAATAATAATAATAATAATAATAAAGGTAAAGGTGTCCCCGTAACATACCATGAAGGCACTTGGGGGCATGGAGATAGAGCCCCATGCTTTCCATGACCTCGGCACTAGAATGAGGTGGTGTGGTCGGCACCACGCTCTGACCACCTTTTACCCCTGGGAAAGACCCAGTACTCAATTTTATAGGAGGCTGAGTGAACCTCGGGGCCGTTCTGAAAGTTTGGAAACGAGAAAAAATCCTGTCACCACCTGGGATCGAACCCCGGACCTTCCAGTCCGTAACCAGCTGCTCTACCAACTGAGCTACCCGGCCATAATAATAGTAATAATAATAATAATAATAATAATAATAATAATAATAATAATAATATTTATTTCATTCCAAAGACTGTACAATGCAGCATAGGAAAATGTCATGTTAAGAAAAAAACATTTAAATACTAGAAAAAGATTTACAAGTAAGCAATATGTTCATAAGTTACATACAAGGAAATAATCACATTTTATAATATCATATAGACAATTCTCCTTAAAAGGTATACAGCTATATAGAGTTAAAATACTCACCAATATTATATAGTGACAAGTCTATTAATTTATTTTTAATTTCTTTCTTAAAAAGCCTCAAGCTTAAATGTCTAATATTGTCGGGTAAAACATTATATAACTTTTTACAAATCTCTACAAAGCTGCTATTAGTAGTAGTGTAGTTACATTGTCCTTTTCTTAAATCATTTTTATGCCTTGTAGAATAGCTATGCACTGAGCTATTTGTAGTAAAATTATTAATATTTGTTTGTACATACATTAAACAACTTAAAATATACAAAGGCGGTACAGTCAAAATTTCAAGTCTCCGAAATAAAGGTTTACAATGTGTACGGTTATCAACATTACAGATTATTCTTACTGCCCTCTTTTGTAGTTTAAATAACTTTATTATTTTAGGATCGTTGCCCCAAACTATTATTCCATACGTCAGATGGCTATGGATATAAGCATAGTATACGGATTTTAGCACTTCAACACTAACATCTGTTTTTAATTTCCTTAACATAAAAATACCTTTGTTGAGTTTCTTAGATAGTAGGCCTATGTCAATATGACAGTCCCATATAAGTGTAGATTGTATATGCACTCCTAAAAATTTGACAGATTCTTTACAATTGATTCTATTGTGTAAGGAAAACTCTAAGTTCTGTTGTATCTTCTCTTTGTTTAAGCAAAGAGAATTAGCTGAACACCAATTTCTATTTTTCGGTTGACTGCATCAAGATCATTAATAATTTTCAATCTATCGTATCCAGTAATTGTTATAGCAAGATCATCCGCATATAAATATGACTTTATGTATTTGCCATCAATTATATAGGGTGTCATTTACATAAATAATGAATAAAATCGGTCCCAAAATGGAGCCCTGAGGTACACCAATGTTAGTAGTTGTGTATTGAGAAAAACTGTTACTTACTTACTTACTTACAAATGGCTTTTAAGGAACCCGAAGGTTCATTGCCGCCCTCACATAAGCCCGCCAGCGGTCCCTATCCTGTGCAAGATTAATCCAGTCTCTATCATCATATCCCACCTCCCTCAAATCCATTTTAATATTATCCTCCCATCTACGTCTCGGCATCCCTAAAGGTCTTTTTCCCTCCGGTCTCCCAACTAACACTCTATATGCATTTCTGGATTCGCCCATACGTGCTACATGCCCTGCCCATCTCAAACGTCTGGATTTAATGTTCCTAATTATGTCAGGTGAAGAATACAATGCGTGCAGTTCTGTGTTGTGTAACTTTCTCCATTCTCCTGTAACTTCATCCCGCTTAGCCCCAAATATTTTCCTTAGCACCTTATTCTCAAACACCCTGAACCTATGTTCCTCTCTCAGAGTGAGAGTCCAAGTTTCACAACCATACAGAAGAACCGGTAATATAACTGTTTTATAAATTCTAACTTTCAGATTTTTCGACAGCAGACTGGATGATAAGAGCTTCTCAACCGAATAATAAGACGCATTTCCCATATTTATTCTGCGTTTAATTTCCTCCCGAGTGTCATTTATATTTGTTACTGTTGCTCCAAGATATTTGAATTTTTCCACCTCTTGAAGGATAAATCTCCAATTTTTATATTTCCATTTCGTACAATATTCTGGTCACGAGACATAATCATATACTTTGTCTTTTCGGAATTTACTTCCAAACCGATCGCTCTACTTGCTTCAAGTAAAATTTCCGTGTTTTCCCTAATCGTTTGTGTATTTTCTCCTAACATATTCACGTCATCCGCATAGACAAGAAGCTGATGTAACCCGTTCAATTCCAAACCCTGCCTGTTATCCTGAACTTTCCTAATGGCATATTCTAGCGCGAAGTTAAAAAGTAAAGGTGATAGTGCATCTCCTGCTTTAGCCCGCAGTGAATTGGAAAAGCATCAGATAGAAACTGACCTATACGGACTCTGCTGTATGTTTCACTGAGACACATTTTAATTAATCGAACTAGTTTCTTGGGAATACCAAATTCAATAAGAATATCATATAATACTTCCCTCTTAACCGAGTCATAAGCCTTTTTGAAATCTATGAATAACTGATGTACTGTACCCTTATACTCCCATTTTTCTCCATTATCTGTCGAATACAAAAATCTGATCAATAGTCGATCTATTACGCCGAAAACCGCATTGATGATCCCCAATAATTTCATCTACGACGGAGTTAATCTTCTCAAAAGAATATTGGACAAAATTTTGTACGACGTCAACAAAAGTGATATTCCTCGAAAGTTACCACTGTTACTCATGCATGAAATTGATTCGTCAAGAATACAGTAAGACAGAACATACTGTGGGGAAAAAAATGTGTTCTGTTGTTGTTGTTGTGGTCGTCATCGTGTTGTTGTTCCTATGGCAGATGGTTGAGACATTAGCACAGTCTAATACATACAGTCGCGCAACTCATACGTATAAAATATGCCAACATTTGACAGCTGGCGCGACAGTAGCCCTCTAGCGGCAGGCAAGTTAAAAGTGTGCACACGACATGATAACACATCAGAAAACGGGTTTTGCGTAATTTATTTTATATTTTTATGCTATACAATAAGTGTATATGGTTCTTACTAATTCTACTTTAGAATCCTGGAAGAATTTCACACGCAGTTAATCTACAAGTTTCAGAAGCTGGGAATAAACGTAATTCTTTCTGCTCCTTACAACTGAATCATGGCCCTGATCACGTATCATGGTTTGAAATAATATAATTGTTCGTGCGTTGTCGGTTAATTCAATTCATTCCTAAATATATTTATGAATCATTGGAACTTTGTATTTCATGTGAGAAGAGTAAAAATTGGTAGCTTCAAAATTGTAGGGCATATCTAGTAGGGTACATCGCGTGGTGAACTCTTCTCCCTATTTCCTGAGAAATTAACGATTTTGCATACCGCAAATTGCGATAAACTCGGCCACTGAGGTAAACATTAATATGAAGTTCATTATTTTTCCATTTCTTAAGACCCGGTATTTCCTTTATTATTTTGGGTCACAAATAGTGCTGATGTATGGTTTAAATGTTTATGGCAAGTTTACCGCATTTTACATTACATTTCCAGTTTTCACACATAATGCCTAATTTTAACTTATCCTACCTCTATAATACGTAATTTACATGCACTTACTGTTAATATGACGCAGGTGAGAAAAAATAAATGAACACACAATTTTGTTGAAAAAATTGTAACTTCAATTGACTCAGAAAGTGTAGGCCTTATTTTATTTTCAGAGCAGAAGTGGTGTAAGTCAAAAATGGGTAATGAGGGGTTAAAGTAAACATTCTGTAAAATACAGCGCAAAGTGGCAGTTAATATTGAATTTATTCAAACTATTAATAGTCAGTGAATAGCACGAAGGATATATTAATTGCTACTTTGCGCTGTGTTTTACAGAATTTTTACTTTAAACCTCATTACCTGATTTTGACTTACACCACTTCTGCTCTGAACGGCTCAAATAATCACTGGGAATGTAAAATCAACACCAATAACAGTCATGCAAATTATTACAGAAAAGATTGCTTTTTATATTAAATTTAAAAAGGCTCTTTTATTTCTTGAGAACTTAATACGTCTGCCACATGAATCTACACCAACACATCAGAAATTTATCGACAAAGTCTGGATTTATTCAAGAAGTGAATATTTTGCAAAAGGATTACAATACTCCATGAATTCTTGCAAAATTAACACCATGATCCCTACTTGAATGCTATATAACATTCTTGAAAAATATAAAGAAAAAAACACGAATACAAAAATTATGGAATTACTTGCATTAAAAACTGTAGATACATTATCCAAAATCGGAATGGTTACACATTTACACATATGATCTCTGCAAAAAATAATATACTGTAACAGGTATATACTTTGTTTTTATTTAAACTCTCCTTCCTGACATACAAATAGGTAACTGATAAGTAATAAATGTTTTATAGAACACAATACGTAGGCTACCTATAACGTGGATTATTGGTTATGACTGATTTATGGTTTTCTCTTGGTCTTTAGGGAATCTGAAGAACGACAAATTCGGAGATTTAAACTTGTTGTTACTATACTGCAATTTTCGTCATTGCACACATTGTCTTTATTCCGACGCATGATTAAAACGTTATTATAACATCTCGCATCCCTTTAAAGCACGTGCTGGCTGTATCAACTCTATGACCAGAGCCTTGCCTGCCGCTTGGGCTCTAGTGTCGCGAATGTTGGCAAAAAAAGTGTTGAAGTTGCGCGACTGTATATATTAGACTGTGACATTACCTCATCATACCTCTGGGATTCCAGTAGAGTTTGATGGTGTTCTTGAGCTCTTGTTGATTGCTGTAAAGATTATGGCAGTGGAATAGATGTTCTTCGTCCATGATGGAGTTTAGCATTTGGCATAGTGCACTGACTTAATTGGTATATACAATTTTTTTTTTAACGAGTTGCTAAGCAGTTATGCCCTTTGAGTCTGAAGTTTGCTACAGTTTCCTTTTATAATCTGCCTAGATTTTGTGACATCCCTCCATTTCTTTGTGGCTGCCTATTCCTTCACTTCTTTAGCGTATTTTGCTGCCATTCTAAGATTCAAGAGTTTCATCAGCAAATCAGCTCGTAATGTTGTTCTTTACTCTATATTGTAGTGCCTTTCTTTGCTTGTGGGAAAAGATAGTGCTACGACACTTTTTTGATCATATATAACTTACTACTACTACTATTTTTATTAATATTATTATTATTTAGTATTACTATTATTACTTCTAGTATTACTACTACTATTATTACCAGACCATGGAATTTTATGCAATTGCATGTTTTTATTGATTTCACATACTGGAAAAGTAAAAGTGGATCTTTACCGATCATAGTTTTTATGTTCGAATGAAGCCAACTTTATTTTGCATAAATGGCAACCACAGAAGAAAAGTATCCAATCAAACGAGTATTTGAGAGTCTATACAGATGGTTCATTATGCAACAAATATCTTGCAGCAGGATCAGGAATATACTGTGAGCTCTTCTCTCATTATACAGGGTGTTTACAAAATACGGGGCATAATTTCAGGTATGTATTTCCCACATGTAGACAATCAAAATAGTTCATTACAACATGTGTCCGGAAATGCTTCATTTCCGAGTTATGGCCTTCACAACATTGAAATTCACCGGAACGTTTTTCTTTCCGCAGGTCGTTGTCGTTACAGAAGATGTTCAAAATGTCCACCTCCTGCTTGAATACAGACCTCACATCGATGTCTCATTGACCTGCGAACACGATCCCAAACTCCAGGAGTATTGCATATGTCCTCAGAACATGCCACAATTCGATTCCGAAGGGATTCCAAATCAGGCACCGGAGTCGAATAAACCAATGATTTTAAATGGCCCCACAAGTAGAAATCGAGAGGGTTCAGATCAGGTGAGCGTGGAGGCCAAGCAATTGGGCCACCTCTACCTATCCATTGATCAGGAAACCTTCGATCCAAGTATGCGAGCCGTCTACGACTGAAGTGTGCAGGAGCGCCATCATGCAAGAAGTGAATGTGTTGACGATTGATCAGTGGAGTGTCTTCTAAAACATGAGGTATGGTTCCGGTGAATTTCAATGTTAAGGCCATAACTCGGAAATAAAGCATTTCCGGACACATGTTGTAATGAACTATTTTGATTGTCTACATGAGGGAAATACATACCTGAAATTATGCCCCGTATTTTTTAAACACCCTGTGTGTGTGTGTGTGTGTATATATATATATATATATATATATGTATATATATATATATATATGTATATATATATATATAGAGAGAGAGAGAGAGAGAGGGGAGGGAGGGGGGAGAGAGAGAGACCTCGGAAATTGCCGCCTAGGTTGCCTAGGCCTAAATCTGGCACTGCCTGCCTGAAGTCTGGTCTGAAGAAAGAAATGTGTCAGAAGCTTCTTTACAATTAAAACACACACAGTAGATACTTACGTGATCAGGTATTTCCCCAGATGTAGGAAAATGAATGGTATTTCTACACATCTTGGTAACAAGATCTTCTCTGATGACTACAATCTCTTGTGTACAATACTGAATGCGACATGGATTAGATGTAAATATCGACAATGGAACTTTTTGCTGGAACTCTTCAGTAATAACTTTTGGTAAAGACATTCTGTAACATTGAAGATTTTTATCAGTTGATACTTTATAAGATGCAAAAACAACCACAAGAAATTAACATTCGAATATCTGCTACCCAAATGTAGCAAGTCAGTTATGCTCATGTATTCTATATTATTCCAGATGTGCAAATCATTGATTTAATAATATTAATAGTATTAATAAAATTCATACATAAAAATCGAAACAATTTTAAATTGCATTCTCATAGTTATGAAACAAAAGCTATGAATTCTTTAAGATTGTTTGAACCAAAATACAACACTGTTACAGTATTTAATCATAGTAGTAATTTATGCCCAAGAATATATAACAAATTTATATATAAATATCCTAATCTTGTCAATTCTAATAGTTCTAGTATTAAATTTAAAAAGTTATGTATGGATTTTATAAAAATTGAAAAATTGTGAATTTAAATTTATATACTATAATTGCACAGTAGACATAAGACAAATTGTATTGTATAATTATTAATTTCAATTCAGGAATCCGCCCCTGAGCACGAGATCTACTCTTTCAGGGGCGAGCTAAAGTTTTTCTGTATATTTTATGTTACAATTATTAGCAAAATAATAAATAAATAAATAAATTGAGTCAATTGTGGTCAGTATGGGCAGAGATGGGACCAGAGGAAGATATGCTAAGAGGACAGGGTAATATGAAACTAAACCAAATGTACGAAACTCCTTACCATTAACTACAAAGTGATTGGAAATAAATTTAGTCAAAAACAAAAGAAAATGCGCATAGAGAAAAAAAAAGTTAATAAAGAAAGGGGACTAGTTGGCAAGGAAGATAAATAAATGTAGAATGCTACAAACCTTGATATATTATGAATACAGTAAAACCTCAGTTAACTGAATCTCTGTCAACCAAAAACTGGTTTAATCGAAATGTTGTTGTTGTTTTCTAATGCCAGGCATTTGACAATAAAGTCATTTGACCTCTTGCACTCCAATATTTTTCAAAGATATTGTCATGGTCAGCCAATGAAGCACAGATTTTGAGGTGTTCCGAATCCATTTCTTGGTTTGAGTTGCACAATGGGCAGTTAGGGGACTGATATATTCCAAGTGAAAATGGCAAGTTGTAGCCGATTTAAGTGAACACCATATTTTAACGTTTTGGTGGCTACTTCATTCACACACAACCCCAGAATGTCTGGAGGACCACACCTGCTGTTGGTCGACGGGTCCATTGGACCTAGCTGGGAGATCTTGTTGATCACCAGCTTTCCCTCCTTAAGCCACTGGAGGACGATTTTAGTGCCAGAGCAGGTCAGCACTAGGAACAGAAAAGTAGAAAGAGGAGGAAGGAAAGTGAAATGAACCCCTAGGCCTCAAATGCTCTAATGTTGTCGGGGTCAAAGAAAGTAAAAGTTCAGTCAGAGGACTGGATAGGAAAGAGTAAAGAAGGAATTAGGTATTGAATGAAGAAAATTATGCCAAATTCAGTCATTAACTCCTCAAGCTGACCAGTGCTAATGGATGAGTAGCCCCTCCCTTTAGTTCAGCTTGCAAAATTATGCTTACTAACAGCTGCACCACGGGAAGGTAGGGATGGGACATTGGGTATTTGTCCAGGTTGGTTCCTTAAAGCCTTCAATGGGAAGGATTAATGGCTCTCCCCCCTGTATCCGACAGATACCCTTTTGCAGCCTTAATCGAAATGTGTAAGTCTTGTAACTGAATTGTTACAAAGAAATTTAAAAGTTATACTATAGACTGTAGATTGAGTAAAATTTTGATCAGTTAACCGGATGCCTTTAATCGATTAATCCATGGTTAATCGAATTTTAAACGATTTTAAACAGCGTCTGTAAGTTTCAACAAAACGCCCTACCAGTAATATCATTTCATAATTTAATATTCTATAAAGAATACATGTTTTCACAAATATTTTAATTTTACTGATGGATATTGCAAACAATTATTAAAAAGCAATAGCTGCTGATGATGCATAGAAAAAGTTAGAAAAAAGAAAAAGTTTCCAGTTTGCACTTATTTATAGTCTTTGCCAAACACGTCAATATGTTGACAATACTTCACAAGTTCACTTGTTATTTCAGTTTCTTTAACACAGGATGCAGGCTTCACTATCAGGTGCTCAAACATTGATTGAGAAGATGAACCAGAAGTAACATGTTGGTAGAGGTAGATCCACCTTGGAAAGGATGAACATGTTTAAGATAATATTGAGACTACTTGTGCTTCAGCTATAACTGAATGATTTTCCTTAGTTTTTAAATTTGGGGTCCACTGCTGTGGAGTAAAGGTTTGCATGCCTGACATTGAGATGAGTGGGACCAGCTTCAAATCCTGGTTGGGACAAGTTACCTGGTTGAGGTTTTTTCCGGGGTTTTCCCTCAACCCATTAAGAGCAAATGTTGGGTAATTTTCGGTGCTGGATCCGGACTCATTTGACGGAATTATCACCTTCATACCATTTACATATTAGATAAATCAGTTGATAATTCGTCATAAAATAACACACTAAAAAAATCAGTTTTATTTTTGATGTTGACACATTTTATTTACACAGGGTTATTCATGAGGATTTACGGTCCAAAGACATTCTGAGCAAAAAATGTCATATAAACATATGTCCTAATCTCAATATTTTCAGAGTTAGGCCTACATTAATTTGAATTTGTTTGTAAAATACCATTATTCTTTAGTTTTAAGAGTAAAAGAATATTACAGGAAAAGAATGAACTATTCAGAAGTATCATTTCTTTAATTAGCTAGTATTCTGAAGCTAGAAATGTGTTGTGAATTCCATAGTTGCTTCATACAGAATTTTTTTTTTTTATTTTTAACTACAAAATTACATTTTTCTTACGCATTTATCACACAAATTGTTACAAATCACGCCACTATAGGATACAAAATTAAACTGTAAAGAATCAATTTCCTGAAGTTGTATAAATTATAACAATTTTTGTGATAAGTGGGTAAGAATAATGTAATTTTTAGTTAAAAATTGAAAAATAAAATCTGTACTTTGCTAATCAACATTTTATGTCTTGTAACCCACATGTATTCTCCTATCAGTATATTAACTGTATAATATATGTCAAGTGAATTAATCGTCGAATTTATCTCGAGCATTTTAGGTCTTATAAATTGTGTGTTTGTTTGTGTGTGTGTGTGTGTGTGTGTGCGCGAGTGTGTATATTCCCCTTATGTTATGTAACTGATTTTGATTATGTGTCATTTTCTACTTTATTTTATATATTATGTAACCGATCTTGACTATTTGTAATTTTATATTATGTAACTGATCTTGACTATTTGTAATTTTCTACTATATTTTATGTAATTTCTAAGGTATCTTCTTTTGCGTTGTTTTGTAATCTAATTTCGTATTTCATGTATATTATTGAAACCTGGTTGAGTGGAAGAGAAGGCCTCATGGCCTTAACTCTGCCAGGCAAAATAAACCTACTACTACAAATTCACAACACATTTTTAGCTTCAGAATACTAGCCAATTAAAGAAATGATACTTCTGAGTAGTTCATTCTTTATTTGTAATATTCTTTTATCCTCAAAACTAAAGAATAATGGTATTTTACAAACAACTTCAAATTAGTGTAACTCTGAAAATATTGAGATTAGGACAAATGTTTATATGACATTTCTTCCTCAGAATGTTTTCGGAAATAAGCTCCATAAGTGACGGTAAATCGTCGTGAATCACCCTGTATATTGACTATTTAATGAGTTTTATTCTTGCTTATTTATTTGCTTTCGAATTATATAAAATGTCCACATTGCAGAATAATGGACACTGAGCGAATTTTCCTGTGTTTTGTTTCTCTGTGCGCCAGCGTTTAGTTCCACTTTCAAGCGCTAGAGGTCAGTGTAATGAAGCATAAACTAAGATAATAATTGAGAATAGAGTTGAGACACAGGATCCAAACATCACCTACCGAACTCAAGTATATTAATCGAATTTGTCGGCCTTATTGCATAATTCAGTAACGCTTTGCTTCAAATAAATTCAAGTTAACAGCTTTTCCTTATTTCTCAATGACAAACTAGTTGTAATAATAATATTTTATATTTCAGATATCATAAATTATATTATAAAATAATATAATACATTATAAAATTAAGTATCGAATTCGTTGAATATTAGTATACAATATAATACAGGTATTTGGTTTTACTTCTCATAGGAGTTTTGTTTTTCCATTTTCAGTGCTATGAAATCATTACATATTTTAATTGTTGTTGGGGTCAACGTCTCAAATCTCATTATAAAGGAACTCTAAAAGTCTAGACATTACAGTTAATGATGGATTTATTATTTTATGGATCCAATTTATTTTATTTGAGTACATAATGTACCTAGATGTATTAATTATGTGTGTTATATTTCCGCTACGAGGTAAGTCGACTGCTAGCTGGTGTGATGTCAGCGAAACTCTAGGGAGAAAGCAGAATCTCACGCTCTAGCTGGCTTGAAGGTCACTGAAATCAGTCCGGCTACATCAAAGGTTCCGATGCGAAGTGTCCATACTTAATTACCTATACGCTGGTAAAACTTTCATTAAAACTCAACAATCATTCTATAATAATTAATTACCTGGGCAATATATTGGCAGATGGAGGATCAAAGGGTCCTGGAATAAATATGAACCTGCTTCTCTCAACCAGTTCTGGAAACTGAACAATAAGTTGTGCTAAGGCCTTGAATCCATTTTTGAGCACGGTCACATGTGAGCTTCCTTGCTGTGCAGACAGGAAGTTTCCCATAAAGACAAACGCAATGGGGGGAAAATCTGTGTATCCTGCAAACAGCACACGCAGCTTTTCCATCACCTGTAAGCAAGTATTAATATATTAATCAAGTGCTCAGGCACTAGATTTTCTCAATTTTCTACTATGCCAGTAAATGTCTATGGTTTGTGCTTCTGCAAGTAGAAAACACATTTTGGTGATGTATAAATTCCAATTCTGAAGACAGTGAACTGTTCTTCTTTGAGAATTAGAAATCAAATTTTTAATTATTTTTTATTTCACACCAAGATTCTTCTATACAGTTAACATCATCATATATATATATATATATCAGTGGCAGTTCCTCGGGGGAGGGAAGGGAGGAATGTCCTCCTCACATTTTTCTTCTTTTGAAGTAAATACCAAATAACATATGTCCTTTGAAATTCGAGGAAGATTCGATAATTTTTAAATTCTCAACTATAAAAAAACCTCGGCTGAACGATTTTTAAACAGCACGCGCTCATGTGCTGCTAGAAAACTGTGAGAAAGATGCGAGATTGTTTGTGTGGAGGAAAGCCAATCCATTCCTCCTTCACTGCAGTTAACACACATAGACAACAGCACACTAGCTGCCAGAGAAAGAAGCAGAGTTTTAAAGTATGTAAATGAACGGATAGGGAGGAGATCCTCCTCTGAATCAGTGCATGGGCAGGAAATAGAAACCGACTGGTCGTGCAGCAAGCTCGCTACTGCTGCCATCTAACGATGTTGCATTCAACCAGACTATAAGACATCTAGCAGAAGGCACAATAAAAACAGTTTTAACACAAAGCTATGAAAGACACCATATAAACTTTTTTTTTTTTTTTTTGAAATTATAAATCGAAAATATTATTCATTGCACTTTATATAGGCTACTATTCATGGTTTGAAACTTTCAAGGATATTTGAAAGTCAAAGTTGGGTTTATATAAAATTAAGAGGAAGTAGTTAGTTCTACGTTAGTATCGCAGATCTTTTTGGCCCCTGAAATTCACTTCCATTCATTGTCTACTAGACAGGGCAACAGCCAAGTTGTCAGTTTGGCACAAATATATTTGAAATTGAAAGTAGATACTCCAAACTGCATTATTTTTAACATAAAAAAATAATCGGCCACCGGCAGCTTTGAAAAATAATGGTAGTATGACTTTACAAGAACTGACATTCTTCAAAAGCATGTGATACTGAACTTGTAAAATGTACATGTGGCAACACAGACCACATGGGTGGGTGCAGTGTTCTCGCTCTCAGATTATTTTCCATTCCCATTTCCGTAAAAAAGTTCCGATTACGTGTTAGTAGCTATAATCTCTTCCAATACGTGTGATGCTGTTGTGTGCTCGAAAAATAATGCGAGGTTGTGAATTTCCTTGCAATTGTTAATTTGTGCAATTATTCAACAATGAATGGAAGTAAAAACATAATATATTTTGGAAAATTTAGGAAACTCAGTTTACAAGAACAGATTATTGCTATACAGAAGGGAATACCAACTCCAACACTACCTGGTCTTACATGTATGCATGTAGGGTAATTTATAGCATGTTTCATTCAAGAAGGTGTCATTTCATGCTGTTAACTTCTTTCCTCCTCTTAAGAAATATGCAGGAGCCGCCAATGATATATACATATATAAATTATTAATAATGTTACAAACCTTAATATTGTCTAACCATATGTCTGCCAGAAAGACCATTACAGCATCCTCATTTTCTTGTTCGTATTTAGAAAGTTCAGTAGACATCTTAAGACTAACTTGTGACGGACCTCCGAAACTGTTTGCATTTCCAAAATATGCTCTGGAAATAAACACATCATTGATAATATCGTGTGCATTTAAATAACTGAAGAGCTCCCTGCAAAAAGGGGGTGGTTCCACTTTTTGGTCAAAGTAATGTTTTGCTTGTTTCACATGTTAAAAAATATGCCCGATCTTTTAGTGCAAGAACACTGTTGAAAATAAATTGCACATTCTTCAGGGTCAATACAATAAAGAACCGTTAAAAATAATAATCATCCTATATTTTTGTTGCCCTCAATAAACTAAACAACTTTTATTGAAACATTTTTTCTGAAGAATAAATTGTTGAGCAGTTACAGAGTGTTTTCATTGAAGTATACAGTAGTACAACAGATTACTAAATGAATAAGGAAATCAATAAATACCAAGTTATTTACTTTACATTATGTCATTAAGTTCTCAAAGTAGCCTCCACTAATATCTAAGCACGTGGTGATTCTTGTGGAAAGGTTTTCTCTAACTTTTAACAACATACAGGGGTTAATAGTGCGACAAATTTCATTTATTCGAAGTTTCATATCCTCTTTTGTTGTAGGTGGTGCTCTTTATCGAGTGCTATTTTTTAAAAAATTCCATGATTTTATTTAAAAATCTGAAGATGCACCCCAGTGCCTCCTAAAGAGGCCCGGGGAAATATTGCCCTTATCACAATTTGGAAGACCCCTTCTGCCAATAAAATTTAGAAGACAAGCATTCGGTTTTATCTACTCATTTAAGAAATATTAACTTGTAACACTTTATGTGGGCCACCCTGTATATATTCTAATAGAAATATTTAATATATATATTATTATAATGTACCGAAGTACATATGATATTTCCATGCAGATATTCTGTGTCATCATACGATGAAAGAGTAATGGAACGGAGAAAAATTCTCTCTGGTGCCGGGATTTGAACCCGGGTTTTCAGCTCTACGCGCTGACGCTTTATCCACTAAGCCACACCAGATTCCACCCTGGCGTCGGAAGAATCGTCTCAGTATTAAGTTCCAACTCTTGTGGCCGCCCTCTGCACTACGTCATAGATATCTATGAACCTAGGGCCGAAGTCCACACATGTGCTGAGGTGCACTCGTTATGAGTGACTAGTTGGCCGGGATCCGACGGAATAAGCGCCGGCTTAGTGGATAAAGCATCAGCACGTAGAGCTGAACATCCGGATTCAAATCCCAGCGCCGGAGAGAATTTTTCTCCGTTCCATTACTCTTTCATCGTATGATGACGCAGAATATCTGCATGGAAATATCATATGTACTTCGGTACATTAAAATAATATATATGATATGCGTAAATCACGAAGTGATTTAAGACGGCGCTTATCCCGTCGGATCCCGGCCAACTAGTCACTCATAACGAGTGCACCTGAGCACATGTGTGGACTTCGGTCCTATGTTCATAGACATCTATGACGTAGTGCAAAGAGCGGCCAATAGAGGGAACCCAAGAGTTGGAACTCAATCAGAGACGATTCTGTTCGGCATCGGGGTTGTATCCGGTGTGGCTTAGTGGATAAAGCATCAGCACGTAGAGCTGAAAACCCAGGTTCAAATCCCGGCGCTGGAGAGAATTTTTCTCCGTTCCATTACTCTTTCATCGTAGAAATATTTAAGTTAAGGTTTTATTTTTGCATCGTCTGTGACACTGTACTAACATTCTATTTCATCAATAGCATGCTTTTTCGTTAAGCTGATGAGCTACTGAGATTTTTAAAATCTACAATTTTCAAGTTAGAAAGTCGACACTTTTACAGAATATGCATATCAATATCAAAATCATAATCACACATTGGTAAATTTTAATCTTTTCTCATAAACACTTAAAAGTCTTCTAGCGCGAAAATTAAAAAATTTCTCAAAATTCGACTATTTTCAGTAGCGCATCACCTTAAACTTCATACCTGCTTGTACTTGAAGGTTCTGGTGGTGGAAAGCCCATTCCTGAAACATGGAACACTTTGTCCTCATAAGAGCCTTCGGCCAAAACGAAACAGTTTTCAGTATGAAATCCGGTATGATACCTGTGAGTTACAGTTAAGGTAAATATATGAAAAGTTAGGTATAATTACAGGCCTTCCAAAGCTATAGGTTCAAATACATCCAAAGAATTAAAACACTGCATTGTAATTTTTTCTCTGTCTTTCATTGGTTTACTATTCATAAGAGAACTACTCACGTAATATGTACTATTCAAATTTTCTTTTGCAAATGGTATAGTTCGTCTTCGTGCTGGACCATATGCCTTTCGAATTTGCCAACTGTTCCACATACTTTATACTTGAACCTAATTGTACTGTGATATTCTTTTTTGTGTCATGTTAAAATGTCTTTTGAACAAATATCGCATTTGTACTCTATTGCACTATGTTTGTCCTTCACATGTGCTGTCAATCTTCATTTATGTGAAAATGTTTTGCCATAAATGTTGCATTTGTTTATCATTTTTCTTCTTTATGCGGTCAATTGTTGAACAATGTCTTCCACATCCGTCGCCTCCTCCTTCAATGCTTCGTGTTTCCTTTTTTCACCTCTTTTAGTTCTCTGCTGAAAACAATAATGTAAGTTAGTCATGCATACACACTACTTTTGATGTCAGAACAACAAAAAATACACTCACTGCTTTGTGGTTAGGACATGTTTCAATGTATTTCTCCCACCAAAATCTATTTTTCCCCTTTTTATCCTCCTCATCAACGTAATTTCTATAAAATAAAAAAAGAAGAAATACCAATCTATATTACAGACACACTCATTGCTACAACTCCAGTTGTGAACGAAATTCCTCCATGGAAATGGGTGATTCCAGAACACAGCATACAAATTCCAGGAAATCATTCCAAAAATGATCCTCCATACAGTCTTAAGTTAGATGCCATGGAACTACTCTGCAGCACATAGAAGGATCACCTTCAAATTTATATAGATGGATCTCTAAACCCTAATAATGGGACATCAGGAGCAGGGTATTATATTCCAAAATATCAAGAAAGTTATTTCATACCATGTTCATCCTCCTCCAGTCTTGACACTGAATTGCTAGCTATTGATGCTGCTCTTCAGTGTGTTACTCAAATTTCTGAAAAATCTATTTGCATACTTACCGACTCCAAGGGGCTATATTTAATATAATTAAATATGTACCAAACCTATATGCACATAGAATTATTCCACTTCAGAAACAACTAAGTAAACTAAAAGAACTCCAAAAGGAAATAACATTTCAATGGATACCTAGTCATTGTGGCATACCTGGAAACGAGAAAGTCGAAAATATTGCAAAACAGGCAACATATTTGCAACCATGACCTCTTCAAGTGATATCCCTGTCCATTGCTTTTGCTTCAGTAAAGCCTCATTTTACAAACCTACGGATCAACAATTGGCTCTCTTCTGACAAAGGAAAAATTTTACAGTCTGTACAAAAGAAACCAAATGACCTGGAAATGTACAAAAACTTGCCCAGACATGTTCAAACATTTTTAACAAGAGCCAGAACAGGTCACATCGTCACTCAATTGTACCTACACCGATTTCACATTTCTGATAATCCTACTTGTCTGTGGTGTAATAATCATGATGAAGATCTGGAACACATTCTTCTATACTGTCCATCCATAAACCACAAAAGAAGTAAATTAAAATCATCAGTACCAGTTGCAGAAGACACAGCCCTGCAGTATATATTGACTACACCCCAACTCTGGCTACTAGCAACAGGCATCTATAATGAACACCGATCAAAATACCCCCCCATTTCTCGTGAAAACAACAACTGAATAGACTACAGTGGACTATAGTGGACTATATGTTGTCAGCAAACAGCTGGATACATTAAGAAGATTGATTGATTGATTCTCTTCATCAAGTCGACCTGGTTGGCAAGTTGGTATAGCGCTGGCCTTCTATGCCCGAGGTTACGGGTTCGATCCGGGCCAGGTCGATGGCATTTAAGTGTGCTTAAATGTGACAGGCCCATGTCAGTAGATTTACTGGCATGTAAAAGAACTCCTGCGGGACAAAATTCCGGCACATCCGGCGACGCTGATATAACCACTGCAGTTGCGAGCGCCGTTAAATAAAACATAACATTTCTCTTCATCAATGACTATTTTCACAATTTCAGTTTTCTGTTAAACAAAACGATAGCAAATATAACACATCACAAATACAATTATACTTCACATGAAAAAATACACGTACCGGTTTTTAGTTGGGACGTGTCATCACATCTCTACCGATAAAATCTCTTTTTTGGAGCTTAAACAACCACACCCAAAATTTCTAGTTTCTGCAAAAAAAAAAAAAAATATACCATTATGTATATCAGTATATCATAGGCTATTTAGAATTAATTAAAGTCATAACCAAACTGTACTCACCTCTTTGTAAGTGAGGCAGCTAGGATCACACAGTTCCCGCCAGACGCGTAAATGTGACTCGGAAGGATAGGTGCATTCAATCAGATGTTCACCATTACCCAAGCAGGTATTGCGGTGGTAGGTATCATGTGTTGAAATGGAATTTAAGAAAAATATTTTCATATTACCACGTGGTAACACTAACGAGTAATCAGTATGTCACCGATTTTGACCATGCTGCTCTTCACCTCTGTATGTATTTCATTAGAATTGTTCCTGTTGTACTTGCGAATTATTTGATATGGTTCATCTAACCATTAATCTCTCATACCAGTTGGATATGAATAAGTTACCTCAAAGGGCACTCTGCAATGTTCTTCTTTCGTTATTATGGAATATCAATGCCTAACACCTCTACATTCTTCAAAGCTTATTGTCCATGACTCCTTATCATGTCCTAATACTTCTGCTTTTATATCAGCGATGTGTAACAAAAAAACTAGTACATATTTCACAACAGAACTTTCTCTTGAACTGACCGGGGAACAGGTGATGGCTGAAACAATAACACATGTGAAGGGTACACGGGAATAACGATCAAGGTCCATTTTAGAAAGTTTCGAGAAAAACGAATTTTAAAGTTTAAGCACTTAATACTTTGTTATGTGTGTATTTAATAGAAATTGACGTAGTGGAATGTCAAGAACGATTATTTCTTATTATTAGCTAGACCACATGATAGTACTTCCTTTCCACTATAATATGGCATTATTAACTCAATTTCGATTTTTGATGGACCTTGATCGTTTTTCCCATGTACCCTTCATGTGTCAAATAAGGCCAACAGCAACTATATGTATTCGAGACATAGCTTTCACTTTGACATGACTGTCACACAGGAGCAACAACCCCCCCCCTCCACTATCAGTCAAATGTTGCAACCCCCAACGACAAATACTCATCTTCTTTCACAATAGCCCTGCCAAGACTCTGGAATTCGCTACCTGCTAGCATCAGGGGCTGTCGAAATAAAATTGAATTCAAACGAAAACTTACTAGGCACTGGTCAGTAATTGATTTCTTGTAAATAGTTTCCTTGTTTTGTTATTCTAGGTTTGATTTGTAATTCAGTAAATATAAAATATTCTTTATTTTTCTATGATAAATTATCTAGCTTTAATTAGTGAGGTAATCTTTTCGTTCTTTGATTTTTATTGTAATTGTAATTGTAAATTTAATGCTAATTGTAATTTTATTTGTAATTGTAAATTTAATACTAATTGTAATTCTATTCTTCATATTATAGTTGCAATCTCTTGGTAGATGGGCAGAGAAGGCCTGATGGCCTTATCTCTACCAGGTAAATAAATAAATAAATACTAATAATAGAAATCGCAATTAAATACTCCCATCCCAAACACCATCTCTCTCCCATTATCCAATCACATACGAGCCTCACCCCACCCATTCAGTATTCACGACCACTCACATAATTGGCTTAGTGCACACATGTGGTAAGTGCTAATTTCTTACTTTTGAGAAAAACAAGTTTTTATTTTCAATACTTCATTCACTTCAATTAATATCTATTCTCAAAAAGTGAACATAACATAGGAAAATCTTATTATTCACTTCCCACATTTGTGCACAGTAAAGATACATCTCACAGGAGTTCGATTTTGTACTTAACTCAATTTGACCAAAAAATGTACTTAACACATGTGTGCACTAAGCTATTGATGAAGTCTCCATCCCCATTTGCCAATCGCAAATCCTCTCCACCCCATTCACCAATCGAATTTGAGAACCGCCTGATGCACCAATTAAAATTGAGATCCCCACTCCTGCTTCAACCAATTACAGGTCTCTTTGGCTACGCCCCTCCAAGCTCTCAAGCCTATGACGTCAGTACACTTTGTATACTACCGACATTTACATGCTTCTCTGGTTCATACACATGTTAATGATAAAAAAAGGATATTGCTTCTGACAGGTCCAATTGCAGAATTCCAGTTGGATCTTCTAGATAGTACCGGCCCTCTCGCAATTGTGTGAGAAGACCCAGAACGACCACCTCCGCTATTCTTCCTGAAAAGCTGAGAAGAAATTCTACTGGCTGCAACTTGAACTTACGATTAGCATCATCAGTAGTCGTTCCTAAGATAGCTGGAGTAAACAATTCGTGCCGTTGGGTACGCTGAAGTAGGAGCTTGTACCTGATACAAACAGAACAAGACAATTACTGATCAACTATAAGTATTAAGGAAGCTTCTAGGAATCATTCAATTTCAGAATTAGCTAAAATACTGAAAGAATTATGTCGGGAAATTAAAATGAAATCACAGAAGAAAAATAAGTACTAGCAGCTTTTTTTGTAAATTTCAAGAGCTTACAAGATTAAATTTCGAGAAGAGAATTAGACTAGACGGCATTTCGGAAGGCGGTTAGCTTCTATATGCGCCGTAGCATTTCTGGTATGTGACGTCACAAGTTTGTACAGTAGAACCAATCGGAATCAGTCTGTAACAAGTACTTCCCGAGTTCATTTGTTCACGTGTGAGTGTTTCAATACATTGAGAATAAGTAAAACTAACATTTACTGTGTGTATGTAAGATAAATAAATGGAAGAAGAGACTGTAAAAAGACAAGTATTACACAAGCAGGCGCGGAAAATAGTGTTTAAGGCAGGCTCCGCCAGGTCGAGTCAAGATCGCGAGAGGGCATACAGGTCTGCTTAGGGCTTCCACTGCGGGCAGTACAGTTGTACACTGAAGTCCATCAGTGGTGGAACCTATCGAGGTCGCTTGGGGGCACGGGTGCTCTGCATTTTGCACCAGGAAAATTGATGTGCTGAAAACATTAATCTTAGCAATGTAATGGATGTTGTTGTGCGAACAATTAATTTCATAAGGTCTAAAGGACTTCATCACATGGCGTTCAAAGCACTACTTGATGATATTAACAGTGAGTATGGGGATTTACTCTACCATACCGAGGTAAGGTGGTTAAGTCAAGGAAAAGTTCTGGAACGTTTTCTCGCACTTAGAAATGAAATTACCTTATTTATGGATGTACATGGGAAACTTGTTAGAAGCCTTGAAAGAATATTAAGAATAATGCAACAATTGTGCGAAGACTTCAAGCGTAGATTTCAGGATATGAGAGAACTTGAACAACAATTTCAGATATTTACAACACCTTTTTCAGTGAGTGTCCTGGATATTCCTGCTGAACTACAATTAGAAATACTTGATTTACAAAGCGATATTGAGCTAAAGGATAAGTATCAAAACAGAAAAAGGATTAACCATTTCTATACTTGTTTTCCACGAGAAAGGTTTCCTAAACTGCACAATCTCACTGCAACAACGTCGTGCATGTTCGGGACAACCTACGTATGCGAAACACTGTCTTCTTTAATGAAGTTTACAAAGTCACGTCAAAGAAGCCAATTAAGTGATGAACACTTGAAAGCATGTTTGCGAATGGCTGGTACTAAAATAATAGCTCTGCGAATTGAAAAGCTGCTTACTAACAGAAAACTGCAAAAATCGCCACGGATCTCTGATGTATAAGAAAAAGTACTATTATTAGAGATTTGAATAACGTTTGCACTGTTGTTTTATTTTGTTAATTGAACTGTATAGCAATGAGAGGAGACAAACAGTGAACAGTTTTATTTCGTAGTATGTTAATCTGTATAAAATTTTATATTTTGTTTTGTTTCATTGTTGTGCAAACATGCAAAAATTTATTTCGTATATAGTTAACTGTACCAAATTGTATAGAGTACTGTTTTCAGTATAGTGCAATTAACAGTGAAAGTGTACTTCAATTAAAAGCTGAAATCAATTTATATTCTTATCACAAATTTGCTTCACATACAGTACAAGTTCTTAGCTCCACCACTGTGGAAGCAGCTACCCTTGCCCGCAGCCGTACATCAGGGCTTGAGGGTTTGTATGTACGCACAAGAGTGTAGTCACTTGACGCTCCCTGGTTTAAGGTGTACAATTATTTTAAAAACGTTAACAAGCAGAACGCTGCCGGCCATCTTGATGCTGGCAGCAACGTTGCCAACATGCAAGAAACGACGCAGAACCATGTGGTGTGGGATTGAGAACCATGCAAAGAATATTGTTAGTGAAAGAAAGCGGGTTTATTTGGTAGTAATCAACGGCTAAGGTCATTATTGTCTTTTGATAATTTAAATTCTCTCCTGCGCTATTTGTATTGCACGTGCTTGTGAAGTATGATGTTGCCTTGCTCTATCTGTCTCTTTTGACGCAAACGCTAGCAGACTACAGCCTTCCGAATTGCTGTCGACTCTAGTACATGAAATTAAAAATATTAATGTAAACAAAACATTTAAATACTTTTGCAAGTTTTTCATTTGGAGCTCGTGTTCATCTGCACCCAAATATGAAGAATGTAAAGATACACACTGCCTCCTTCATGAGCCACGCAAATATAAGATACACATTGTGGTGAGTCAGGAATTAAAGAGAGGACTCGTATCAATTTCAATGAGGCTAGAGGAAGCCAGGTCCTCTGCTCTAGCATGTAGTGTAAGTATGTATGTATGTATATATGTTACAGTGATAGCCAAATAAGTTTAGGACATCTCTTAAAATTATAGACTACATATTTCTTAAATTTTAGGAAAATATTGCATGCTCAAAAATGTCACCCAAATGACTGTAAAGAAATTAAAAATATTGTTGAACTTAATATAGGATATTCTGAGAAAAGGTTCCAATATTTATAGAGGAGGTATAGTCCGAATCAGCTTACTTAATACCCTAAGGGTGAAACCTAAAGGTACGGTCACACATCGCTACTTTTGCAGCGCAACTTTTGTACTGCAGCTGCAAATGTTGCATGTCGTGTTCACACGTAAGCCAAAACTAGCGCGCTGCACGCTACTTTTCGTGCTGCGCAACCCGAGTGCTGCAAAAGTTGCAACTGGAGGTTGCGAGTCTGTTCACACGCAAGGCGCTACTTTTGCATCCGCAGTCATGCTGCAGGTTTCCATCTCCGTGTTGACTTCTCAATATACATTTTGTGGTTATGTTCGCATTATTATGAAACTAATGCGAAAGCTTACTTATCTATTATTTGCTTTTCTGTCCTAACTAGTATTCAGAAATTGGCATTATTTTTACTATAAGCTTTTAAAAACGCCTATATACTTAAATGATAACTGAAAGCATCTTCATGTAATCAATGTTGGCAACCCTCCTGTTTGGACCTACGCTACGGAAAATTTAAAAAATGAATTATATCGTCAGCAGTTATGCTCAGACTGTGTTGTGTATTTAATACATGTTACAAATAATTTATTTTCATCACATTTAACATTAAAATATATCCAAACAATAACAGTATCATTGGCACATTTGGGTGGTAACACTGGTTGCAACCGCAGCAAAAGTTTCAACAAAACCGATATCAAAAATGCTGCAGCTGCAACCCTGAGAACCCTGTTCACACGTCACTACTTTTAAGCTGCGCGCAGCATGGAAAAGTGGCGGGCAGCAGGTACGGCAGCCGCTACTTTTTGGGTTGCAGCATTGTTCACACGTCGCAGTACAAGAGTTGCGCAGTTTTTTGTACTGCAGTGCTGCAAAAGTAGCGACGTGTGACCGTACCTTAACTATTCTTCCCCTATTACTACATATGCTAGTGAATTATAGTGATATTCTAGCTCTCAGGTTGAATTTTCTTTTACCAACTCTGCTTCGAATTTAGAGTACTGACAAATACTACAAACTGGCAGTTCTTTTCTAACTGTTATGTTGGCAGCAACAATTTCGGTTTGCAGTAAGGGAAAGTGATGAAAATGCAAGTAAATATATTTTTAGGTTAGGTCTCATGAATCGTAAACTGTTTAGTCAAAGCAATGAATTTCATGTTACCACACAAAATAGATTTTAATATTAGATCATACTAATCCTAATTACCAACATAATATGCGAAAGTCCAGGAGGAAAATATACTATATCATAAATTTGAACCATTTAGGAAACACTTTGCAACATAAAGATGAGATGTGACAAATAAGCAAGACATTGTTATTGATAATACTGTATTATTATTATTTCAATACGTAGCATTGTAATTTTACCCTCTTTGGTGATATCTAGTATTAGTTGGAAACACTGAAGAGACGGCCAAATTAGATTTTTAGGAACTACACTTATGTGATCCTCTCTATAGTATGCATGAAAACAAAAATATAAGTCATACAAACATGATTCCTAAAATTAATATCTTCTGAGTAATGGACAAATGTTTACCATTACCTACTGTAAGAACAGCTTATCTTTCATTATGAACTCTTTGGCAAGAAACAAATGAGAAATACACAGAAATAATGAAGACATCTATACTTGTTTTTTTTTAAAGATGGGACATGACAGTTTAGCGGCCGAACTTGGAACTACAGTGCTATGTTGCCAATATGGACTACCACGCTGCCAGTTGATGGAAGGTATCACCTGACGTTACGATGGCTGACGTTAAAACATTCATTGACAATTGACGCAAAGGTAAGAAAACAATACAAAAATCGACAGAGAATCAAAGACGAAACATACCAATGCTAACATTGTGTGCACAATAAATGTCGCCAAGAGAGCTATTAAGCACTCGCCATGTGGGAACCGTTGCTTACCCGTGTAAGCAACGGTGGGAACGGTAAGTTTGGCAACTCAACCATTGTTACCATAGCAACAGGCCTACCATGCTATGTGACATTCAGTTGTTTTTCCGATCGCAACGTTCCTGTCATGTCCCATCTTTCAAAAAAACAAGTATAAGAGAAGCTTGATATGATGCACATATTGGACTATATTGATCAATATTAAAATAAATGATGTCAGAAGTGAACAGAATGTCCAGATCCAGAATTCCTAGGGCAATTTTCAATTATCGACCAAATGGAAGATCTTGGGATCCTCCATGAAGCGATGGGTGGAAAATTTCTTGTACAATTGAACAATTGTTACATAACTATAACATTAGGAAGATGAGTTAAGAATGGGGAGGTTCTAAGTAATCAGCATGTATGGATGTTGATGGGTTTCAATAGTATTGACTCCTTAAAAAAATTAACTGGTTTAAAAAATATATATTTCCTGCATCTACACAACTTTATGTTAAAGCAGTGGTTCTCAACCTTTTGCAGTGATGTACCACTATTTTTAATTTAGGACGTCAGCTCTGTCACTAACCAAATTTATAATGGTTAATCGTCAAATGTCACTCCCAGGGTCATAATAATTAAAAAACAGTTCCTATTTGAATTTATTTAATGGAGTGTTCCATGAAATATACAGAAAACAGCTATATATATGTTTATATTTTAAGTTAATTTATGAACAAGGTGCCAGTGCAGGTGTTATGTGCTGTCTCTTCTCACTTTATGGAACAAGTTTTGATGGAGAAATCATTGCAATAAGTGAAAGTCTCAGGAATCTTCTATGCCACATCAATAAATTTAGGAATGCAGTTATAATGTCAGACTCCAAAGCAGCTATTCTATCAATAGTCTCTAAACACACACCTTCATCTCAAACAGCAGAAATAACTAAAATGCTCTCTCAATTAATATCACTCAATAAAAGAATTGTATTCCAAAGGATACCATCCCATTGTGGAATCCTGGGAAACGAGAATGCGGATGCACTAGCAAAGAAGGGCAGCACTGCTACTTACAGACCTGTTACTAAATCTACGTATTACTCTGTGAAAAGATTTATTAAATCTACATACTTAGACTTAAACAAACAAAATTTGATAACACAATCTCAAGGGAAAAAATGGAACTCTCTGCATCATAATCCACAGTTAATTCCCGATTTACCACGAAAATCGTCTGTAGCTGCATTTAGATTAGCAACAGGCCATGATTTTTCGGTCAAACACCTGCATAGAATTGGAATATATCAGTCCCCTAACTGCCCATTGTGCAACTCAAACCAAGAAATGGATTCGAACACCTCAAAATCTGTGCTTCAGTGGCTGGCCATGATAATATCTTTGAAAAATATTGGAGTGCAAAAGGTCAAATGACTTTATTGTCAAACGCCCGGCATTAGAAAACAACAACATATTTTTATTCCATAATTTATGTACCACACAGCAGTGGCTCATGTACCATGAACCACAGATTAAGAACTGCTGTGTTAAAGTGATAATGCTGAGAATTCTAATGGTACATGAACGATACAAGTCTCACTATGTATGTATTATTGTCAAACAGAAAGTATTAATCACGTTTATACAACAGTAATCAAACTCAAATATTAAACATATGTTAAAAAACCAATATATCTAATAAAAATGTAATTTACTGCAACTGGTATCTCGTTAAAACACTAATCATATCTCTTTAAGAACGAACATTTTAACCATAAATACATGATTATACTGTACCTGTCTCTGAAGAGATTAGCTTTGGCCAAAGGGGAATCAAAGAGTTGTGGTGCTGCATTGTGAACACTGTCAGCATTGACCTTGAGAAATTTCTTTCTCTCTAAATTATACACAAAACGAGGCACTTCAAATGCATTTATAACATTTAAAACAGTTTCAGTTTCATCTGGACCGCTCCTAATACAATCCTGCAAACAGTGTAATGAAATTAGTGTATGATATGAACAAGTTACAGTCTACACTATTAGAAGTAGCTCAGAAATCATATTTTAATTGCACACACAATATTTGATATTAGTAAACAATTTCGTTTCATTCACAAAGTGTGGAGATAATGTATTATGCATTCAGTATAGAATTGTTGGCAGCAATCTATAGAAACAAGCCATGATGTCATTTAACAAGCTGAAGTTGGCATGTACTGAAAGTGATTGTAAAATATGTTAGATCCATATTTATCAGTGTACAAAGTTTTAGTATCAATTTCACGAACCTTTATGTCATCACCTACAGAATAGAAGTTTCTCAAACTTTTTCTAATGGGGACCACTTATTTTTTGAGTTTCAGAACAGAGGACTATTAAAATTTTTTACTGCCATTGCCTTCATTTTTATAGCATATTTTAATACCAGTATAGTGTACTTATATTTTTAAATAGAATTAATTACTTTCCATTAATTATATTTTTGTAGCCAATCACAAGTAACCTATAACAAATTCTGTGCATTGTTGATTCATCTACTTGCCTGTTTTTTAGTTGTGTGAAATCTCCTGCCTTTTATGTGGTACACGCTAGTAGTTTGCCCATGTTCTCATTCCTTTAATAGTGCCCATTATAAATAATGGAAAACTGGCTTTTTCCGGATCTTTGAAAAGAAATGAACATGATGTCTCCCGCTTCATTTAGGCAATGCACAATGATGTTCAAGAAACTGTGTGTGAAGAAATATATTATTTATAGTGTCATTAAAGAAATATCTAATCCTATTATTAGCTATTCAAAGAAAAAATAGTTTTAAATATGACAAGAATTATTTGGAACTTGGTTTACTTGGTGTAGCAATGAGAGTTGTAACCAAAACCTCTGAGGTTGTTTGTTACGCATGGAAGTGCTTTCAAACGAAGTATGAAATCTTCATGCAACGTAAAATTGAAACGGCATTTAGAAAAGAAACATGCAAGTGTAAAAAGTAAACCTGTCGGATTTTAAAATAAAAGTCTAAAATTTCTTATATCGTCATCTGGAAAAACAAATAAAAATTAATGCAGAAACATGCCCGATTTTCAACATTTTAAAAGATGCATTTTTTTTTGGCACGTTTTCATTATTGGTTATTTTGACGACAGTATGCCCATTTCAAATGCAGACACGGTGTCGGCAAAACCATTATTGAAAGTGATCAAACATGAAAAGGTTGAAACTTTGGTCCTCTGTTATGAAGTTTGTCCCTGGCTGGATTAGAGGCTCAGCACCAGACATCCAGGAAAAGATGGCTAGAAACGCCACATTCATAGTGCTTTAAATCCCTTTTTTGTTGAGAGTAGAGTGGGAAGTGGGTAGACGAGCAGGGTAAGAAATTTCATAAAATATTAGTAGGCCTATTGGGAGAAAAAGTGAAAGACAATTGTCATATGTCATGTCCAA